>QAOC01049761.1:164277-219486 GCA_003255005.1 Begonia fuchsioides | reverse complement strand
CAATTCGCGTGGCTGATGTGCTGGAGGGTTAATTTGCATATCTCGTGCCATAAATCGGATATAAAACTTTACAAAGCGGAAGCTAACATTTCAAATCACACTTGCAAATAGTTAAACATAGGTCATATTTTCAAAATATAAAACTTTACAAACACTAGTTATTTGTAATTCAAAATAACCTTTTTACAAATTCTCTTCAAAACACGTGTCTTTTAGTGAGCTTACTCCACCGGTCAAAATCTCGCTTAACAACGGCAAGGCTCCACGGAAGACACTCTCCTCCTCCTTCATATTAACTCCTTAGGTGACATTTATTCAACGTTCAAGTCATCACCTACATTGCAAAGTCTAACTAATGAGCTTAAAGCTCAGTAAGTAGTGCAAATAAAACATGCATGATGTAATGAATGATATGATTTAAAACCATGTAGCTCATTTCATTTTCGTATTGTGGATCCGTCCCCCATATGACGACCATCCACAAAACTTGATTATTTACGTAACGTATATCGTTAGGAGATAACAACCTACCGTCGATCCCCATTGGGCTCACGGTAACAGTGATCCATAGTCATTGCCGAGGATGTCTTTATTCTCCTTTACATAACTTATTTCATTAGGAGATATAACAACCTACCGTGAATCCCCATTGGGCTCACGGTAACATGGACCCATAGCCATTGCCGAGGGCGTCTTTACTCTCCTATATCGTAGATGTCTTCATGCATGAAAATTCATTTTCGTTGTCATTCGTAGAAAACATGATGCATCATCTCCATAACATGTCACATACAATCTTATCCTTAATGCATGAAAATCTAAACATGTCCATAAAAGTCATATAAACATATCCATAAAAATCCCACAGAAATCTTTCAATCAATCAAGACAAGGCACACAAACAATCCTCAAATGACTTGAGGTCGGTGTATTGTGCATTACACCCCAACCAGTTTATCATCAATCAAAAATCATAAAAAGACATAACCTTTGCAATGTAGACTTCTAATAGGCCAAACGCATGCAACACATACTTACCTTGAGTTCTGATGTCTTTGGTTTCAACTTGGCAATGCACACTAGAGGCTGGAGAACCTATATTGCCAAACCATTCGAATAAGTTTTATACCATGAATAACTATTTTCACTATAACTTCCAAAATTCATAACTTCCTCTATATTGATCCATTTGTGATACTTAAGGTGTCAAATTGTTCCTTAGGGAGTCTACTATAACTTCTTAGAAGAGACCAAGTTCAGAAAACTAACGTATCATAAGGTGCCAATGAGTGTTTGGTCGACATAACCCAAGAATGGGTCGACCGAAGTGACAAAACAGAGAGCATGCTTTCTGGAAATCGAACTTCGGTCGACATAACCCACGTTATGTCGACATAAGTTTTCCCAGTTTTCCTACTAACTTGTAAAACCCATAACTTCATCTACAAAGCTCCAATTCAAGTGATTCCAACTGCTATAGATCATTCTATGAGTCTACTTTAACTCTTATGAAGGGTTTAAACTCCAATTCGGGCAACATTGTGACCGAATATTAAAAACCCTAACTTTGTTCATACTTAACCGATTTCACACATTCAACATGAAATCTTCCATTTTCACCCATCAATTCAACCAAAACCATCATATTATCCTTACTGAACTTAAATAACTTCAAAGGATGGAAAAGTACCTTGANTGATGAATTTGACTTTCGACTCAGTGCATCAGCTACGACATTAGCCTTCCCTGGATGATACTTTATGTCCAAGTCATAATCTTTAACAAATTCCAACCATCTTCGTTGCCTCATATTAAGCTCTTTCTGCGTAAATAGATATTTCAAACTTTTATGATCTGAAAATATTTTTCATCGACGAAAAAACAAATAATATCTCCATGCTCTAACCTTTTCTTCCTGCATTAAAACACAACCCAACCCTGTCTTTGACGCATCGCTATAAATAAAATAATCTTCATGCTCATTTGGAAGTGTCAAAACTAGAGCTGTGGTTAACTTTTCTTTTAATGTTTGAAAACTTTGTTCACACTCTTCTGACCACCAAAACTTTACATTCTTTCTTGTTAGGTGAGTTAGGGGAATAACAATTCTAGAGAATCCCTCGATAAATCTCCTATAATATCCGGCCAATCCGAGAAAACTTCGAACCTCTGTCACTGTTCTCGGTCGAGACCAATCCATTATTGATTGTATTTTTGCTGGATCAACTGAAATACCTTCTCTTGATATCATATGGCCAAGAAAATTTATTCGATCCAACCAAAACTCGCACTTGCTAAACTTTGCATATAATTTGTGAAACTCCAATGTTGATAACACCATTCTTAAATGGTCTGTATGCTCGGCCTTCGTTTTGGAATACACAAGAATATCATTGATAAACACAATTAAAAATTTATCGAGATATTTATGAAATATCCGATGCATTAAATCCATTAAATCCATTAGTCAATCCAAATGACATCACCAAGAACTCATAATGTCCATATCTCATTTTGAATGCAGTTTTTGGTATGTCTTCCTCCTTGATCTTCAATTGATAAAACCCCAAGCGTAAGTCTATCTTTGAAAAAGCACAAGCTCCTTGGAGTTGATCAAGTAACTCGATCGAATAAATCCCTTGTTCATCAATTCTTCTAATTGTGCCTTCAATTCCACAACTCAATTGGTGCCATTCGATAAGGATTTTTATATACCGGTTCAGAACCAGGATAAACATCAATCATAAACTCTATTTCCCGGTTAGGAGGAAGTCCGAGTAGGTCATCTAAAAATACTCTTGGAAAATTCTGAACCACAACTATATCCTTTTGGAGAAGATCTCTCACAAAGGATAACACTTTCATTCAATTCAAGTTGTCCCAAATGTACAAGTTCACCTCCTTTTATACTACAGCATACCTACCAAAAGTGTGAGGTGTTCAAGTCATTACCTCATACTCTACCTACCAAAAAGGAGTGATGTGTACAAGTTTCTAATCTTGTAAACTCCCACCTCAGCTCCTACCTACTTTCACTAGTGGAACTGTAGCATAATTCACATATTGACAAGTAAATATTAATACAAGTTAATTACTTGTGTACTTCAATAATTGTGGCAAACTCCATCTTGATGGTGGGTAGATCGTGTGCGGGCTGACGGCTGAGAAAATCCTTTGTGTATAAACTTATTTGATCTTTAAATTTCTTTGCCCGAGCCCGAGTCACTGGCCATGTCATAGCTTTTCTTTCCTTCGTCATTTCTTTTAAATCTTGCTTGATGGCCGCATCATTTCCTTCACCGTGAAAAGGATTTGCCCTCAAATCACCTACATCACAAGGGGATAAATCAGAAACGTTGAATGTTGCACTAACATTGAACTCACCAAGGAGATCCAATCGGTAGGCATTATCATTGATGCGCTCAAAAACTTGAAAATGACCATCGCCACGTGGTAGTAATTTGGAACGTCTTTGGGTTGGAAAGCGCTCCTTGCGCAAGTGCAACCATACCCAATGATGAGAACCACGGGTATATCAAACCCAAGACCCTTCAACAATGCGGAAAAAGACAAGTGGATTGCCTTTGAATCAAGTACGAGGAACTTGAGCCCAATCAAACCTTGCCGACGGAACCTAAGTTATCAAACAAGGAGCTTGACCCAGACCAAACTTGATGAAGATCGAGTTCTTCGCAAATAACCAAAGAGAAAATCTCTACAAAACACTCAAGGTGAATTAATCATAAAAGTTGTTCCCTATTACAATAGCTTAAATGCCTTTAAGTAGGCTACACACTTTCTAAACTAACAACAAGTAAATTAGGAAACATAAAGTAGTTAGGAAACTTAATAAAATAAAAAGAAAGAATTTTTGGAATTGTTGCAAGACACTTCTATTTCGGTAAGTTGTGTATTTTTCCAAGCAAACAACGTCCGATTTTTATGATCTAGCCTATTCCAAAAAGGTCTTGAAAGCAGTCACAACTTTGATGAAGAAAACGTTTTAAAATAACTTTGGGAAGATTGCTGAATCTGCCAATATATTCTTGCTAGTCAAGTAAAAGTTTGATTTAAGAAAAGTTGCATGTACTTTCCTATTTCATTTGTCCATTCAATATCTTTTATTTGCTTGCGCTCTTGGGCTTGTGTGCTTGACCACCTTGTATGATGGCAATATCTTCTTCAACACTTAACATAATAAGCATTTTGTTCTGATGTTGAATAGATTCTTTCATTTCAATTTCTTCCACTAAACAACATAGCGCTTCATGCATTTTCATGGTTCTTGACCTTGTCATTGGGCCTCCAATTCCTTGCAATTGGTCTTTCTTCTTGGATTGATTTGTGTCATCACTTGATCTGCATCATTCCCTCCTTCCTCGAAAAGATTCGTCCCCGAATCTCCTACATCATAAAAAGATAATGATGTGTCCGGGAACCGCCATCAACCGGAGGGCGCGACCACCCGGAGCCGGGCAAGGCAATTATCTAACATGTTTGCTAATTTTGCAGGAGATTCATCGCCACTAAAGGGCCTCCTAGACATTCCCTCCTCTCTTGATAAAGAACTTCCCAAGCATTGCATACATTGGGAGATCGAAGAGGTGAACTTAGAGTCCGAAGTTCATAGCCTATCTTACCGGGACGACCAAGCCGAGTCACGACCATCTTCGGCCCCAAGTGAAGTGGAGGTCAATTGCACAATATCCACTTTGGGAGAGGAAGCTATCCAAGAAGAGTCCTCCACTAAAGGTTTAAATAACCAAGGACGAACAACCATCAATGAGCCAACCATGGAAGACCGAGAAGTCCCTTGCCACTTGATCACTTGGAGAAGCCGAGAGAAAGACCAATCAACAACTCACGTGGAACTCCAATTTATTCATAAAGAAGATGATCCATTCATGCAGCAAGGACAAGGACAAGTCTAAGGATGGGAGAGCATGGGAAAAGTCCTTGGTTTATTTATTTTTTTTAAAACTGGTACTATAATATCTTGCATGGTTCACGTGAAAACCATGCAAGCTACTTACTCTTTTTTTTGTTGTAAGTTAATTACGTGGCTGCAAGTGGGAGATCCTTAGGAAGCCTTAGGGGATGGGTTTTACCTTCCCTTAGTGACCATCACTCTTGTTGGTGATGAAAGTCAAGGGTGGGCCCCATTTACCATACCTTGTTGTTGGTTTAGCACTTAGGATTATAGGTGATAATCATATGCCTTTTGTAGCTCGTGGGAAGGAGGGGTTTTACCCTTCCTTTCTCAGCATTGACAGATTAGAAAATGTTGAATGTTGAAGCTTGAAGCTCTCCCATTTTCTCTCACGGCAAAGCAATTCAAAGGTGAGTAATATCCTTTGATTTTTGGTTTGTAACGGTGTTGGTGTCTTAGCTAGAGTCACTAAGCCTTATTCCAACCTCCCTTCCTCACTTGTTTAGGATCAAAGGTGAGTTTGGAAACCCCATAGCTCTCATCTCGTTGTTGTTTGCAATTGTGATTGTTTGAGTGTTGCTTGCTGCCCTTGTCATCTACCCGAGTGGTTTTAGTGCAACCAAAGTCCACTCCGTATCATTTTCTATTTCCCGTGAAAAAAAGCCCTAAATTTTTGGCTGTGAGTTCCACTTTCCTGTCCTGAAACTTCTGTTCTTCTATTTTATCCACAGGCCCTTCCCATCAAAGTTGTGCATGTGTTTTTCCACTGCCTCCTACCCGAATTCCTGAAATCGGGTAATTCTGTCCATCAATTTTCAATCCCTCATATCTTTTAATCTAACCGTGACTTTTCCCTCAAACCACTTGCATTTTCTTCCCCTTTCATTGGAGTAAGATTCTGCCAATTTCCACCTTCCCAGATTGCCTGCATTGGAAGTTGTGCAGAAGTCTTTCCATATCCCCTGCACTGTTTTCTTGTTTGTGTCTGTTTTGTACACCCAAAAGTATCCCCGTGCCATTTTAATATTCCCACGTGCATTGCCCCTGAAAATTTGCCCAAACTTAGTCGAATACCTAAAGACTAAGTCTTCCAATTTATAATCCAAGTCCCTGTATGAATTTGGAGTTCTCCTTGCTCCAATCCTCTGTTACTGCCTAACCTCTCTCTCTCTCGGCAGATTGTTGCCAACTTCTCTCTTCCCGACACCTCCGCATCTTGGAGCGTGTCAGATAAGTCACTAACATTGAAAGTGGCACTTACATTACCATATTCACTTGGAAAATCCATTTTGTAGGCATTATCATTGATTTGCTCCAACACTTGAAAAGGACCATCTCCTCGAGGTTGCAACTTATTTTTCCTCCTACTTGCGAATCTTTCTTTCCTTAGGTGAATCCAAACCCAATCTCCTAGCTTGAATACGACTTTTGTTTGCTTACTGCGCATAATGCTCATTTTTCTTTTATATATTCTCCCTGACCTTTGTATTCAAATCTCTAATGAATTATGCCTTTTTCTTTCCATCAAAATTAACAAACTCATTAGTATGCAATGGTAGCATATCCATAGGAGTTAAAAGATTAAAACCATACACTATTTCAAATAGTGAATCAGATGTAGTTGAATGATTAACTCTATTATATGCAAATTCAACATGTGGTAGATACTTCTCCCATTGTTTTAAATTCTTAGAAATAATTGTTCTTAACAAAGTAGATAGTGTTCTATTAACTACTTCAGTTTGTCTATCCGTTTGTGGGTGCGCTACAGTTGAAAATAAAAGTTTAGTACCTAACTTATTCTGCAAAGTTCTCCAAAAGTGACTTAAAAATTTAACATCTCGATCACTAACTATAGTTTTTGGTAGACCATGCAACCACACAATCTCTTCAAAGAATAAATCCGCAACATGTGAAGCATCATTAGTTTTTGAGCATGCAATAAAGTGTGCCATCTTACTAAATCTATCAATAACTACAAAAATACTATCCTTTCCGCTTTGTGTTTTCGGCAAACCAATAACAAAATCCATTGAAATATTAATCCAAGGTTGACTAGGAACTGGAAGAGGAATATACTTTCCGTGTGGTTTGATTTTTGATTTAGCTTTCCTACACTCGATACATTTATCATAAATACCTTGCACATCATGTCTCATTTTTTGCCAATAAAAGTGCTCACATAAAACAGTTAAGGTTTTGCTCACTCCAAAATGTCCCATTAATCCGCTCGCATGAGTTTTCCTAACAAATAGTTCTCTCAACGAACATTTAGGAACACAAAGTTTATCATTTTTAAACAAATAACCGTCTTTTCTATAATAATCTAAAAATGCAATCTTTTGCACAATTTCCAAATTTCACCAAAATCCAAATCGACTTCATATAATTCTTTAATTAATTCAAATCCAAGCAATTTAGATTGTAAGGACGTTAGAAGTACCTTCGAGATAATGCATCGGCAACAATATTTTCCTTACCTTTTTTTGTACTTTATAACATATGGAAAGGTTTCAATAAACTCCATCCACCTGGCGTGCCTCTGTGTAATTTTCCTTGTGATTTCAAATGCTTCAAACATTTATGGACAGAATAAATAATGAATTCCTTTGGCCACAAGTAATGTTGCAAACTCCTTGTCATATGTTTGATAATTTAAAGCAGCTTTATTAAGTTTTTCACTAAAGTAAGCGATTGGCTTGGAATCCTGCATTAAAACACCACCAATACCTTTTCCCAACGCATCACATTCAATTTCAAATACTTTATCAAAATTAGGTAACACATGTAATGGTGCACTAGTAAGTTTATCTTTTAGAAGGTTAAAGGCGTGTTCATGAACTTTGTTCCATTTAAATTCAGCATGCTTTTTAACAAGATCATTTAATGGTGTCACGATACTACTAAAATCTTGAACAAAACTTTTATAAAAACTTGCCAATCCATGGAAACTCTTAACCTCACTTGCATTCTTTGGTCTCGGCAACTCTTGAATTGCCTTGACTTTCTCTAGATCAATTCCTTTTGATCCTACAATAAAACCAAGAAAAACTATCAAATCCATGCAAAAAGTGCACTTCTTCAAGTTAGCATAAAGTTGATTTTCTCGTAAAGCAATAAAAACCAAATTCAAATGTTCAACATGTGCATCTAAGGTTTTCCTATATATTAATGTGTCATCAAAGTATACAACAACAAATTTTCCAATAAAAGCTCTTAGCACATGATTCATTAATCTCATAAAGTACTTGGCGCATTAGATAATCCAAATAACATTACTAACCACTTATAAAGACCATACTTAGTTTTAAAAGTTATTTTCTATTCAGCCACTTCTTTCATTCGTATTTGGTAATATTTATTCTTTAAATCTATTTTTCAAAATAAATGCAAACCATGTAATTCATCAAGCATGTCATATAACCTTGGAATATGATGTCGATACTTTATTGTGATCTTGTTGATAGCTTGAAAATCCACACACATTTGCCAATTTCCATTTTTCTTTGGAACTTCTTTGGGAAACACATCTTGAAATTCCTGTAAATGAGTATAAAGAATCCTTGGAAACAAAGAGATTAGCTCGTTAGTAGAAAGATAAATATTCTTGTACAAGAGTACAAGTACTTGTTGCCTTGCTAACATCACACTTTTCACTTCACTTTTTCTAGCTATTCCACTCATTTTCCCACTCTGCTCTTGTTTTCTCTCTTGCTCTTGTTTTCTCTCTTTTCCTTTTTTTTCACTCTCTTCTTCTTTTCTCTCATGCTCTATTTTTCTCTCACCGCTCTCTTTTTCACTCTTTTGCTCACATATTGACTTTTCTCTCATTTTAAAATCTCTCATAATTTTCTCTTGATCTTCACTTGCTTCCCTCGGTTTAAGTGGCTTGAGAATGATTGTCTTATCATCTTGAACAAAGTTATACTCGTTCTTGAACCCATTATGCTTGCTCTTTGATCAAATTGCCATGGTCTTCCTAATAAAATATGTGTTGCTTGCATAGGAACCAAATCACAAAGAACCACATCATGATATTTCCCAATAGACAGAGCAATTTTAACTCGTTTAGTAACTTTGACTTCACCGCAATCGCTCAACCACTGTAGCTTATACGGATTGGGATTCTTTTTGGTTTCCAATCCCAACTTATCCACTAACAAAGTACTAGCAACATTAGTGCAACTCCCACTATCAATTATTAAACTACATACCTTGTTATTCACGTGGCATCTAGTATGAAATATGTGTTCTCTTTGTACTTCATCTCCATCGTCCTTGGCTTGAACGTTAAGCATGCATCTAGTGACTAAAAGTTCACTTCTCACGGGTTCCTCCACCTCCACATCGCTACAATCTTGTAGTGGGGGCATCTCGCTATCACTTGAGTTCTCCCTTTCAACATCCTCATTGTCACATATTACTATTGTTCTTTTATTGGGACAATTTAAAGCATAGTGGCCGAATCCTTGAGAACTAAAACATTTAATTTCTCGATGATAATTACTAGGAACATATCTCTTACGCATAAATGTTTTCATTTCTTCCCACGTGGAAGAGTCTTTCGTCGTGCCTCTCCGAATTCTCACTAGTTGATACCACCATGTACTTGCATAGTCCATCAATTTCATTGAGGCCAAATTGATTTTCTTTTCCTCGGTATAGTTGTAACAATCATAAATATGATCAACCTTTCTTACCCATTCCAAATATGATTCGGGATCACTTTTACCATGAAAAGAAGGAATCTTCATCTTGATGTTGCTTAGATTGCCATCTTCTCAGTTTTTTCTAAGATACAGCTCATTTTTGTAACGGTTGCTCTCATTCTCGGACTCAACTTCTTGCTCTATTTCTTTCATATTTCTTCGTGCAAGGCTCTACTAGTTTGAGCCTCTAACATATTCAATCTCATTTCAATTTTTTTTTGTCCTTGTATGGCTTTGGCGTAATGCCTCTGGATCGACAATAATTCGGCTTTCATCCATACTCATTTCTCAATATAAGAAGCAAAAGAAAACTGTTAGCTAATAAATAAAAAATATATACGAACCTCACTCACTCCCTCACGTGTTTACACTCAATTAATGTCACTCACACTCGTATTTCTCTCAATTAATGGCTTTTATAAAATAGTCTCACACTCTTGCCTTTTTTCTCTCAATTTTCTCTTTTAGTTCTTTATGTAAGAACTCAATTCAGGAGAAATAGTCAGCAAGTAAAAATAATCAAGATCAAACTTCCAAGATCGTCAAAGTCAAACTATTTTGAAGAAATAATGTGATCCAAGGAAAACGTGTGTATAATGATGAATGATGATAATGAAGTATTGCTCTAATGATGTAAGAGCAATAAAGGCAAGGAATAACTTTGAAGTCATCAAAATTAAAAGAAATAACTTTGAAACAAATATTGATGACGGAAGTTAGTAAGCACTTTTTGAAGTAACGAGATTTTTTTTTTGATAATGGTAGTAACAAAGACAACAAGAAAAAAAAAATCGTTCTTTTTTTCACTTTTTTTTTCTGTGCTTTTCCTTTTTTTTTTGCACAATAATTCTTCTTTCACATTTTTTTTAGACGATTTTTTTTGCATTGTTTTTTTTTATAGAAATATAGGAAATAATGAAATAAGGAAGAATAAGAAAAAATAGAAAGATATAAGATAGAAGTAAGGAAATAAAGAAGAATAAGAAAGCTTAAATAAAGATAAAAACTTCAATAAAGGAGCCAAAGCACTTATACCAAAGGATGAGAACAGCAGGTATAAAAAACCCGAGACCCTTCAACAATGCGGAAAAATACACCCGGATCACCTTTGAATCAAGTACGAGGAACTTGACCCTAATCGAACCTTGTCGATGGAACCTAAGTTATCAAACAAGGAGCTTGACCCAGACCGAACTTGTCGGTAAGAACCAAAGCTATCAAATTTGATCTATCAAGAATTAACTTGATGAAGATCGAGTTCTTCGCAAAGAACCAAAGAGAAAATCTCTCCAAAACACTCAAGGTGAATTAATCATAAAAGTTGTTCCTTATTACAATAGCTTAAATGCCTGTAAATAGGCTAAACACTTTCTAAACTAACAACAAGTAATTTAGGAAACAGAAAGTAATTAGGAAACTTAATAAAATAAAAAGAAAGAATTTTTGAAATTGTTGCAAGACACTTCTGTTTTGGTAAGTTGTGTATTTTGACAAGCAAACGACGTTCGATTTTTATGATCTAGCCTATTCCATAAAGGTCTTGAAAGCAGCTACAACTTTGATGAAGAAAACGTTTTAAAATAACTTTGGGAAGATTGCAAAATCTGCCAATATATTCTTGCTGGTCAAGTAAAAGTTTGATTTAAGGAAAGTTGCATGTACTTTCCTATTTCCTTTGTCTATTCAATATCTTTTATTTGCTTGGGTCTTGGCTTGTGTGCTTGACCACCTTGTATGATATCAATATCTTCTTCAACACTTAACATAATAAGCATTTTATTCTGATGTTGAATAGATTCTTTCATTTCAATTTCTTCCACTAAACAACATAGCGCTTCATGCATTTTCTTGGTTCTTGACCCTGTCATTGGGCCTCCAATTCCTTGCAATTGGTCTTTCTTCTTGGGATTGATTTGTGTCATCACTTGATCCGCATCACCCAATCTCCTGGTTTAAAAATGACCTTGCGGCGACCTTTTTTTGCTGTTTTCAAGTATTGTTCTGTTCGCCTCTCAATGTTCTGTTTTGCAGTATCATGTAGCTTCTTTACAAACTCTGCCTTCTGCTTACTATCTAAATTAACACGCTCATAAAAAGGTAACAGTGACAAATCTAAAGGAGTTAGCGGATTAAAACCATAAACAATCTCAAACGGTGAAAATTTAGTAGATGAGTGAATAGAACGATTGTAGGCAAACTCAACATGCGGAAGAAACTCTTCCCAAGTTCTAAGATTCTTTTTAATAATGACACGTAACATTGTGGAAAGGGTTTTATTAACAACCTCAGTTTGTCCATCAGTTTGGGGTGACAAGTTGTGGAAAATAATAATTTTGTTCCTAGGTTGTTCCACAAAGTCTTCCAAAAGTAACTTAAAAATTTGGCATCTCTATTTGATACTATAGTCCTAGGAATCCCATGAATCCTAATAACCTCCCGAAAGAATAGATTCGCTACATGAGACTCATCATCAGATTTGTGACATGGAATAAAGTGCGCCATCTTCGAGAACCTATCGACCACAACAAAATAGAATCACTACCCCTTTTACTTTTCGGCAATCTTAGCATAAAATCCATTGAAATATCTACCCAAGGTGCATCGGGAATGGGTAATAGTGTGTAAAAACCATGGGGTTGGATCCTAGATTTGGACTGTTTACATGTTACACATCTATTACAAATTCTTTCGACATCCTTTTTCAAATGTGGTCAGTAAAAATGCTCTTGGATAACACCCAAGGTCATGGCTATCTCAAAATGACCCATAAGACCTCCTCCATGTGCTTCTCTCACCAAAAGTTCTCTAATAGAACATCTAGGGACACATAATTTATCTCTTTTAAATAAGTAGCCATCATGCTTGTAGAACTCTCCAGAAGCAGATTTTTCACAAGCATTGTACAACTCTCCAAAGTTGGTATCTCCTAGGTATAAATCTTTGATAAGTTCAAAACCAAGTAACCTAGTATTTAGAGTAGAAATGAGAAAGTACCTGCGAGAAAGGGCATCAGCTACCACATTCTCCTTGCC
This sequence comes from Begonia fuchsioides, assembly GCA_003255005.1. NCBI lineage: Eukaryota > Viridiplantae > Streptophyta > Magnoliopsida > Cucurbitales > Begoniaceae > Begonia > Begonia fuchsioides. The sequence goes on along the minus strand of QAOC01049761.1, from coordinate 206,815 downwards.
TCTCTTGTATTGTATGACGTATGGAAACGGTTCTAAGAACTCCATCCATCGAGCATGACATTTGTTTAGCTTGTGCTGGCCTTTTAGGAACTTAAGAGACTCATGATCTGTTCCAACGATAAATTCACTTGCTAGTAAGTAGTGTTGCCAAGTTTTCAAAGCCCTGACCAATGCATACAATTCTTTGTCATACGTTGGATAGTTAAGGTTTGCTCCTCCTAACTTTTCACTAAAATAGGCGATCAGACGATTATCTTGCATTAGAACTGCTCTGATCCCTACGCCAGATGCATCACACTCAACGTCAAAGGGCTTCTCAAAGTTTGGTAATGCCAACAAAGGTCAATTTGTCAGGCTTTGTTTGATCTTCTGGAACGCCTCTTCTTGAGCTACTGTCCACTTAAAACAAACATTCTTTTTTATTACCTCGGTGAGTGGGGCAGCAATGGTGCTAAAATCTTTAACGAAACGGCAGTAGAAACTTGCTAGTCCATGAAAGCTACGAACTTGATTTGCGTTGGTGGGTGTTGGCCAATCTTGAATTGCAGTAACTTTCTCTTGGTCAACCTGTACTCCCTGATAACTAACAACAAAACCCAAGAACACAACATGATCGGTGACAAAGGTGCACTTGTTTAGGTTAGCATATAGTTTCTCTCCCCTAAGTACCAAAAATACTTCTTTGAAATGTAAAATATGATCTTCAATGCATTTACTGTAAATCAATATATCATCAAAGTAAATAACAACAAATCTTCCTAAAAATGGGTGTAAAACGTGATTCATTAATCTCATGAATGTACTAGGAGGGTTTGTCAAGCCAAATGGCATAACTAACCACTCGTACAATCCATGTTTTGTCTTGAATCCCGTTTTCCACTCATCACCTTCTTTCATGCGAATTTGATGATATCCACTTTTCAAATCTATTTTTTGAAAATAAACATGCTCCATGCAGTTCATCTAACATGTCATCCAAACGAGGAATAGGAAAACGATACTTTACCGTGATGTTATTGATTGCTCGACTATCAATGCACATCCTCGATGCTCCATCTTTCTTAGGAACTAGTAGCACTGGAACTGCGCAGGGACTTAGGCTCCCCCTAATGTAACCTTTTGCAAGTAGCTCATCAACTTTTCGCTGGAGTTCTTTAGTTTCCTCCGGGCTACTACAATAAGCTGGGCGATTTGGTAAAGTAGCCCCTGGTACCAAATCAATTTGATGTTCAATGCCTCGTATCGGTGGTAATTCTGCCGATATTTCTTCTGCTACCACATCTTGAAATTCCTGCAAAAGAGTCTGCACAAAACTTGGCACAACATGATTAGGGGTGTTAGTCAACAAGGTTTGTTGCTTGTGCAACAAAAGAATCATTGAAATCCCATTCGAGTGGGCTTTGCTCACTTGACTCGTTTTCCTAAAGAAATTTTTTCTCTCTCTCCCTCTTTCTTTTTCTTCTTCTCTCTCATTTTCATTTCTCTTCTTTTCTTCTCTACCTCTTCTTTCTCTTTCTCTTTCTTTTTGACATAGCTTCTCTTTTTCTTTTTCTCTCTCAATTTCTTCTTTTTTCTCACTCTATTTTTCTCTCTTTTCTATTCTCTCGCTTGATTTCTTTTCTTTGAAACTTTCTTGTAGTCGGAGTTGATCTTCGTAGACTTCTTTTGGTGACATAGGAACAAGATTAACTGTCCTTTTGTTAAACACAAATGAGTACTTGTTCGTGTACCCATCATGCACCACTCGTCTATCATACTGCCACGGTCGACCAAGAAGGATATGTCTAGCTTCAATAGTTACTACATCACACAACACCGCATCTTAATACTTTCCGATACGGAAAGCAATCAATACTTGTTTGTTGACTTTAACTTCACCACTTTGGTTTAACCATTGTAGTTTATAAGGTCGAGGGTGCTTCTTCATAGGCAAACCTAATTTTTCTACCAAAATAGTGCTTGCCACATTAGTACAACTTCCTCCATCAATTATCATACTACATACCTTGTTTTGAACATGGCATCTAGTGTGAAAAATGTTTTCTCGTTGTACTCCCTCATCAACCGGCTTTGGCTGAGCATTCAAAGCTCTTCAGGTAACTAACAATTCCCCTTCAATTGCATACTCATCCTCTTCTAGTTCGTCTATGCTATCAACTTCTGAATCGCCATCCGTCTCAATCTCTCCATTGTCTTGCATTACCTTAACTTGCTTGTTTGGACACTGGTTAGCTATGTGAACCCTTCCCTGACATTTAAAACATTTAATGTCACTATTGTGAGAAGTAGATGGATGAAATTTACCTTGGTTCCCTAAACTAGTAGTTGCAACTTTTGGGTCTAGCTTGGCTTTAACAATTTGTTTTTCTTGTCCTTTAGTATAGTTGGGCTTCCATGTTGAAGAGCTATTGTTCGATGTGGAATGGTTGACACTTTTTCTTTTAAGCTGTTGTTCAACCTTGATGGCCATATGCAACATATCCTCCAATTCTACATAATGTTGCAGCTCGATCTTATCTTGTATCTCTAGACTGAGCCCTTCTAAAAATCTAGCCATCGTAGCTTCTGGATCTTCCTCAATATTGGCTCTAATCATTTTAACCTCCACGGTTTTTGTCCCTTGCTTGAGTTTATGCAATTTTTGCCACAAATCTCAATAGTAACGGCTGGGTACAAACCTTTTTCTCATTGCAGATTTCATCTGATCCCATGTATCAATTGGTCTTTCTCCATTTCTTCTTCTGATCAATGTTAGTTGATCCCACCAAGTAATAGCATAATCAGAAAAATCAATAGCAGCGAGTTTTACCTTTTTCTCTTCAGAATAATTATGGCAATCAAAGATTAGTTCAACCTTCTTTTCCCATTCAAAATACGCATCTCGATCATTCTTTCCTTGAAAAGAAGGAATTTGCATTTTGATATTGTTTAAACTATCATCCATCTAGTTTCTAGGAATTCTTTCATTTCTCCTAATATCGTCTTCTGACTCATCATCTTCTAGATCACGATTCATATCTCCAAACTCAGTTCTTTCTCTTCGCTGTGGATTCCAGTTGTTTCTATTTCGGTTGATTTGTAAACCTTGCGGTTGTTGTCTCCTAGCATTTTCTTCAACAGTATCCAGTCGCTCGTTTATATGGCCTAGTTCATCTCTCATCATTTTCTTCATTTCAGCCATGAACACTGAAATTGAAGATTGTCAATGCCCTGTAAAGGTGGAGTGTTCTCCGAATTTGACATGGTTTAAGGTTGAGTAACCTGCACAAAAACGTTAGATAATATAATGTAAAAGGACCTCACTTGCACTCCCTTGTTTCGCTCGGATAATGACGCTCAAGTCTGTCCCTCGTGTTTCACTCTATTTAATTGGCTTTTTTTCTAACAATCTCACCTCTCTTGCCTTTTTCCACTCGCTTCTCCCAAGTTGTTTTTCTGCAACAGTTGTACGGTACTATAATGCATCATTTTACCGACTTACCAATAGGAAACGATATGAAATATTCAAGACAAAATAAATGAAAATGAAAGAAACGACAAACAAAAGACACGACAAGAAGCAACTTCAAAAACAAGACGGGAAAACGAAAAAAACAGAAACAAAGAACAACAATAAAGCACAATTACCCGCTTGGATAGAACAACCAATAATCAAATGTTTTAGATGATGCACAACAGAGCAAATCTAGCCCAAAATGATTTAAAGGCTTTTATAGAGGAGTCTAATCTTTTGATCAAACGATAGCACAACTGCAGGATATTGCAAATGCTAGATGATAATTCACTTTTTTTTTCACTTGGCTCCTGCAAACTTTAAAGTAGCACGAAATTTAGGATTTTTTTTTTAAAATAAGAGAACAAAGCTCTGATACCAGATGAGATGATCCTTCCCTGAATAGGATTGATCAGTGATCATATATGGAGTTGAAATAAAGAAAAGATAAGTATGAAACCTTGACCCAAAGCCGACAAGTATTTGAACCTTAGCTTATAAAAGCTACAGACCCGAAACAACGACGCGACGAAGAACCTTGGTTGGGGAAGACGTCACAAACGGAGGAATTCCTCTTGATAAGTCAGAAAATAACGTTGCTGGATTTACCGATGAAAGACCGAACAACACTCGTTAATTGGGAGAAGATCTCTCACAAAGGATAACACTTTCATTCAATTCAAGTTGTCCCAAATGTACATGTTCACCTCCTTTTATACTACAACATACCTACCAAAAGTCTGAGGTGTTCAAGTCATTACCTCATACTCTACCTACCCAAAAGGAGTGATGTGTACAAGTTTCTAATCTTGTAAACTCCCACCTACCCTACCTACCACAAATGAGTGAGGTGTACAAGTTTACAACCTCAGCTCCTACCTACTTTCACTAGTAGAACTTGTAGCATAATTCACATATTGACAAGTAAATATTAATACAAGTTAATTACTTGTGTACTTCAATAATTGTAACAAACTCCATCTTGATGGTGGGTAGATTGTGTGCAGGTTGATGGCTGAGAAAATCCTGTGTATAAACTTATTTGATCTTTAAATTTCTTTGCCCGAGCCCAAGTCATTGGCCCTGTCATAGCTTTGCTTTCCTTCGTTGTCTCTTTTAAATCTTGCTTGATGTCTGCATCACTTATGGTTTATGACATTTGGCTTAGGGTTTATGACTTTAGGTTAAGGGCTATGGGCTTCAATACTTAAGCTTCGGGCTTAATGTTTAGGGCTTTAGCCTTAGAGCCTAGTGCTTATGGCTCAGGGATTTGGGATTTTGGGTTTAGGGCTTTGGAATTATTGCTTTAGGCTCAAAGCTTAGGAGTTAGGGCTTTGGGATTTTAGCGTAGGGATTAAGGATTAGAGTTTAGTTTTTTTGAGCTTAGGCCTTTGGGTTAAGGACTCAAGGCTTAGATATGAGGGTGCGAAATAGGGGTTTGGGTTGCGGAAGTGAAGTGGGCTGTAGATGGTGGAGAATGAAGGTAGGAATATGGAAATGGCTCGGTTAGATATGAGGGTGGCTCGGAGGGGATGATATGGACCGGAATCGGCTTGTGGAGGGGGTTGATAGCTCGGGGATGGAAATGGGTGTTCGGGAAGGTTAAGATGAAGGGAATGGTTGAATAATCTGAACACTTGAGTAATCAAAGTGTTCGGATTAGTAGACCTCGGTAGTGTTCAGATATTACTCACCGATCACACTCTCGAGGGGTGACGCACTCGGCCGGATATTACTCACCGGTGGGGAAACGTCGGAAAGAGCTTCAACTGTTGGGAAGAAGGTGCTAAGCACAACTTTGATTAAAAATTCTCTCTCTACCTTCGAAGTGAAGGTTAATACATTATTTAATGAATGAAAAATAAAATGAGAGGGAAGGACTTTCGACCCTTGGATTGCATGCACCCTCGGGATTGGCTCGGGAGAGATCTTCATGGACTTGATGTTGACCAAGAGCGTGTCTCTTCTGTTGAAGGCTCGATCTGCTAAGGCTTTGCGCGGTTGAATTTGAAGCTTGACCGAGGAAGAGTCTTCGTTGACCGAGAGGTGGCACCGGGTGGGCTCTCCGAACATGTGAAGATTGGCTTGGGCCAAATTAGCTAAGAAGTCTTTAAAATGCTCTCGGTGGCTCATCTTATGTGTCACATGGTCTGGATCCTCGGTTGGTCGGCAATGGCTCGTAAGTGTGCGCGGTTTGTTCAAAATGGTGACCGAGTGGATAATGTTCCGGACATCGGGGGATTTACTCGGGCCAGACCTGACCTTTAGTTGACTTCAGAAGAGGCGTGCGCGGTTTCATTTGAATTTAAATCATCGGATGGCCAATGATGACTCGTGGGCGCGCGCAGCTCATTCAAATCGTCGACCGGGGTTGACCTTCTTCCCTGCACTTCGGGATTTGCTCGGGGCAAATTCAAACACAGCTCCCATATGGCTTAGTGACGTCCAAATACATGCGCGTGCAGACCATATTTTGAAAGAAAATCTCTGACGGTTGTTAATGGTCGGGGAGCGCGCGCGGCTTGTTCAAAATCACGACCAATGTTGACCTTATCTCGGACATCATGGGATCTGTGCGGGCCATCTTGATTTCAAACCTTTGGATGAACCTAGGCTGATGGAGTGAGAAGATTCATCGCCGAATCCGGAAACAGATCTTTCCGTTTCCGCCGATGGCTCGGAGGTGTGCGCGAAAATTTCAAAATGACGACCGGGCGTTGACCTATCTCGGACAATGAGGGATCCACGCGGGCCATTTTGAAATGCAATTGTCAGATACTCTTCCATGAATTTGGACATTCTGAACTTGGTCTCCTTTGATTGAAAATCTCGCATTTCCTGCTGGTGGTTCGGTGAACGATCTTTGGGCGCGCACGGGCGTATTCAAATGTTGGCCGGTTGAACTCTTCTCCGAATATCACGGGATTTGTCCGTGCCATTTTCAAAAGGGGTTCTCTGACCATTATGTGTTGTCCGAATGTAGACATGGGCACGATTAATTCGGCTGCAAAGCCTCGGCTGACCGTGGATGTCTTCATGTAGGCGCTGCGAGTGTCCATGCTTCGGACACCGAATAATCCGCGTGTACTAATCCAAAACTTGTCCTTTCCTTGACCAAATGATCGGGTTTCTTGAGATTTGAAGTCAAGTTGTCGACGGACTTTGGTCAAGGTCTTCTAGTTGACCGAAGGTTGATCGTGGCTTGACCGAGGCTTGACCATGGTGCGGCTACGGTGGGCTTCCTTCGGCGGACTGTGTGCTTTTCTTCTTTGGGTTTCCTTGCCTTCTTTCTCTAAGTCTTTATTTGCTGAAATAAACTAATGTGGACGAGCTCGGCATTGGGTGGGCCGAGGAGTTGGTTCTCGTGAGAGACACACGGGATCCGAGGGGATCCCGGCCGTGCGTTCTCTCACGTCGGCCACTTATTTACTATGGGCAAAGATTCTAATGAATCTCGGCCATGTCGACGGCCTTTAGTCCGCTGGTCGTCGAGGGGTGGTCGGTAGGTGGGCCGGTGGACGCTTTGGGGCTGGGAATGGCCGAACACCAAGTGATGGAATGCTTCGGCCATTCCCGATCATATTCGGTGGAGTTTCCGAGGCCAAGTTACCTGTAAAACGAGCAACTAAGTTAGTAAAATCATTCGGGCTCGTCGGGGCTAGATCCATGGTGTGCACCAGTTGCACATCAGAGCATATGACACGCTCCAAAATGCGGAGGAGTTGGGAAAAAGGAGAAAGCACAAACAGCCACGGCCAAAGGCCTACCCGAGAAGAAAATTCAAGAACCGGGGAGGATATTGGCTCTGTCACAACTTCAATTGTGTACAGGCTATAAGTCCAAGACTTAGGGGATATTGAGTTCAAATATTAAACCCCAACTAGTCCAAATTTCAGACCAAACTCACGTGAGGATTTTAAAATTGCACGGGTGCCTTTTCAGAAATAAAAACAGACAACACACACACATTTTGGCAGTGAAGTAGGCGGAGATTAACCTCTGTACAACTCCCAATGCCGATGACCTGAGAAAAGAAAACTTGGCAGAAACCCTCCTCCAAGAAAGGGGAAGAAATTGGCTAGGGTTAATGGAGAAAAGCACCGGTAGTTTGCAAGTTAGCATGGGGTAAAATTTGGTCGACATAAATGCTCAATTTCAGGGGTTTGGGAGTAAGGTAGGAGAAACAAGCATGCACATCGTTTAATTGGGAGGAACTGAGAATGACGTGAATGGCCAAGTATTTGAAGACACGTATGAGGAACTCACAGCCAAAAATTGAGCACTTTAGCACAAGGGAAACAGAAAATGGCACGGATGAAACTTTCGGGACACAAGATGCACTCGGCGAGACTAAATTGGTAGCAACCAACACACAACAACAAACAACCAAAAACACACACGTTGGAAGGAGAGCTATGGGATTTCCAGGCTTACCTTGATCCAAAAAAGAGTGGAGGAAGGCTGGAATATGGTTTAGTGGCCCTAGCAAGACACCAACACCCTTAACAAAATAGAACTATGGATATTACTCAACAAAGCTCCAAATTGCCGAGAGAAAAAGGGGAGAGCTTCATACCCTCCCGACCTTCAACAATAGACAAAATTGAGAGCTAGCCTAAAATAGGGACTAAATGAGTGGTAATAGTAGGAGTTTGGTGGACAAAGGGCCCACCATCAACTTGCCTCCCACTCCACCAGCTCTTGACTCTATCCCACGTCCAAGTTGCCAACAAAATTACAGAATTCACTTGGAAAATAGGTTTTCCCTAAGTCCCAACAAGAAGGAACTTGACTTGGTCCAAACCGAACCAAAACCTAGCAAGTTGGTCCAATCCGAATCAACACCTAACAAAGCTTCAACCCAAAAATTGGTTACAACTTTAAACTACATCAAACATATATATATATATACATGACCACGTGATGACCAAACAGCCCTCCCCTTGCTATGATATCCTCTTGTTAGAATGAAGAATGCTAAGGAGAGCAATCCACTAGGCCTCGGCTTGGTGCACCCTCGGGTGGGATGCCTCGGACAGAGGTGCTCTTGGTACTTCGGTGGTTGTCTCCCTCATTCCATGCTCCCATTGTAGGCAATGCTTGGGGAGCTCTTTGTCAATAGAAGTGAGAGCATCCAAGAGACCTCTTGGAGGTAATAATGTCCCTGCAAAATCAACAAACACATTAGAAAGACGCCTTGCACGGCTGTGGGTCACCATGCCTTCCGGTGGGTGGAAGTCCTCGGGCACATCAACCGAGCTTGTAGAAAAATTGGGGCTTAAAACCGAGGATCATCCCACTCCTTATAGGCTCCGATGGTTGAATGATGAAGGGGACCTTAAGGTGACTAAGCGCACAAGAGTGGAGTTCTCAATTGGAAGTTACAAGGATACTGTGTTTTGTGATATATTGCCTATGGATGCAAGCCACATTCTTCTTGGGAGACCATGGCAATTTGATCGGCACGCCATGCATGATGGTTTATCCAATGAGTATTCATTCAAGTGGGAAAACCGGAACATCAAGCTTGCACCACTAGCACCCGAAGACATTGCTAGGGATGAGAGGTTGAGCAGGGAGAAATCTTCCAACAAAGTTTTGTTCATTACCAAAAGGGAGCTATCTCGGGTGGTGCTCCAAGAAGAACAGGTTTTATTGATCCTATTATGGGAAAGAATGGAAGAAATAGGAGGAGCTCCGGAGGAAGTTTTAGCACTCATTGAGGAATATGGAGATGTGTTCCCCGAGGAGCTACCGATTGGCTTACCTCCTATCCGGGGGATTGAGCATCAGATTGACCTCCAACCCGGGGTAGTGCTTCCAAACCGGCCAGCATATAAGATGAATCCTGAAGAAGCCAAGGAGCTTAACCAGCAAGTGCAAGAGCTCTTGGAGAAGGGCTATATCCGGGAGTCACTCAGCCCTTGTGCGGTGCCGACTCTTTTGGTACCAAAGAAGGATGGTTCATCCCAAATGTGTGTTGACAGCCGAGCAATCAACCACATTACTATCAAGTGCCGGTTTCCAATACCACGGCTTGAGGACCTTTTGGATGAACCTAGTGGGGCAGCTTTCTTTTCAAAGATTGATCTAAAAGTGGCTATCATCAAATACAGATGCATGAAGGGGATGAGTGGAAAACGGCTTTCAAAACCAAGTATGGCTTATATGAATGGTTAGTTATGCCATTTGGGCTATCTAATGCCCCAAGTACTTTTATGCGATTAATGAATCATGTGTTGAAAGATTACTTGGGAAAATTTGTGATAGTTTACTTTGATGACATATTGGTTTATAGTGAAGATTATTTGGAGCATTTGGCACACCTTCAGTCCTTGTTTCGAACACTTAGAAGTGCACGGTTATTCGGTAATTTGAAGAAGTGTTCTTTCGTCCAAGAAAAGGTGCACTTTCTCAGGTTTATACTTTCCAAGGAAGGAATGGAAGTAGACCAAAGCAAGATTGAGGCTATTCGAGAATGGCCAATCCCAAAAGGTGTCTCGGACATTAGGAGCTTTCATGGTTTGGCTTCCTTCTATATAAAGTTTATAAAGGGGTTTAGCACCATTGTGGCCCCTCTCACGGATTGCACCAAGAAGGGGAAGGACTTTGAATGGACCCCGGAATGTCAACATAGTTTCGATCGGATCGAGGAAGCCCTATGCAATGCTCCTCTCCTGATGCTCCCGAACTTCAATAAGGTGTTTGCAATTGATTGTGATGCTTCGGAATTAGGAATAGGGGCTGTGTTAATGCAAGAAGGAAGGCCCGTAGCTTACTTGAGTGAAAACCTAAAAGGGGCAGCCTTGAATTACTCTACTTATGACAAAGAAATGTATGCTTTGGTGAGAACAATTGAAGTGTGGCAGCATTATCTCCTTCCTAAAGAGTTTATTATACACACCGACCATCAAGCTTTGAAGCATATTAGAAGCCAAGGAAAACTCAGCAAGAGACATGCAAAGTGAGTGGAGTTTCTTGAGAGGTTTCCATATATTGTCAAGTACAAGAAAGGAGAAGTAAATGTGGTGGCCGATGCTCTCTCAAGAAGAATTGTTCTGCTCACCGAACTCAATTCCCAGATCTTGGGGTTTGAATGGATAAAGACTTCCTACAAAGAAGACCCCGACTTCAAGAAATGGTATGAGAAGAGTGTGAACAAAGAAAGTTGTGGCTATCACCTAGCGGATGGATATCTTTACAAAGGGGGACAGCTTTGTATTCCCCAATGTAGCCTTCGGGAATCCTTAGTGAATGAAGCTCACGGTGGTGGCCTAGCAGGTCATTTTGGGGAAAAGAAGACCTTGAAGATAGTTAAGGAACATTTCTTTTGGCCTGATGTGCCTTCCTTGGGGGTCGGCGCACCGTGGGTTGGGAGAATGCACGCACACGGGGCTCGGTTGAACGTCGTGTACGGCAAACGGGAAATCGGGTCGTGCGAATTGTGGGATTGTGTTGCGGAAGCGTATTGTGATGGAAATAAGGGGTAATGGTCGAGCGAAGAGTGGAATCACTCGGGTGAATAATGGGATGGCTCGGTGGATGCGAATATGGGTGTAATCGGGTAATGGAATGTTTTAAAGCTCGGGGAATGGAATGGTTAAACTCTTGCGAGTTTAGATAGGAGATGGATGAACAAATTGAATACCTGAGCAATCAAGGTATTCTCCTCGGTAGACCTCGCCCGCACTTGGATATAACTCACCGAACGTACGTGCAAAGGGTTGACGGTCTCGGCCGGATGTGACTCACCGGAGAAGTATGTGTCGGAGAGAGCTTCAAACCTTTCGGGAAGAAGGTGCTTTTCACAATTTTTCTCTAAAAATTCACTCTATCTCATTCAAGTTCAAGTGTTACACTTAAATAGCAAAAATGTAAAAGATAAAAAGCTAAGAAAGATAAATTAAGCCCTTGGATGACTTGAACGCCTAAGATTGCTTCGTGAAGGTCTCCGGTTGACTTTAGACTCGGTTCATGAAGATTGGCACGGTTGGTTTTGCATCTTGACTGAAGGTGACCATGGTTGACCGAGAGGGTGCACCCGGTGGGATAATCTTCGAACCATGAAAGATTGGCTCGTGCCAATTTGGATCTGGGGCTTCTAAAAGGCTCTCGGTGGTCTGAAAGAGGTATCACGTGGTCTGGTTCCTCGGTAGTCCGATGATGATTCATGAATGTGCGCGGGCGACTTGAAAAAGACCGAACCGGTGGTTGATCCGATCTCGGATATGATGGGATCCACGAGGATATTGTGGAAAGTTGTTGCTCGAAGATCCTCTGAAGATTCAACAGATTGATCATGGATTTTATGGATGAAAATCCCTTGTGGCTCGCCGGTTTGTTGGTGAACGGTCTTGTGTGCGCGGTTTGACCTTATCTTCATGTCATCACGAGATTTGTCCGTGCCATTTTGAAAAGGTTGTTATCCAACGATCATCCTACGAATATGGCAGCTTTAGCATGGATTATATGGATGAAAATCTCTGTTTTTTCGCCGATGGCTCGATGGAAAGTTTTGGTGCGCGCGCGGGTGCTTGGAAATGTGACCGGTTGAACCTTTCTCCTGATATTTCGGGATTTGTCCGTGCTATTTTTGAAAGGTTGTTGTCCAACGATTCTCCTATGAATATGGCAACTTTAGCATGGATTACTTGGATAAAAATCCCTCTTGTTGCGCCGGTGATTCAATGGACGGATTTTGTGCGCGCCCGGTGGATCTTCTTTTGATATCTTGAGATTTATCCATGTCAAACTCGAACCTTATCTTTTCCTTGACCAAATAACCCGATTACTTAAATATTTAAGTAAAGTGGCCGATGTAATTTAGTCAAGGTGTTCTAGTGGGCCGAGGCTTGACCGTGGGTCGGTCAATGCTCGGCCGAGGTGGTCCTTCGAGGGCCTTCGCCTATGGAATGTGCGTTCCTCTTCTTGGGCTGTCTTCTCTTCCTTTTCTAAGGCTAATTTCTGGCTGAAAAGAAATAAACTAAGTGTGACCGAAAATAGGGCCCATGGTTGAACACTTGATCCGTGGGGATTTGGATCGAGCGTTCTCCCATGTCGGTCACTTATTCCAAAGGGCCGAAGCCCTAGAGGACTTCGGCAAAGCCGACGACTGTGTCTCCATGGGTCATCGAGTTATGATCGTGGGGCACCCGTTGGGCGCCGGGCGGGTCGTGGGCGCGAGCCTCGGCCGTATCTTGGCCTGGTGCGCCGGGCTCGTCATAGTCGGACACGCTCGGATGCCATCTGAGCAAAACTCGTATCCGATCCCGATTATCCTCGGACATATTCTCCGAGGCTAGTTCCCTGCAAAACGAGCACACAAATTAGCAAAATTGGCCGTGCTCCTCGGCGCTAGATCGGCGATGTGCTCCCATTGCACATCATGCCCCACATGATCAAGGATGTGCACAAGTGGATAGAAATATGTATCATTTGCAAGAAGGCTAAAAGCCGAGTGCTTCCCCAAGGGTTATACATGCCATTGCCGGTTCCCTCTCAACCTTGGGTGGATGTTAGCGTGGACTTTGTTTTGGGGCTTCCTCGGACCCCTAGAGGTAAAGAAGCAATAATGGTGGTCGTTGATTGCTTCTCCAAGATGGCTCATTTCATTGCTTGTCACAAGACCTATGATGCTAACCAAGTAGCTGACTTGTTCTTCAAGGAAGTTGTTCGGTTACACGGAGTTCCAACCACAATTGACTCGGACCGGGATACAAAGTTCCTAAGCTCCTTTTGGAAGACCTTGTGGAGGAAGCTTGGAACTAAATTTTTTTTTAGCACCTCTTTCCATCCTCAAACAGATGGCCAAACGAAAGTAGTTAATCAAACTTTGGGGGCCTCGTTAAGAAGCATTGTTGGGAAAAGGCTCTCGGATTGGGATATACAATTACCACATGTAGAGTTTGCATACAACCGAAGTGTGCATTGTGCTACTCAAGCTTCTCCTTTTGAGGTTGTCTACGGGTTCAATCCCTCAACTCCCTTGGATTAGATTCCCTTGCCGAGCCATGAACTAGCTAATCCCGATGGAGTACAAAAGGCTAAACAAGTTCAAGCCATGCATGCAAAGGTGCAACGAGCCATAACAAGGAAGAATGAAGCCTATGCCAAATTTGCTAACTGTAGCCGTAAGGATGTGGAGTTCAAAGTGGGAGACCTTGTGTGGTTTCATCTAAGGAAAGAGAGGTTTCTGAGCCAAAGAAAATCTAAGCTCTTCCTAGAGCCGACGGACCATTTGAAGTCACCGAGAAGATCAACAAAAATGCATACAAGTTAAAGCTCCCGGGTGACTATGGAGTATCTGCCTCTTTCAATGTCCAAGACCTTTCCCCTTATTTGGGAGAGATTGAAGAAGATGAGGAGGGGCAGCCCCTGGATTTGAGGACAAATCCTCAATCACCCGGAGGGGATGATGTGCCCGAGGACTCCCACCCACCGGAAGGCATGGTGACCCGCAGCCGTGCAAGGCGTCTTTCTAATGTGTTTGTTGATTTTGCAGGGACATTATTACCTCCAAGAGGTCTCTTGGATGCTCCCACTTCTAATGATAAAGAGCTCCCCATGCATTTTCTACAATGGGAGCATTAAATGAGGGAGACAACCATCGAAGTACCAAGAGCTCCTCCGTCTGAGGCATCCCACCCAAAGGTGCATCAAGCCGAGGCCTAGTGGATTCCTCTTCATTCTAACAAGAGGATATCATAGCAAAGGGAGGGCTGTTTGGTCATCACGTGATCATGGAAATATATATATATTTGAAGTAGTTTGAAGTTGTAACCAATTTTGGGTTAAAGCTTTGTTAAGTGTTGGTTCGGTTTGGACCAACTTGCCAGGTTTTGGTTCGGATGGGACCAATTCAAGTCCCTTCTTGTTGGGACTTAGGGAAAACCTATTTTCCGAAGTGAATTCTGTGATTTTGTGGTCAACTTAGACGTGGGATAGAGTCAACTGCTGATGGAGTGGGAGGTAAGTTGATGGTGGGCCCTTTGTCCACCAAACTCCTACTATTTCCACTCATTTAGTCCCTAATTTAGGCTAGTGTCTAAATTTTTCTTTTGTTGAAAGTTGGGAGGGTATGAAACTTGATCCAAACAAGAGTGGAGGAAGGCTGGAATATGGTTTAGTGGCCCTAGCAAGACACCAACACCCTTAACAAAGTAGAACTATGGATATTACTCACCAAAGCTCAAAATTGCCGAGAGAAAAGGGGGAGATTTTGAGAGCTTCAAGCTTCTTCAAATTTGTCTAATTCTTTTCTGCATTACAATACGTGAAGGTAGAGTTTCATACCCTCCCAACCTTCAACAAAAGACAAAATTAGACTCTAGCCTAAAATAAGGACTAAATGAGTGGTAATAGTAGGAGTTTGGTGGACAAAGGGCCCACCATCAACAAGCCTCCCACTCCACTAATAGTAGGAGTTTGGCGGACAAAGGGCCCACCATCAACTTGCCTCCCACTCCACCAGCTCTTGACTCTATCCCACGTCCAAGTTGACAACAAAATTAAAGAATTCACTTGGAACATAGGTTTTTCCTAAGTCCCAACAAGTAAGAACTTGACTTGGTCCAAACTGAACCAAAACCTAGCAAGTTGGTCCAATCCTGATAGAATATCAAGGGCAAGGGAAGGACAAACCAGCACTCGAGTTAGGGGGAGTCAACCCGGATAGGCCAAATACAAGGGTATGGAGGAAGGATATCTCGGGATGCAAATGGGTTTCGGTAGGGTTATGGATGAAGGAGCTGATGGATTGCACTCTCACCCTCAAGGCCACGATGTGTGGTTGGAGAAATGCAGCAAGGCTTAACTATTTTAGCTCAGAAAATAGTCAACACCTAAAGAGAGCTCTCGGTCGCCGGAATGATAAGCACTCTATTGATTTTCGAACTGAACTGCCTTCCAAAAACCAAGCAAAGAGCTTAAAACATCCACCAAGTTTCTTAGGCAGATTGCTAAAATCAGATGGCTCAAAAGAAGCTACCCGATTTGGCCAAGCAACCAAAAAGGAAGGGAAAGTTTCCCTTTGACCTAACCGAAATAGGGAAACACTAGGGTGCAACCTCTACCTGCATGAGCCACCCTAGAACCCACCAAAATAAAGCCTACATGAGGGTGCTGCAGCTCCTAAAGACTAACCTAAGAGAGCCTTTAATTCTCATGCAAACACACGATCAAGCTGGCTGAGTATTTTGGGCGCAAAAATAAAAAAAAAAACAAAACTAACACCCAAAATAAAGACAACTCTCTCTCCTTTAAGTGATCTTGGGCTGATTAAGTATTGGGCTCTTTCTTTCACAATCCATCTTCAAGGCTCCATGAATTGCCCCAACATGCATCGGCTCTCCCTTGCCGTCCATCGCCGAAATGTCGAAGCTCTCTTGCCAAGTTAGGAGATGCTTGGGTTTCTCTTGGTCCATTAAAGTTGGTTCCATGATGTTTAGTTCATGCAAAACATTTCCTGCAAAAAGAGAAAATTCGTTAGCAAGCTCCTTGGCTCGGGCTCGGGTGATGACTCCAGTAGGTTCAGGTTTTGTCAAGTGATCCCGAAGCATGTCAAATCCGAACCAACACCTAACAAAGCTTCAACCCAAAAATTTGTTACAACTTTAAACTACATCAAACATATATATATACATGACCACGTGATGACCAAACAGCCCTCCCCTTGCTATGATATCCTCTTGTTAGAATGAAGAATGCCAAGGAGAGCAATCCACTAGGCCTCGGCTTGGTGCACCCTCGGATGGGATGCCTCGGACGGAGGTGCTCTTGGTACTTCGGTGGTTGTCTCCCTCATTCCATGCTACCATTGTAGGCAATGCTTGGGGAGCTCTTTGTCAATAGAAGTGGGAGCATCCAAGAGACCTCTTGGAGGTAATAATATCCCTGCAAAATCAACAAACACATTAGAAAGACGCCTTGCACGGCTGTGGGTCACCATGCCTTCCGGTGGGTGGGAGTCCTCGGGCACATCAGCATAGGGTTTAGGGCATAAGGCATACGTTTTAGGATGATGGGATTAGGGCTTTTAACATTGGGCTTAGGGCTTAGTGCTTAGTGCTTAGGGTTTGGACTTTAGGCTTAGAGGTTAGGCCTTATCCCTTACGACTTCTTAGGGCTTACTGCCTAGGGGGTTGGGCTAGGGGCTTTGTGCTTAGGATTTAGGGGTTAGGTTTTTAAGCCTAGGGTTAGGGCTTTAGGCTTATTTCTTAGGGATTAAAGTTTAGGGCTTTTGGCTTAGGGCTGAAGGATTAGGGCTTAGGAGTTAGGGCTTTGGGGTCAAGACTTAGGGATTATGGAAAAAGGATTTGGTGTAACACCCCACTTTTTTGGGTACTACCCGACCCTTTCATTATAATTCAAAGTCTTATCAGTATATCATCTTATATATCAACTATGATTAAGGGTATAAAATGACGATTAACTTTGTGGAATTCAATTGTTAGAATTGGTAGTTGATAAAGTAAGGTCAATGTGAAAGTTGGACTAAATCAGTTTAAGTGTTGAATGGAAGTTTGAGAAAATGGAAATGCAAGGTTGTGAATGAAGGACCGGTCGACCTATGAATAATATCGGTCGACACCCTTGTCGTGAGGAACTTGGTCCGGTCGACCTACGTTAGAAACCGGTTGACCCTTACAAGTTCAACCATCTTGACACAATGTTAAGATTAGCCGATTTCAAAGATTTTAACTTCTTCAAATGAGTCTAAGTTATTCTCATGAAATTTAATAAACTTGTTGATGGAACTATAGCAACAAAAATTACTCAATTTGGAAGTTTTTAGAGAAAGTTATGGGTTTTGGACATTTATAGTTAGTAACAACCACGAGGTTGAAAATCGATAACTGGGTAGTTTCCGTTTTTCTATTTTATTATGCTATAGATGAACTTAAGTGACAAAGTAATATTCTATGAAATTATAGAAGACATCAAAAAGATAAGATTAATAGGTTGAACAACTCGATTGGAGTTGTGGTAAAAAAAGTTATGCGCGTTCAAAATTGATAAATGAAAATTGGACTAAGAAATATGAACTTTAGAGCGTTATTCGGTGTTTTGTATAATTGATACCTTTACTCTCTGAATTTTAAGTTTATGTATTTTAAAAAGTTAAACTAGACTTAATAAGAAAAAGAATGGTGTTTGAATCATAGAAATCTAAGTTGTATAACAAAAGTTATGAAAGTTTTAACTGCTGGTCGACCTATGAACAATGTCTGGTCGTCACAATTGTATACTTTAGGTCGACCCCATGATTTAGGAGGGGTCGACACAAGAGTGTATTTTAGGTCGACCCCAGGAATTTGGAGGGGTTGACACAATTGTATGTTTCGGTCGACCCCAGGATCAAAGAGGGGTCGACACAAAACAGTCCTTTAGTATAGTTTCGGTCAACCCCATGATTTAAGAGGGGTCAACACAATATATAGTTTCGGTCGACCACAGGACCGAGCGGTCGACACAAGTTGCTCTCTGGAACGCTTTCGGTCGACACAATAGATGTGCAGTCGACACAAGTTGCCCTCTGGGAATACTTTCGGTCGACACAATGGAAGAGGGGTCGACACATTCATACATGCCGTTGAAAATTCAGCCAAAACGTGGGGAAATCCGATCGGTGGAAGTAAAGAGAAGATTGATTTCGTTTAATTAAGAGATAAGAAGGCATGGTCTGCCATTCCCTACCAACAAGACCTCTTCTCCCTATCTATTTACTCAGAGTTCTCTCGTCTGATAAGGGAGAGGGAGATTGAGAAAGAAAAGAAGTTTTGCGAGAGAAAAGAGTGAGAAAGTGAAGGGAAGTGGAAAACTCTAAGGCTCTCGTGGAAACAGAAGTTCAAGGTAATATTTTCTATCCTCTTAAGTTCTTCTAAGTTCAGTAAGGATAATAAGATAGTAGTATTTGAGTTGGTGGATAAAAACGAGTAAGATAAGGAAAGAGTTAAGTATGAATAAAGTTATGGTCTTGGAGTTTCGGTTGATAAGTAGTAGGAGTTAGAGTTTAGGACCTTCATAAGAGTTAGAGTACACTCTTAGAGCAATTTATAGCTATTAGAATCACTTGATTTAGAGCTATGTAGAAAAAGTTATGAACGTTGCAAGTCAGTGTACGAAAATTGGGGGGGACTTTGGGTCGACCCCTTGTAGTTTGGGTCGACCGAATCTCGATTTTTAAAGTGCGACGTCTCTATTTTGTTGACATAGGTTGACCCCTGAAAGTTTGGGTCGACCCAAACAGGGGTTCAAACAGTGAATGCCCTCTGTTTTGTCCACATAAGTCGACATGCTTTAGTTTTCTGAATTTGGTGTCTTCTAAGAAGTTATAGTAGACTCCTTAAGGAACAATTTGACACCTTAAGTACCAGGAATGGATCATTATCGAGGAAGTTATAGTAGTTCAAAGTTAGAACAGAAAGTTGACTTTATGCATTTTCTAATCCTTGAATGATCTATACGTTTAGGTCATTAATTGGACTAAGAAGGGACTCAAATGGATTAATTCGAGATAGCTGCAAAGGTAAGTATGTGTTGTATGTGTTTGGCCTATTAGAGGACTACATTGCAAAGGTTACGTATTTTTATGATTTTTTATTGATCATAGACTGGTTGGGGTGTAATGCACAATACACCGACCTCAAGTCATTTGAGGATTGTTTGTGTTCTTTGTATTAATTGATTGATAAGTTTATATGAGATTCCTTTATTGATATGTTTCTATGACTTTTTTTTGGATTAGTTAGATTTTCTTGCATTAAGGATAGGATTGTATGTGACATGTTATGGAGATCATGCATCATGTTTTCTACGAATGACAACAAAAATGAATTTTCATGCATGAAGACTATGAATTATAATAAGTGGATCATAGGGGGACGGCGGATTGGGTGTTAGGTTGCCCAAGGGGGTCTTTGATGCCTACATTCATCCCTGCAATATCTCTATTGATTCGATAAAGACATCTACGATACAGGAGAGTAAAGACGCCCTCGGCAATGACTATGGGTCCATGTTACCGTGAGCCCAATGGGGATTGACGGTAGGTTGTTATATCTCCTAATGATATATGTTATGTAAAGGAGAATAAAGACGCCCTCGGCAATGGCTATGGGTCCATGTTACCGTGAGCTTAATGGGGTTCGACGGTAGGTTGTTATCTCCTAATGATATACGTTATGTAAACAATCAAGTTTTGTGGATGGTCGTCATATGGGGGACGGATCCACACCACGAAAATGAAATAACCTGCATGGTTTTAAATCATATCATTCATTACATCATGAATGTTTTATTTGCACTACTTACTGAGCTTTAAGCTCATTAGTTAGACTTTGCAATGTAGGTGATGACTTGAATGTTGAAGAAATATCACATGAGGATTAAATATGGAAGAGAATGAGAGTATCTTCTGTGGAGCCTTGTCGTTGTTAAGCGAGATTTCGACCGGTGGAGTAAGCTCACTAAAATACACGTGTTTTGAAGAGAACTTGTAAAAAAGTTATTATGAATTACAATTATGTAGTGTTTGTAAAGTTTTATATTTTGAGAATATGACCTATGTTTAATTACTTATAAGTGTGATTTGAAATGTTAGCTTCCGCTATGTATGTACAAATATATATGTATAGATTTGAGAAAAGAATTTTCAATGAAAAGCTTTTTAATTATAAAAAAATGGGATGTTACAGTTGGTATCAGAGCGCACCGGGTTTTAAAACCGTTTCTGTAGACTGCTTAACAACGCAGGCTTCATAGAGATGTTCTCTTCACTGTAAAATGTTTGTAAATTTTTTTTAATATACGTATGATTGTTTGTTAGTTTAAGATTAGGGTACTATGGCCACTGGACGTAAAGGGGAAAAAAGTGATATGACTGAAACTGTTCGACAAACAACTTACAGTGAAGAGAACATCTCTATGAAGCTTGCGTTGTTAAGCAGTCTACAGAAACGGTTTTAAAACCCGGTGCGCTCTTATACCAACTGTAACATCCCATTTTTTTTTTATAATTAAAAAGCTTTTCATTGAAAATTCTTTTGTCAAATCTATACATATATATTTGTACATACATAGCGGAAGCTAACATTTCAATTATAAAAAAAAACACGGGATGTTACATTTGGGCTCAAGGCTTGAGTCTTTGGCCTAAGGGCTCACAATTTATTGTTTAGGACTTACTTTGGGATTAAGGCTTAGGGTTTTCTGCTTAGGGCTTTAGAATTTAGGCTAAAGGCTTTGAGATTCGGCTTACGTGTTACGACTTAGGCATTAGGGTTTAAAGTTTAGGGGTTAGTGCTTACTGATTAAGGATTAGGGGTTTGGACTTTGGATTAAGGGCTTAGGGCTAAGTGGTTAGGACTTAGGACTTAGGGCCTATGATTGAGGACTTAGGATTGAGGGCTTTGAATTTATGGGTTAGGGCATTAGCCTTAGGGCTTAAGGCTTGGGGCTTTTCCTTATGGTTTATGACATTTGGCTTAGGGTTTATCACTTTCAGCTTAGACTTAGGGATTAAGGCTTAAGAATTTAGGTTAAGGGCTATGGGCTTCAATACTTAAGCTTCGGGCATAGTGTTTATGGCTTTAGCCTTAGAGCCTAGTGCTTATGGCTTAGGGCTTTTGGATTTTGGCTCAGGGCTTTGGGATTTTGGCTTAGGGATTAGGGGTTAAAGCTTTCGACTTAAGGTTTTGGACTTAGGGCTTACAACGTACATCTTAGGTCCTAGGGCTTCGGGAATCGGACTTAGGGCTGTGAGCTTTGGTCTTAGGGTTAAGGACTTAAGGCTTAGAGCTGATGCCGAAGGGCTTAGGACTTTAGGCTTAGGGCTTAGGGCTTAGGGCTTAAGGCATACGTTTTAGGGTGATGGGCTTAGGGCTTAGTGCTTAGGGTTTTGGACTTTAGGCTTAGAGCTTAGGGCTTATTGTATGATCAAGNGGGGGGGGGGGGGGGGGGTGAATTAGGTTAACTAAACTTTTTTGTAAGTTCAAGAATTAACGATTATCTCTTCTTTCATTTAGTTATCAATTCAATATGCAAGCATAATCAACAATTATAAAAGTTGAGAGAGAGAGAAATTAACACCGGTTTGGTAACGAGACTCGGCCAACCTTGCCTACGTCTGCGCTTCAAGGTACCTCCTTGAAGATTTTTTTCCTGCTCAAACCTTGAGCTTCACTCCGATTGACTTACGGGTGTCAACCAAACCTTTCAACTCTTTTCTTGAAGGAGCGTCACCCCTTTTACAATGACTCTTTTCTTGAAGGAGCGTCACCCCTTTTACAATGAATTCCTCAACAAGAGTGTTTAAGAAGTTTGCGGTTTCTAAACCGAGTCTCTCGATCACAAGAATGATGATCAAAGATGAATACAATGATGAGAGAGTAAGAGAGATATTTTGAAAATAAATTTTGCATAGTTTGGGCGTGTTTTCTCTTCGTCAAAAATCTCCTTCTCAAAAAAAGGTCGCTTCATCTATTTATAGATTGCGGCTGATCTGTTCAGTTGGGTTGACACAAATCCTGTTGGGGTCGACACAAAATCTTCTCTGGAAATTGTTTGGGTCGACACAATGTTTGCGACACAAAAATTGTTTCTCCGACAATTCAAATCTTTCTGTTCTCTGAGCGGTAGACATAAACTCTTGTGCGGTCGACACAACCTTGAAGAATCCTTCTCTTAAAAAAGTTGGGGTCGACACAAATTCTGTTGGGGTTGACACAAACACTAAAGGATTCGTCTCTGGAAAAGGCTAGGGTCGACACAAGTAGTATGGGGTAGACACAAAATGGGTTGGGTCGACATGTAAAATGCAGGAAGGGTCGACACACAGATTTTTGTAAGGTCGACACAATATCTTTTCTGGGGCCGACATAACCTTTTTAAATGGGTCGACACATTTGCTCGTTGTACTGCCTTTGGGGTCGACACAAGATTTATAGATGGGTCGACACAAATGGAATGACTCGCCTCTGTTTTGAACAGGGGTCGACCCAAAAACTCTAAGGGTCGACACAATCACTGAAAGGCTGAGCTTCTGGATTTTCTTAAGGGTCGACACAAACACTATGGGTCGACACAATGTATGTAGGCTGTGCTTTTGGATTTTATTAAGGGTCGACACAAACACTATGGGTCAACACAATTTATGAAGGCTGAGCTTCTGGATTTTCCTAAGGGTCGACATGAACTGCATATATATTTGAAATTTATGAATCACTTAACCAAATTGTTAGACTTTAATTGTACTCTTCAAAGAGGGTATTTCTCATGAAAGGATAAGTCTAATTTAAGCATTGTAAAGTGTTTATTTTATCTTTCACGCTCATCTTACATAGTTAAAATCAACAATAATTAATTGCTTTAAAACACTTTTCAAGCCAACACTTATCCCTTACGACTTCTTAGGGCTTAGTGCCTAAGGGGTTGGGCTATGGGCTTTGTGCTTAGGATTTAGAGGTTAGGGTTTTAAGCCTAGGGTTAAGGCTTTAGGCTTATTTCTTAGGGCTTAACGTTTAGGGCTTTGGTCTTTGGGCTTTTGGCTTAGGGCTGAAGGATTAGGGCTTAGGAGTTAGGGATTTGGGGTTAAGACTTAGGGATTATGCAACAAGGATTTGGGCTCAAGGCTTGAGTCTTTGGCCTAAGGGCTCACAATTTATTGTTTAGGACTTTGGGCTTACAAGTTTGGAATTAAGGCTTAGGGTTTTCTGCTTAGGTCTTTAGAATTTAGGCTAAAGGCTTTGAGATTCGGCTTACGTGTTACGACTTAGGCCTTAGGGTTTAAAGTTTAGGAGCTAGTGCTTAAGGATTAAGGATTAGGGGTTTGGACTTTGGGTTAAGGGCTTAGGGCTAAGTGCTTAGAACTTAGGACTTAGGGCTTATGATTGAGGACTTAGGACTGAGGGCTTTGAATTTTTTGGTCAGGGTATTAGCCTTAGGGCTTAAGGCTTAGGTCTTTCCCTTATGGTTTATGACATTTGGCTAAGGGTTTATGACTTTAAGCTTAGACTTAGGGATTAAGGCTTAAGAATTTAGGTTAAGGGCTATGGGCTTCAATACTTAAGCTTCAGGCTTAGTGTTGAGGGCTTTAGCCTTAGAGCCTAGTGCTTATGGCTTAGGGCTTTAGGATTTTGGCTCAAGGCTTTGGGATTTTTGCTCAAGGATTAGGGGTTAAAGCTTTCGACTTAAGGCTTTGTACTTAGGGCTTACAACATACATCTTAGGGCTTAAAGCTTCGGGAATCGGAC
The DNA here is from genome assembly GCA_003255005.1 of Begonia fuchsioides. Classification (NCBI taxonomy): domain Eukaryota; kingdom Viridiplantae; phylum Streptophyta; class Magnoliopsida; order Cucurbitales; family Begoniaceae; genus Begonia; species Begonia fuchsioides. Next base: position 183,073 of record QAOC01049761.1, on the reverse strand, counting down.
TTAGGGCTGTGAGCTTTGGTCTTAGGGTTTTTGGCATTGGAACTTGGGCTTAAGGCTTATGAATTAGGGCTTAGTGCCGAAGGCTGAGGGCTTATGACTTAGATTTTACGTGTTTAAGCTTAGGGCATAGAGCCAATTGCTTAGTCCATACTACTTATGGCTTAGGGCATAGGGATTATATCTTAGGGCTTTGGACTTAGGGCTTACATTTTGGGCTAAGGGCTGAGGGCTTTGACCTTTAACCTTAGGGCTTAATGGTTGAAGCTTTGGACTTAGACTTAGGGCTCATGGATTCGGACTTTGGGCTTTGGGCTTTGGGCTTAGGCTTTTGGGTTTAGGGCTTAGGGCTTTGGAATTATTGCTTTGGGCTAAAAGCTTAGAGGTTAGGGCTTTGGGCTTTTAGCGTAGGGATTAAGGTTTATAGTTTAGTTTTTTTGAACTTAGGCCTTTGGGTTAAGGACTTAAGGCTTAGAGCTTATGGCGAAGGGCTTAGGACTTTAGGCTTAGGGCTTAGGGCATAGGGCTTAAGGCATACGTTTTAGGGTGATAGGCTTAGGGCTTTTAACATTGGGCTTAGGGCTTAGTGCTTAGGGTTTTGGACTTTAGGCTTAGAGCTTAGGGCTTATCCCTTACGACTTCTTAGGGCTTAGTGCCTAGGGGGTTGGGCTATGGGCTTTGTGCTTAGGATTTAGGGGTTAGGGTTTTAAGCCTAGGGTTAGGGCTTTAGGCTTATTTCTTATGGCTTAAAGTTTAGGGCTTTGGGCTTTGGGCTTTTGGCTTAGGGCTGAAGGATTAGGGCTTCGGAGTTAGGGCTTTGGGGTTAAGACTAAGGGATTATGGAAAAAGGATTTGGGCTCAAGGCTTGAGTCTTTGGCCTAAGGGCTCAGAATTTATTGTTTAGGACTTTGGGCTTACAACTTTGGGATTAAGGCTTAGGGTTTTCTGCTTAGGGATTTAGAATTTAGGCTAAAGGCTTTGAGATTTGGCTTATGACAAGTTTCAAAGTAGGTGGAGGAAGAAAAGATTACTTACTCTCGGTTGAAGAGCGGTAAACCCAAAAACTCAAGAAAATGGGTTAAGTTAGAAGAGGCGTTTCTCAATTTTCATAAGTAGTTTGGAACTGAAATTTTAAGGGTTTGTCAAGGGTTGAAAGAAGATATTAACCTCCAAAAATGAGGGTAAAAGCTCAACGGGATGGAGGAAGAGCTTATGGATTGCACACTCACCCAAGAGACCACCGGGCATGGCTGCAGATATGCAGCACGGCTTAGCTAACCCTAGCTCGAAAGGGAAGCCAACACCAAGGAGAGAACTCTCGGAAGTCGCCGGATATAACTCACTGGAGGGCTGAGTCTTGGGTGCCGGAAAACACAGCCAAGGAATTATGCAAGAAGCACGATTTTCATTCACCAAAAACTGCTCCAAAATGCCTCCAAAGAGGACTTGAAACTCCCTCAAAATCTGAGAGAGAGGGGCTAATCGGATGGTCAAAACACAACCTACCCGATTTAGCACAAAACACAAAAGGCAAGGGGAAGGACCACCACCTAAAACCTACCCGATTTGGATGGACAAAGTACAATGGTCCCTAAAGCTTGTCTCCAACATTCACCAAGGAGATCATCAGCCATCCAAGTGAAGAGAGAGAAGCAATCTACAAAGCTAAAAACCCATGAAACCCATAAAACCCACAAACCCCATGAAACCCACGGTTTACCCATGAAACCCATGGGAAACCCATCTTCAAAACCCTAATCTTAAAAGAAGGTTTGTAAAAGCTGAAACAAAAGCAAACACATTCAAAAGGCTGAGAGTAAGGCGTCCTTATCCCTTGGAATTGGGCTTGGACCAATGTCTTGAGGCTTGTGGACTCCAAAAAGAGGAAAGTGTTCTTCCCGGGTAAGGCTCTTCTTGGACATGGGCTCTCGGTGATGTCATCGTTTGACGGAGCAAAAGGTGTCCAATTTGAACGTTTGACCACTCTCTGGAAACCTTCGGAAGTTGGCTACATTGCTCATGAAGACGTCATTTTCATTGGCGTTGAGGACTGCTATCAAAATGGCTGAGAAAGCATCGGAGGTCCAATTGTGCCGGATCCAAATGTGGTCCCCATGTTTTGTTGTTTGGACCACTAGCATGTGGTCGCATCTCCACCAAAAGGCATCCAAGTTGGCGCCCTAAAACGACCTCAAATGGCCATGAAAAAAATATAAAGTTTTGTGCAAAAATTAAACCCTAAATATAAGTGTTACATTTAATTTTTCCAAGGGAACATTCTCCCTCCTTCAAGGGCCACTTAGGTCATGGCTTGACTTCAAAAGGGAAGGATTGGGCTGCTCCATATCCACCTTGGTGGTCCTCTAATTTCTCATTTCCTTCAAATGGATCTCGAGCCAAGGTTTGACTCAAATTTAGTGAAGGCTTGGAGCCGACAAAAGTTGAATTCTTCAACGAAATAAGGAGCCACAAAATTAGCAAACATATTAGATAAAAATTTGCAACATGATAATTTTTGGGTCGCCCATATCTTGTCGGCTTACGTGTTACAACTTAGGCCTTAGGGTTTAAAGTTTAGGGGTTAGTGCTTAGGGATTAAGGATTAGGGGTTTGGACTTTGGGTTAAGGGCTTAGGGCTAAGTCCTTAGGACTTAGGACTTAGGGCTTATGATTGAGGACTTAGGATTGAGGACTTAGGACTGAGGGCTTTTAATTTTTGGGTTAGGGCATTAGCCCTAGGACTTAAGGCCTAGGGCTTTTCCTTATGGTTTATGACAATTAGCTTAGGGTTTATGACTTTAAGCTTAGACTTAGGGATTAAGGCTTAAGAATTTAGGTTAAGGGCTATGGGCTTCAATACTTAATCTTCGGGCTTAGTGTTTAGGGCTCTAGCCTTAGAGCCTAGTGCTTATGGCTTAGGGCTTTGGGATTTTGGCTTAGGGCTTTGGGATTTTGGCTTAGGGATTAGGGGTTAAAGCTTTCGACTTAAGGCTTTGGACTTAGGGCTTACAAGTTACAACATACATCTTAGGGCTTAGGGCTTCAGGAATCGGACTTAGGGCTGTGAGCTTTGGTCTTAGGGTTTTTGGCTTTCGAACTTGGGCTTAAGGCTTCTGAATTAGGGCTTAGTGCATAAGGCTTAGGGCTTATGACTTAGATTTTACGTGTTTAAGCTTAGGGCATAGAGCTAATTGCTTAGTCCATACTACTTATGGCTTAGGGCATAGGGCTTAGATCTTATGGCTTTGGACTTAGGGCTTACATTTTAGGCTAAGGGCTTAGGGCTTTGAACTTTGACGTTAGGGAGGATGGATGCCTTGCTTAGTCAATCGGAGGATGGATGCCTTGCTTAGTCAATCGGAGGATGGATGCCTTGCTTCAGATGTTCGACGAAATGGCCGAGGGAAATCGAGCCCGAACGGCCCCGTGGCCCACTCCGTCCCCTAGACGGAGACCCGGACACGGTGGACACCATCGAGCCCGTCCACAAGGATCAGACGGATCCGATGATGAAGATTATTATCCCGACCAACAATCCGATCGTGATGAAGAATGGCGGCTCCCAAAGTTGAATATTTCATCATTCAACGGAGCATCCAACGGTGACAAGTTCCCCGATTGGGTGGAAAAGGTCGATAAAATTTTTGACCTTTACAACCATTCCGAGAGACTCAAAGTCCAGCTAGCATCCTTGGAGCTCACGGACTATGCGTCCCTTTGGTGGGATAGCCTTCGAGCACAACGACGAAGAGACCAAGAAGGCAAAATCACCACATGCCGTACAATGAAGGACTTGATACGGAAGCGGTTCATCCCGAGCCACTACCGCCAAGAATTATTTCTCCAACTCCAAGGCTTAAGACAGGGCAACTCATCGGTTGATGAGTATTTGACGGACTTTGGAACTCTTCGGATTCGGTGCGACTTGGTCGAACCCGAGGAGCAAATAATGGCGCGGTTCACCCGTGGACTTCATCGAGACATAGGTGACGTGGTGGAACTCCAACCTTTGGAGTCATTTGACATTCTCATTCAAATGGCTCTAAGGGTCGAGAGGCAAATCAAACGTAAGGGCAAAGTGTTAACTCAACGCTTAGCACCCAAGCTGACTACCACACCATACCGACCTGCGCCAAGGAACGAAGAACGGGCCCCAACACCAAAGCCATGGGCCCAAGAGCGTGACACGAACACTAAACCCCAAGACACGGGGGTTGACCAGCCGAGGGCCCGTGGATCAGATGTTTCAAGTGCCTCTGGCGTGGACACATAGTCGCGCAGTGTCCAAACAGGCGTGTCATGACAATCCTTGAGGAGACCGAAGAGATCGTGAGCGAGGACGAGCCGACCACCATAGCCGCTGAAATTCCTGTCCTAGAAGATGAGATTTGTCACGCACACGACGGGCCAAAATTGATGATGGTCCAAAGAGTCCTCTCTACACAACCGCAAGAACCGGAGCACCAACGGGAGAACCTATTCCATAGCCGGTGCTTGATAAAGGACAAAGTTTGTTCTTTGATCATTGATGGTGGGAGCTGCACCAACGTTGCATCCCGGGAGCTTGTCGACAAACTCACGCTCCAAACCACCGCACACTCGGCGCCATTCAAATTGAAGTGGCTAACTGACATGCTCGGGAGCAACCAACAATCGGAGGGCGTGACAACCTGGAGCCGTGCAAAACAATTAGCTAACATGTTTGTTGATTTTGCAGGTATAACATTTTCTCCAATGGACCTCTTATACGCTCCCACACTTCATGAAAAGGAACTCCCCAAACATTGCTTGCAATGGGAGTTTGGAGAGAAAAAGGTGGAGACCGATGTCCAAGGTCCACCTAACCGAAACCTCCCTCCCGAGCCACGACCCTGTCCGATCACAAGGGCGTCGGATACCGATTGCCCCGCAACCATTTTGGGAGAGGAAGCCCTCCAAGAAAGGTCCAAAAGGGGTACAAATAATCAACTCCATCAAGCATTGGACAATCCATCAAGTGATGGACCGGATTAGGCCTAAATCTTCACCAATTTGGGCACGGCTAGGAGATGAACAAGCCCGGGCAAGAATGGTCCATCAATAATGGTCCACTTGATCTTCTCTTGGATATTTTTCTTTGCTTACCGAGGTTGGTTGTAGCTTATAAATATGCTGGGCTGATTTTTTTGTTGTAAGCCTTGATGGTTCGGTTTGGACCATTAAGAAGGGTTTGGTTAGGTTTGAACCAAATCCATGGCCCATTTTGTTGGAACTTGGGGAAGCCCTATTTCCCTTGGCCTTTTTCTTTAGGTTGATGTTTTTGTACGTGGCCTTAAGTCTAGAGTCTTTGTGGTGTGTCTAAGAAGCTTTGGTGGGACCCAATTCCACCTAACACCTACAAAACACTCATTAGTCCTATTTCTTTTTTTGGTTTTTCCTTTTGATGTAATTCGAGAGTTATCAAAACTCTCCTCCCACGTCATTTGTAAGCAGAAAAGAATTGGATAAAACTTTGGAAGCTGAAGCTCTCAAACCCTCTTTCCTTTCTCACGACATTTCATCCAAGGTGAGTAATATCCTTGTTTTGGTGATTTTTCAATGGCGCACAAAAGTGGTGGTATGACTACTCGAAGTGGGGCTGTTTTGCAGCCAAGCCGAGACCACCCCTCCACGAGTGAACCTCCTCCACCTCCTATGCCCTCCCAAGAACATGACTCCGATTTCCAGAACCAAATTGATGGCATAAACTGGAGGTTGGACATGCTCCTACAGAGGATGGAGACCCCTAATCCCCCACGGCCACCACCTCCGACTACTCCCGGTAGAAGGGCCGGACATGCACGGGCTCAGTTATATGAAGTTGAAGATTCAGAAGATGAATTTGAACCAAGGGACCGAGCACCCCGTGAGGATGATCTAAGGAATATAAAGTTAAGTGTACCTCCATTTAATGGCTCTTGTGATGGAGACACTTATTTAACTTGGGTAGATAAAGTAGACAAAGTATTTGATTGTTACAATTACTCGGAGAGGTCTAAATTGCAGCTAGTAGCTTTGGAGCTCCACGGTTATGCAAGCTTATGGTGGGATAGTTTGAGAGCACAAAGGAGACGTGACCGTGAAGAAGAAATAACTACTTGGAGAGGCATGAAGATGCATATGAAAAGGAGATTTGTCCCAAGCCACTATAGACAAGAGTTGTTTTATCAACTCCAAAACTTGAAACAAGAGCACCTCTCGGTTGAAGAATATCTAATGGAATTTGAGACCTTGCGGATCCGATGTGATCTTGAGGAGCCAGAAGAACAAATATTGGCGCGGTTCCTAAGGGGGTTGCATAAGGATATTGGTGATGTGATGGAGTTACAACTCATAGAATCATTGGATGCCGCTAGTCAACTAGCTTTGCGGGTGGAAAGACAACACAAAAAGAAGGGCAAGAAAATTGTGGTGAAACCAACCTCGGCCTACAACACACCTTACAAGCCACCTCCAAGACAAGAGAACAAACCCTACCAACCAAAGCTGTGGACTCAAAGGAAAGACATTCCTCCTAAACCAATTGAAGAAGCAAACAAGCCTCGGTCAAGAGATATTAAATGCTTCAAATGTCTCGGACTAGGGCATATTGTGGCACAATGCCCTAATAATAGTGTCATGGTACTCTTAGAGAATAGTGGAGAAGTTGTTAGTGAGGATGCGCCGATGGAGGAAGAAGAAGAGCAAGTGGTCGAGCCATTAGAAGAAGTGTGCCGAGCCCAAGAAGGCCCCCTCCTCATGGTGATCCGAAGGGCCCTCACAACCAATGGCCGACCCGAGACTATTCAAAGAGAAAATATTTTTCACAGTCGATGCCTCATCGAAGATAAAGTGTGCTCCCTAATCATAGATGGAGGGAGTTGCACCAATGTAGCATCTTCCAAGCTAGTTGAGAAACTACAACTCTAAACCGAGGAGCATCCCCACCCTTATAGGCTCCGATGGATAAATGATGAAGGAGACCTAAAGGTGACCAAGCGTGCAAGAATTGAGTTCTCCATTGGGAATTATAAGGATGCTGTCATTTGTGATGTGCTACCGATGGATGCAAGCCACCTTCTTCTAGGGAGGCCGTGGCAATTTGATCGGCATACCTTGCATGATGGGCTGTCCAATGAATATACATTCAAATGGTAGAACCGAAGCATTAGACTTGCACCTTTGACACCCTCGGCTATAGCTATGGATGAGAAGGTTAGATGGGAGAACTCTTCCAAGAATGTGCTAATTATCAACAAAAAGGAGCTCTCTCAGGAAGTACTACAAGTAGCACCAATTGTATTGATTTTATTCCGGGAAAGAATGGAAGACATTGGAGGGGCTCCGGACGAAGTCTTAGCCCTCCTTGAAGAATATGGTGATGTTTTCCCGAGGAGTTACCAACCGGTCTACCACCAATCCGAGGGATAGAACACCGGATAGACCTCCAACCCGGGGTGGTTCTACCCAATCGACCAGCCTATCGAATGAACCCCGAGGAGGCCAGAGAACTTGATGAACAAGTACAGGAGCTCCTACAGAAAGGGTACATCCGAGAGTCATTAAGTCCTTGTGTGGTGCCTACTCTTTTGGTGCCAAAGAAGGATGGCTCCTCCCGGCTGGAGGACCTATTGGACGAGCTTAATGGAGCAACATTCTTCTCCAAGGTCGACCTCAAAAGCGGCTATCACCAAATAAGGATGCTTGAAGGAGATGAGTGGAAAACCGCTTTCAAAACCAAGTATGGCCTATATGAATGGTTAGTAATGCCATTTGGGCTATCTAATGCCCCGAGTACTTTTATGCGATTAATGAATCATGTCTTGAAGGATTACTTGGGCAAATTTGTGATAGTCTATTTTGATGATATATTTGTATATAGTAGAAATTATTTGGATCACTTGGTACACCTTCGGCGGTTATTTGACACACTTAGAAATGCACACTTATATGGCAATTTGAAGAAGTGTTCCTTTGTGCAAGAAAGGGTGCACTTCCTCGGGTTCATATTATCTAAAGATGGAATGGAAGTTGATCAAGGCAAAATAGAAGCCATAAGGGAGTGGCCGATTCCAAGGTGTTTTTTGGATATTAGGAGCTTCCATGGATTGGCCTCATTTTACAGAAAATTTATCAAGGGGTTTAGTAGTATTGTTGCTTCCCTCACGGATTGCACCAAAAAGGGGAAAGATTTTGAATGGACCCCGATGTGCCAAGCAAGTTTTGATCGTATCAAGGAAGCTCTTTGCAATGCCCCTCTACTTGTGCTCCCAGACTTTCATAAGGTATTCGAAGTGGATTGTGATGCCTCGGCCCTCGGCATAGGAGCTGTCCTCATGCAAGAAGGGAAACCCGTGGCATATTTTAGTGAAAAGTTAAAAGGGGCAGCTTACACAAAAGACAAGAACAATTAAAAACCTAAATTTAGGACTAATCAGTGGCTAAGTAGGAGGTAGGTGGGAAAAAGGGACCCACCTTCAACGTGCCTCCCAACTCAAACACTCCCAAGACCTAAACCACGTCTAAAAGACTTTACAAACTTAAGTTTCAGGGAAATAATATTTCCGTTAAGCTCCAACATGATGGAGCATCAATTGGTCCAATCCGAACCAATTTCCAGCAAATTGATCCAAACCGAACCAACCTCTATACATAATTTCAAGCTACTAGAATAATTACAATTTACAAGTACTCTAAACAAGCAAAAAATCTCCAAGTGGTGAACTAGCAAACCTCCATTGTTGGACCAACCTCTCCTTTGATTTATTGGGCTACAATCCGTGCTCAAAGTGAAGAGGATTTTAGGCAAGGTTCGGTCCATCACTTGTCCATTGACAAATGGATATGATCACTTGCATCCTTCTTGGACCACACTTGAACAGCGTCCTTTCCCATGGTGGACAAAGTGAAGTCGGCTTTCCCTTCTTTTGGAGTTGGACGTGGCCGAGGCTCGGATAGGTTGTCTCGGCAAGAAGGGCTTTGGGCATCGGTTGTCAACTTCTCCTCTTTAAATTCCCAATGCAAACAATGTTTGAGAAGCACTTTGTCAAGGGGTGAGGGATCATCTAAGAGGTCCATTAAAGGAAATGTTACACCTGCAAAATCAGCAAACAAGTTAGCTAATTGTCTTGCACGGCCACGGGTTATCATGCCCTCCAGGTGGTGGTGGCTCTCGGGCATGTTACTTAGGCTTTTGGGTTTAGGACATAGGGCTTTGGAATTATTGCTTTGGGCTCAAAGCTCAGGGGTTAGGGCTTTGGGCTTTTAGTGTAGGGATTAAGGTTTAGAGTTTAGTTTTTTGAGCTTAGGCCTTTGGGTTAAGGACTTAATTCTTAGAGCTTATGGCGAAGGGCTTAAGACTTTAGGCTTAGGGCTTAGGGCTTAGGGCTTAGGGCTTAAGGCATACGTTTTTGGGTGATGGGCTTAGGGCTTAGTGCTTAGGGTTTTGGACTTTAGGCTTAGAGCTTAGGGCATAGGGCTTAGGGCTTAAGCCATACGTTTTAGGGTGATGGGCTTAGGGCTTTTAACATTGGGCTTAGGGCTTAGTGCTTAGGGTTTTGGACTTTAGTCTTAGAGCTTAGGGTTTATCCCTTACGACTTCTTAGGGCTTAGTGCTCTGGGGGTTGGGCTATGGGCTTTGTGCTTAGGATTTAGCGATTATGGTTTTAAGCCTAGGGTTAGGGCTTTAGGCTTATTTCTTAGGGCTTAAAGTTCGGACTTAGGGCTGTGAGCTTTGGTCTTAGGGTTTTTGGCTTTGGAACTTGGGCTTAAGGCTTCTGAATTAGGGCTTAGTGCCTAAGGCTTAGGGCTTATGACTTAGATTTTACGTGTTTAAGCTTAGGGCATAGAGCTAATTGCTTAGTCCATACTACTTATGGCTTAGGGCATAAGGCTTAGATCTTAGGGCTTTGGACTTAGGGCTAACATTTTAGGCTAAGGGCTTAGGGCTTTGAACTTTGACCTTAGTGCTTAATGGTTGGGGCTTTGGACTTAGACTTAGGGCTCATGGATTTGGACTTTGGGCTTTCGGCTTTGGGCTTAGGCTTTTGGGTTTAGGGCTTAGGGCTTTGGAATTAGGGTTTGGGCTCAAAGCTTAGGGGTTAGGGCTTTGGGCTTTTAGCGTAGGGATTAAGGTTTAGAGTTGTTTTGAGGTTAGGCCTTTGGGTTAAGGACTTAAGGCTTAGAGCTTATGGTGAAGGGCTTAGGACTTCAGGCTTAGGGCTTAGGGCTTAGGGCTTAAGGCATATGTTTTAGGGTGATGGGCTTAGGGCTTTTAACATTGGTCTTAGGGCTTAGTGCTTAGGGTTTTGGACTTTAGGCTTAGAGCTTAGGGCTTATCCCTTACGACTTCTTAGGGCTTAGTGCCTAGGAGGTTGGGCTATGGGCTTTGTGCTTAGGATTTAGGGGTTAGGGCTTTAAGCCTAGGGTTAGGGCTTTAGGCTTATTTCTTAGGGCTTAAAGTTTAAGGCTTTGGGCTTTTGGCTTAGGGATGAAGGATTAGGGCTTAGGAGTTAGGGCTTTGGGGTTAAGACTTAGGGATTATGGAAAAAGGATTTGGGCTCAAGGCTTGAGTCTTTGGCCTAAGGGCTCACAATTTATTGTTTAGGACTTTGGGCTTACAACTTTGGCATTAAGGCTTAGGGTTTTCTGCTTAGGGCTTTAGAATTTAGGCTAAAGGCTTTGAGATTCGGCTTATGTGTTAGGACTTAGGCCTTAGGGTTTAAAGTTTAGGGGTTAGTTCTTAGGGATTAAGGATTAGGGGTTTCGACTTTGGGTTAAGGGCTTAGGGCTAAGTGCTTAGGACTTAGGACTTAGGGCTTATGATTGAGGACTTAGGACTAAGGGCTTTGAATTTTTGGGTTACGGCATTTAGCCTTAGGGCTTAAGGCATAGGGCTTTTCCTTATGGTTTATGAGATTTGGCTTAGGGTTTATGACTTTAAGCTTAGACTTAGGGATTAAGGCTTAAGAAATTAAGTTAAGGGCTATGGGTTTCAATACTTAGACTTCAGGCTGAGTGTTTAGGGCTTTAAGCCTTAGAGCCTAGTGCTTATGGCCTAGGGCTTTGGATTTTTGCTCAGGGCTTTGGGATTTTGGCTTAGGGATTAGGGGTTAAAGCTTTCGACTTAAGGCTTTGGACTTAGGGCTTACAACATACATCTTAGGGCTTAGGGCTTTGGGAATCAGACTTAGGGCTGTGAGCTTTGGTTTTAGGGTTTTTGGCTTTGGAACTTGGGCTTAAGGCTTCTGAATTAGGGCTTAGTGCCTAAGGGTGAGCGCTTATGACTTAGATTTTATGTGTTTAAGCTTAGGGCATAGAGCTAATTGCTTAGTCCATACTACTTATGGCTTAGGGCATAGGGCTTAGATCTTAGGGCTTTGGACTTAGGGCTTACATTTTAGGCTAAGGGCTTGCTTTGAACTTTCACCTTAGGGCTTCGGCCTAAGTCCACTAGGGCTTCGGCCTAGCAGAACGCGTGACCGGCATGGATGAACGCACGGTCCAAACCCTTTGGATCGAATGTTCAACCATGAACCCTATTTTCAGTCACGCTTAGGAGATTTCCTTTCAGCAAGAATTTAGCCTTAGAAGAGGAAAGAAAGTCAGTCCAAGAGGAAGAGAACTTAACGCTCAAGCGAAAGCCCACGGAGGACCGCCACGACCGATCATTGACCGACCCACGGTCAAGCCTCGGCCCACCTACGGCCCATTCAAAGACTTAGCCAAATTTTATCGGCCAAACTTAATCTTTAAGTATTTTGGTTGTTTGGTTAAGGAAAGGAAGAGATTCAAGATAGCACGAGCAGATCTTCATGATGACCGTAGATCACTCATCGGACGCACGAGCATGGCCGATCACCGAACCACCAGCGAACCACAAGGGATTTTCATGCACCAAATCCATGGAATAGCTGTTAAATCTTCAGGGGATCTTCAATCAACAGATTTCCTCAACAAACGCGCGGATCCCTTGAAACTCGCCCGTGCCCGACCGCCGGCTCGTCCCATTTAGACGTGCCCACGCACATACTCGAGTCATCATCGGTCCATCAAAGAACCAGACCATGCGCTGCCTTATGTTGACCACCGAGGAGACTTTAGAAGCCCCGGATCCAGATTGGCTCGAGCCAATCTCTCAATCTCTCGGAGCTCCGCCCACCCGACGCACCTTCTCGGTCAACCTTCGGACACACTCGGTCAACCACCAAACCGACCGTGCCATTCCTAAGTGAACCAAGCCTAAAGTTAACCGAAGGCTTCCAAAGCTAATCCAAGGCGTTGAAGACATCAATGGACTTACCTTAACTTTCTTAGTTTAGTTACTTTACGTTTTTTGCTTATTTAAGTGTAACACTTACACTATTTTCAATAGAGTGAATTTTTAGAGTAGAAATTGTGCATTGCACCTTATTCCCGAAAGGTTTGAAGCTCTCTCCGACATATACTTCTCCGGTGAGTCACATACGGCCGAGACCGTCAACCCTTTGCACGTATGTTCGGTGAGTCATATCCGAGTGCGGGCGAGGTCTACCGAGGAGAATACCGTGATTGCTCAGGTATTCAAATTGTTCATCCATCTCCTATCTAAACTTGCAAGAGTTTAACCATTCCATTCCCCGAGCTTTCAAACCTTCCATTGTCCGATTTCACCCATACATTCATCCACCGAGCCATCCCATTATTCACCCGAGCCATCCCGCTTCCCATACGACCAATATCCCTTATTTCCATCACAATACGCTTCCGCAACACAACCCCACAAATCGCACGACCCAATTTCCCGTTTGCTGTACACGACCTTCATCCGAGTTCCATGTGCGCGCATTCTCCCAACCTACGGTGCGCCGACCCCCAAGGAAGGCACATCATGGCCGGTTATGGATGAAAGCTATGGGAATTCCATAATTAACCTGAGTCCATGCAAGATGGAGGAATGCCAGAGCAAGGCTGGAGGCTGCTAGCACAACTTCACCGCCCTTGGAGATCGCTCAAACCAGATATTACTCACTGATTTGGACAAACCGCCGAGAGAGAAAATGGAGCTTCAAGCTTCAAGTTTTTTTCAACAAACATTTTATGGTGACAAAATACGTGAGGGAAGAGTTTCATACCCTCCCAACTTCCAACAAAAGACAAAATTAGACACTAGCCTATTTTAGGAACTAATGAGTGGCTGGAGTTTGGTGGACATATGGCCCACCAACAACTTGCCTCCTACTCCAGCAACTCTTGGCCCTAAACCACGACCAAGTTGCATTACAAATCAAAAATTTACTTAGGAAAAAAATAGGTTTTCCCTAAGTCCCAACAAGATGGAACTTGAGTTGGCCAAACCGAACCAACACCAAGTTACAACTACAACCCACAAATGATTGGTTACAACTTTAAACTACATATATATATATATATATTTGATCACGTGATGACCAAGCAGCCCTCCCCTTGCTATAATATTCTCAAGCTAGAATGAAGAATGCCAAAAGAGAGCAATCCACTAGGTCACGGCTTGGTGCACCCTCGGGTAGGATGCTTCGGAAGGAGGAGCCTTTGGTACTTCGGTGGTTGTCACCCTCACTTCATGCTCCCATTGTAGGCAATGCTTGGGGAGCTCTTTGTCAATAGAAGTGGGAGCATCTAAGAGGGCTCTTGGAGGTAATATTGTCCCTGCAAAATCAACAAACAAATTAGAAACCCGCCTTGCACGGCTGCGGGTCACCATGCCTTCCGGTGGGTGGGGGTTCTCGGGCACATCATCCCCTCCGAGGGAATGAGGATTTGTCCTCAAATCTAGGGGCTGCTCCCCCTCATCTTCTTCGATTTCTCCCAAGTAAGGGGAAAGGTCTTGGATATTAAAAGAGGCTGATACTCCATAGTCCCCTGAGAGCTTTAACTTGTATGAATTTTTGTTGATTTTCTCGGTGACTTCAGATGGTCCATCGGCTCTAGGAAGGAGCTTAAATTTTCTTTGGCTCGAAAACCTCTCTTTCCTTAGGTGCAACCACACAAGGTCTCCAACTTTGAACTCTACATGTTTACGGCCACAGTTGGAAAATTTAGCATAGGCTTCATTCTTCCTTGCTATGGCTCTTTGCACCTTTGTATGCATGGCTTGGATTTGTTTAGCCTTTTGTACTCCATCGGGATTAGCTAGTTCATGGCTCAGCAAGGGAATTAAATCCAAGGGAGTTGAAGGATTGAACCCGTAGACAACCTCAAAAGGAGAGGCTTGAGTCGCACTATGCACACTTCGGTTGTATGCAAACTCCACATGTGGTAGTTGTATATCCCAATCCGAGAGTCTTTTCCCAACAATGCTTCTCAACAAGGCCCCCAAAGTTCGATTCACTACCTCCGTTTGGCCATCGATTTGGGGGTGGAAAGATGTGCTAAACATCAATTTAGTTCCAAGCCTCCTCCACAAGGTCTTCCAAAAGGAGCTTAGGAACTTTGTGTCCCGGTCCGAGACAATTGTGGTTCGAACTCCATGCAACCGAACGACTTCCTTGAAGAACAAGTCGGCTACTTGGTTGGCATCATCGGTCTTGTGACAAGCAATGAAATGAGCCATCTTGGAGAAACGATCAACGACCACCATTATTGCTTCTTTACCTCTAGGGGTCCGAGGAAGCCCCAAAACAAAGTCTACACTAACATCCACTCAAGGTTGAGAGGGAACCGGCAATGGCATGTATAACCCTTGGGGAAGCACTCGGCTTTTAGCCTTCTTGCAAATGATGCATCTTTCTATCCACTTGTGCACATCTTTGATCATATGTGGCCAAAAGAAATGCTCTTTAACTATCTCCAAGGTCTTCTTCTCCTACAAATGACCGGCTAGGCCACCACCGTGAGCTTCCTTTACCAAAGATTCCCGTAGGCTACATTAGGGAATACATAGCTGCCCCCCTTTGTAAAGATATCCATCCGCCAGGTGATAACCACAATTTTCTTTGTTCACACTCTTTTCATACCACTTCTTGAAGTCGAGATCTTCTTTGTAGGAATTCTTTATCCATTCAAACCCCAAGATCAGGGAATTGAGTTCGGTGAGCAACATAATTTGTCTTGAGAGAGCATCAGCAACCACATTTACTTTTCCTTTCTTGTACTTGATGATATATGGAAACCTTTCAAGAAACTCCACCCACTTTGCATGTCTCTTGCTGAGTTTCCCTTGGCTTCGATTATGCTTCAAGGCTTGATGGTCGGTGTGTATAATAAACTCTTTAGGAAGACACTTCAATTGTTCTCACCAAAGCATACATCTCTTTTTCATAAGTAGAGTAATTCAAGGCTGCCCCTTTAGCTTTTCACTAAAGTAAGCTACGGGCCTTCCTTCTTGTGCTAACACAGCCCCTATTCCTAAACCCGAAGCATCACAATCAATTTCAAATACCTTATTGAAGTTCGGGAGCATAAGGAGGGGAGCATTGCATTTGATCCGATTGAAACTTTGCTGACATTCCAGGGTCCATTCAAAGTCCTTCCCCTTTTTGGTGCAATCCGTGAGAGGGGTCACAATGGTGCTAAATCCCTTTATAAACTTTCTATAGAATGAAGCAAAACCATGAAAGCTCCTAATGTCCGAGACACATTTTGGGATTGGCCATTCCCGAATTGCTTCAATCTTGCTTTGGTCTACTTCCATTCCTTCCTTAGAAAGTATAAACCCGAGAAAGTGC
Source organism: Begonia fuchsioides (assembly GCA_003255005.1). Lineage (NCBI taxonomy): Eukaryota > Viridiplantae > Streptophyta > Magnoliopsida > Cucurbitales > Begoniaceae > Begonia > Begonia fuchsioides. The sequence continues at coordinate 167,396 of QAOC01049761.1, read as the reverse complement.
ACCTTTTCTTGGACAAAAGAACACTTTTTCAAGTTACCAAACAATCGTGCACTTCTAAGTGTTTCAAACAATGACCAAAGGTGTGCCAAATGCTCCAAATAATCTCCACTATAAACCAATATGTCATCAAAGTAAACGATCACAAATTTTCCCAAGTAATCTTTCAACACATGATTCATCAATCGCATAAAAGTACTCGGGGCATTAGATAGCCCAAATGGCATGACTAACCACCATTCATGCCATATTTAGTTTTGAAAGCCGTTCTCCAGTCATCCCCTTCATGCATCCGTATTTGATGATAACCACTTTTTAGATCAATCTTTGAGAAGAATGCTGCCCCACTAAGCTCATCCAAAAGGTCCTCAAGCCGTGGTTTTGGAAACCGGTACATGATAGTAATGTGGTTGATTGCTTGGCTATCAACACACATTCGGGATGAGCCATCCTTCTTTGGTACCAAAAGAGTCGGCACCGCACAAGGGCTGAGTGACTCCCGGATATAGCCCTTCTGCAAGAGCTCTTGCACCTGCTTGTTAAGCTCCTTGGCTTCTTCGGGATTCATCCTATATGCTGGTTGGTTGGGAAGCACCACACCCGATTGGAGGTCAATCCGATGCTCAATCCCCCGGATAAGAGGTAAGCCAATCAGTAGCTCCTCGTGGAACACATCTTCATACTCCTCAATGAGTGCTAAAACTTCCTCCGGAGCTCCTCCTATTTCTTCCATTCTTTCCTGTTTTGAAAATCGGAGCTGGCCGCAGGATACTTTTCTTGCCCTTTTTCTTGTTTTGTCTTTCCACCCGTAGGGCCAATTGAATGGTTGCATCCAAGGAGTCCACGATTTGCAGCTCCACCACATCACCAATGTCCTTATGCAGCCCTCTTAGAAACCTTGCTAGGATTTGTTCCTCCGGTTCTTCAAGATCACAACGGATCCGTAAGGTTTCAAACTCCATCAAATACTCTTCCACCGAGAGGCTTCCTTGCTTCAAATTTTGGAGTTGAAAGAACAATTCTTGACTATAGTGACTAGGTACAAACCTCCTTTTCATAATCAATTTCATGGCCCTCCAAGTGCTGATTTCCTCCTCACAGTCATGCCTCCTTTGAGATCTCAAGTTGTCCCACCATAAGCTAGCATAACCATCAAGCTCCAAGGCGACTAATTTTAATTTAGACTTCTCCGAATAGTTATAGCACTCAAAAACCTTATCCACCTTATCTACCCAAGTCAGAAATGAATCTCCATCACAAGTCATCCTCATGAGGCTGTCTATCCCGTGGTTCAAATTCATCCTCCGAATCTTCCACGTCGTACAACCGGCCTCGGGCACCTCTGGCTCTTCTTCCGGGAGTAACTGGGGGAGGCGGCCTAGGAGGATTTAGAGTCTCCATTCTTTGCAATAGCATGTCCAATCTTCTCTTAATGCCATCTATTTGGCTCTTAAAATCGGGCTCACGTTCTTGGGATGAAACTAGCGGTGGAGGTGGTTCACTCGTTGAAGGGAAGTCTCGGCTTGGTTGCAAAACCGCTCCACTCCTAGTGGTCATGCCACCACTTTTATGTGCCATTAAAGATAAAGGAATTGACGGCTTGATAGTAAGGAAAGAGGGAAGGAAGAGCTGGGCTCTGATACCAGATGACACTCTCCGAGAGTGGTGGAGGTGCTCGGGAAAGGAGAGGGATAAACAGCCACGGCCAAAGGCAAACCCGAGAGGAAAAACCAAGAAACAGGGGAGGGTTTTGGCTCTGTCACAACTTCAATTGCATACGGGTTTTTAAGTCCGAAACTTAGGGGTTAGTGCCTAAGGCTTAGGGCTTATGACTTAGATTTTACGTGTTTAAGCTTAGGGCATAGAGCTAATTGCTTAGTCCATACTACTTATGGCTTAGCGCATAGGGCTTAGATCTTAGGGCTTTGGACTTAGGGCTTACATTTTAGGCTAAGGGCTTAGGGCTTTGAACTTTCACCTTAGGGCTTAATGGTTGGGGCTTTGGACTTAGACTTAGGGCTCATGGATTTAGGCTTTGGGCTTTGGGCTTTGGACTTAGGCTTTTGGGTTTAGGGCATATGGCTTTGGAATTATTGCTTTGGGCTCAAAGCTTAGGGGTTAGGGCTTTGGGCTTTTAGCGTAGGGATTAAGGTTTAGAGTTTAGTTTTTTTGAGCTTAGGCCTTTGGGTTAAGGACTTAAAGCTTAGAGCTTATGGAGAAGGGCTTAGGACTTTAGGCTTAGGGCTTAGGGCATAGGGCTTCGGGTTTAAGGCATACGTTTTAGGGTGATGGGCTTAGGGCTTTTAACATTGGGCTTAGTGCTTAGAGCTTAGGGTTTTAGACTTTAGGCTTAGAGCTTAGGGCTTATCCAAAATGAGCCATCTTGGAGAACCGATCCACGATTACCATAATGGCTTCCTTCCGTCTAGGAGTCCGAGGCAGCCCCAAGACAAAATCAAGACTCACATCAACCCATGGTTGAGATGGCACCGGTAAAGGCATATATAATCCTTGAGGTAGAACTCGGCTCTTGGCCTTTTTACACACAAGGCACCTTTCTATGCACTTGTGCACGTCTTTGATCATGTGAGGCCAATAGAAATGGTCCTTCAACGTCTCTAGAGTCTTCTTCTCTCCGAAGTGGCCGGCTAAACCTCCACCATGAGCTTCCTTCACTAATGATTCTCGGAGGCTACATTTTGGAATACAAATCTGTCCTCCCTTAAAAAGGTAGTCATCCGCTATATGATAAGGACATTTCTCCTTACTCAAACACTTTTCAAACCACACCTTGAATTCGGGATCCTCTCGGTAGGATTCTTTGATCCATTCAAACCCCAAAATCCATGAGGTAAGCTCGGTAAGCAACGTAGTTCTCCTTGAAAGAGCGTCGACCACCACATTAGTTACACCCTTCTTGTACTTTATAATATAGGGAAACCTCTCAAGAAATTCCACCCACTTAGCATGTCTCTTGCTGAGTTTCCCTTGGCTCTTGATGTGCTTCAAAGCTTGGTGGTTCGTGTGTATAATGAATTCCTTAGGAAGAAGATAATGCTGCCACACTTCAATAGTTCTCATCAAAGCATATAACTCCTTGTCATATGTTGAATAATTCAAGG
>QAOC01049761.1:117785-156241 GCA_003255005.1 Begonia fuchsioides | reverse complement strand
TCACGGTCACGCCTCCTTTGGGCTCTCAAACTATCCCACCATAAGCTTGCATAGCCGTGGAACTCCAAAGCTACTAGTTGCAACTTCGATTTCTCCGAATAGTTATAGCAATCAAAAACTTTATCCACCTTATCCACCCAAGTCAAATATGTATCTCCATCACAAGAGCCATTAAAAGGAGGAATACTTAGCTTCACATGCCTCAAATCATCCTCACGGGGTTGTCTTTCCCATGGCTGAAACTCATCCTCCGAATCTTCAAGTTCATACAATCGGCCTCGAGCACCTCCGGCTCTATTACCGGGAGTAACTGGGGGAGGTGGCCGTGGAGGATTTAGGGTCTCCATCCTTTGCAATAACACGTCCAACCTTCTGTTGATGCCACCTATTTGGCTCTGAAAATCGGATTCACGCTCTTGGGATGATGTTGGAGGGGGAGGTGGTTCACTCGTTGATGGAAGGTCTCGGCTAGGCTGCAAAACAGCCCCACTTCTAGTGGTCATACCACCACTTTTATGTGCCATAAAAGAGTAGGGAATTGTATGGATTAAGGGTAAGGAACAAGGGAAAGAAGAGCTGTGCTCTGATACCAAATGACACGCTCCAAGATGCGGAGGTGCCGGAAATAAGGGTGAAGATTGCAATCTGCCCGGAAGGACAGGGAGTAAGGCAGAACAGGGGAGTGCAACGCTTAGTTCTCCAAACGCATACAGGTTTAGGTTATAAAACTCAGCCAACTTAAACTTAAGGGCGTGGACTAAGTTTGACCCGAATTTCAGCTTACAAGCACGTGCGGAACATTAAAATACACGGCGACACTTTCAGATGCACAAACAGACAAACTGGAAGAAAACAGTGCAGGGGTGATGGGGAAACTTCTACACAACTTCCAATGCAGGGAGTATGGGATCGTAAAAATAAGCAGACAACAACTTCAATCAAAGAGGAAGACAATGCAAGTGTTTTCACAGAAAAATCACGGGTAGGCTAGGAGTTATGCTGGATAGAAAATTAATGGACAGAATTGCCCGATTTCAGGAACTCAGGTAGGAAGCAGTGGGAAAACACAAGCATAACTTTTAAAGGGAGGTACTCACTGGAACAGAAATTTGAAACATTATCGGCAATGTTTCAGGCCATGAAGGTGGGACTCACTGCTAGAAATTTGGGGCTTATGCTCACGGGAACAGAAAATGGCACGGAATGGACTGTTGGAGTTCAAAGTCCACTCGGGAAGGCTTAAAAACAGCAAACAACACAACCAACACAAACAAATGAAAACGCAAATGGAAGGTAGGCTATGGGGGTTCCAAACTCGCCTTTTGATCCTAACAAGTGAGGAAGGGAGGTTGAAATAAGGTTTAATGACCCTAGCAAGATCACCAACACCAAGACAAGAGAAGGTTGAGGATATTACTCACCAAAAACCTTGAATTGCCGTGAGAAAGAAATGGAGATTGAGAGCACTTGGCTTCTGCAAATTTCTTCTATTTTTTTCTGCTTCATCAGACGTGGGAGGAGGGATTCATACCCATACAAACTTTCACAAAAGACAAAAACAATTAAAGACCTAAAATTAGGACTAATGAGTGGCTAAGAATAGGAGTTAGGTGAGAATGGGTCCCACCAAACCTCCTAAACCAAGACAATGGAGTCTTCAGCAAAAACTCCACGTTCCTAACATAACAAAAGAAGAAAGAAAAATAGAGACTTAGGATTGGACCTAAGCTCCATCAAATGGGGCTTGGTTTGGACCAAGCCGAACCCAAATCCCAACGAAATTGGTTCAAACCGAACCAATTTGTTTACATCAAAACATCCCAAATATTTTAGTATTTTACAAACACAAAAAAATCAAACATTACTTGGTCATTCCTTGGAAGACTTCATCTCCCCAAGTAGTGGTGCAAACGGTCTCCATTGTCCCCGAAACCGAGCGTAGTTATGTCCCTGATGGTGAACTTAGCAAGGAAGATCTTGGATTTTCGGCTAACTTCTTCTCTTCTTTATACTTCCATTGTAAGCAATGTTTGGGGAGTTCTTGATCATGATGTGAAGGAATATCTAGGAGCTCCAATGTAGGGAAAAATGTACCTGCAAAATCAACAAACATATTAGCTAAATGTCTTGCACGGCTTCGAGTTGTTGCTCCTTTCGGTTGTGGGTGAGTCCCGGGCACATCAAACCTTCTTGCCCTTCTTTTTAAGCTGCCTTTCAACCCTCAATGCCAATTGAATAGCGGCATCCAAGGATTCAATAAGTTGCAATTCAATCACATCACCAATATCTTTGTGCAAACCTCTCAAGAACCGTGCCAATATTTGTTCTTCCGGCTCTTCAAGGTCACACCGAATCCTCAAGGTCTCAAACTCCATCAAGTATTCTTCAACCGAAAGCTGTTCTTGTTTCAAATTTTGGAGTTGGTAGAACAACTCTTGCCGATAATGGCTCGGGACAAATCGTTTCTTCATGTGCTCCTCCAAGAGGTGATCTCCTCTTCACGTTCACGTCTCCTTTGCACCCGTAGGCTATCCCACCATAAGCTTGCATATCCGTGGAGCTCTAAGCCTACTAATTGCAGCTTAGATCTCTCGGAATAATTGTAGCAATCGAAGACTTTGTCCACTTTGTCCACCCAAGTTAAGTAAGTATCCCCGTCACATGATCCATTAAACGGAGGGACACTCAATTTCATATTCTTCAAATCATCTTCTCGGGGTTGTCTATCCCTTGGTTCAAACTCTTCATCCGAGTCTTCAGCCTCATACAATCGAGTCCGAGCATTCCCGGCTCTTCTACCCGGAGTAAATGGAGGAGGTGGTCTTGGCGGGTTTGGTGTTTCCATCCGTTGCAGCAAGACATCCAGCCTTTGATTAATGCCATTAATTTGGCTCTGGAGATCGGGGTCATGTGCTTGGGGTGGTATAGGAGAAGGAGGTTGTTCACTAGTGGAAGGTTGGTCTCGGCTTGGCTGCAAAACAGCCCCACTCCGAGTGGTCATACCGCCATTTTGATGTGCCATCACAGGCAATTGAAAGATGAATTAAAAACACAGGGAAAGCAAGGAAAAGAAGAGTTGTGCTCTAATACCAAATGACACGCTCGGGGTTATGAGAAGTGTCGAGAGAAAGTCCAAGACAGAAACAATGAGGTGTAACGGTTAATGTTCCAAATGCATACAGGATTAAGTCAAATAAACTCAGCCAAATGAAACTTTAGGAAGTGGACTACGCTGGGCCAAATTTGCAGCTTGAAAACACGTGAGGACTTAAAGTGGCATGGGAATACTTTTGAGTGTACAAACAGACACAAAACAGAAAACAGTGACGTGAAGGGGGTAAAGATTTCTTCACAACTTCAAATGCAGGCAACCTGGGAATGTAAAAATTGGTAGAAAACAACTTCAATGAAAGGGAAAGAGAATGCAAGTGGTTTGATGAAAAAAGACACTGTAGATTAGGAGATATGTAGGTTGGAAAATGGATGGACAGAAACTGTTCGATTTCGGGAACTCGGGCAGAATGAGGGGGAAGTTGTAAGTACAACTTTTGATGGGCGAAGGGTTTTGGTAAAAGGAAAGAACAGAAATTTCAGGCCATGAAAGAAGAATTGACAACCAAAAATTTAGGGTTTTTACTCACGAAAAATAGAAAATGACATAGAATGGACTTTCAGTGCACGAAATCCACTCGGGTAGAAATAAAAACAGCAACCAACACACAAGCAACAACACAATCACACTAACAAGCGGAAGGTTAGCTATGAGACTTCCAAACTCGCCTTTGATCCTAAACAAGTGAGGAAGGGAGATTGGAATAGGGCTTAGTGGCTCTAGCAAGGCACCAACACCGTTACAAACCAAAGATCAAGGATATTACTCACCTTGAATTTGCTTTGCCGTGAGAGAAAATGGGGAGAGCTTCAAGCTTCAACATTCAACATTTTCTAGTCTGCAAAATGCTGAGAAAGGGAGGTTAAAACCCTCCTTCCCACGAGCTACAAAGGGGCATAATGGCCTCCTACAAACCTAAGCAAATCACCATTAAAGAGGGATGGCAAGTGGGGGCCACAAAGACTTCTCCACCAAAAGAGAGGCATGGGCAGCTAAATCATGGCTGCAACCCATCCTAATACAACCTAACCTCCCACTTGCAGCCACTACACTAAACAACAAACATCAAAGAAATAAACAACACATTCTTGCATGGTTTTCACGTAAACCATGCAAGGCAAAAAATACAATCGGGTTTTCAAAAAAAAAACAAGAAATTTATAAACCCGAGACTTCCTTCATGCTCCTTGTTCGAAATTGACTTTTTTCCTTGATGATTCAGGAACTCCTTGGAAGGCTTCTTGTTTTAAGATTGGCGTTGGATAATCGGTTTTCTCCATGCATGGTGCCGGGTATGGCTTTGACATCAATTGGTGTTCTCGGCCGTCGGTTTGTTCTACTCCAAACTCCCATTGTAAGCAATGTTTGGGGAGTTTTTGTTCCAGGTGTGAAGGAGCATCAAAACAAACAATGGAAGGGAAAGTAGTACCTGAAAAATCAACAAACAAGTTAGAAAAATATCTTGCACGGCTCCGAGTAATTGCCCCCTTCGGTTGTTGGTGAATCCCGGGCATATCAGTTGTGATATGGGCTTTGTGCTTAGGATTTAGGGGTTAGGGTTTTAAGCATAGGGTTAGGGCTTTAGGCTTACTTCTTAGGCCTTTGGGCTTTGGGCTTTTGGCTTAGGGCTGAAGGATTAGGGCTTAGGATTTAGGCCTTTAGAAGCTTAGGGATTATGGAAAAAGGATTTGGGCTCAAGGCTTGAGTCTTTGGCCTAAGGGCTCACAATTTTTTGTTTAGGACTTTGGGCTTAAGACTTTGGGATTAAGGCTTAGGGTTTTCTGCTTAGGGCTTTAGAATTTAGGCTAAAGGCTTTGAGATTCGGCTTACTTGTAACGACTTAGGCCTTAGGGTTTAAAGTTTAGGGGTTAGTGCTTAGGGATTAATGATTAGGGGTTTAAACTTTGGGTTAAGGGCTTAGGGCTAAGTGCTTAGGACTTAGGACTTAGGGCTTATGATTGAAGACTTAGGACTGAGGGCTTTGAATTTTTGGGTTAGGGCATTAGCCTTAGGGCTTAAGGCGTAGGGCTTTTCCTTATGGTTTATGACATTTGACTTATGGTTTATGACTTTAAGCTTAGACTTAGGGATTAAGGCTTAAGAATTTAGGTTAAGGGCTATGGGCTTCAACACTTAAGCTTCGGGCTTAGTGTTTAGGGCTTTAGCCTTAGAGCCTAGTGCTTATGGCTTAGGGCTTCGGGATTTTTGCTCAGGGCTTTGGGATTTTGGCTTAGGGATTAGGGGTTAAAGCTTTTGACTTAAGGCTTTGGACTTAGGGCTTACAACATACATCTTAGGGCTTAGGGCTTTGGGAATCGGACTTAGGGCTGTTAGCTTTGGTCTTAGGGTTTTTGGTTTTGGAACTTGGGCTTAAGGCTTTTGAATTAGGGCTTAGTGCCAAAGGCTTAGGGTTTGTGACTTAGATTGTACGTGTTTAAGCTTAGGGCATAGAGCTAATTGCTTAGGGATTGGTCTTAGGGCTCATGGATTTGGACTTTGGGCTTTGGGCTTTGGCTTTTGGGTTTAGGGCTTTGGGCTTTGGAATTATTGCTTTGGGCTCAAAGCTTAGGGGTTAGGGCTTTGGGCTTTTAGCGTAGGGATTAGGTTTAGAGTTTAGTTTTTTTTAGCTTAGGCCTTTAGGTTAAGGACTTAAGGCTTAGAGCTTATGGCGAAGGGCTTAGGACTTTAGGCTTAGGGCTTAGGGCATAGGGCTTAGGACTTAAGGCATAAGTTTTAGGGTGATGGGCTTAGGGCTTTTAAGATTGGGCTTAGGGAATAATCCGATAATTCCAGAATCGGGGAATTTGGACGGCGATAACTCGACGATGCAATCGAGTTTATCGCTGAAATTTTGAGTGGAACTGTAGGTAGAAGATAGGTCATAGTCCTCCAAAGATGAAGGAAATCACATGGATGGATCGGTCAAAATTTAATGGAACAGTAACGGCATTTTTGGGGGTGGCTGAAAATCTGCCAGCAGAAAGAACTAAAACCAAACGAAAAATATTGATGGAAGGAAGAGCTTGTGACCTTCAACCTCACCCTAGAGTCCTTGAAGAAGGCTGGAGTATTGAAGCACCAAGAAATCTCCAGCTCGGAGGGAGGATTCCTTTGAGATAACCTACGGTGGCCGGAGGTGCGCCGACTGCCGGTTTTGAAGTTTGAAATTCCCGTGAGAGGGAGATGCTCAAAGTAACTTTAATTCAAATTCCAAATTGTCCTTACAATCATGCAATGAGGGAGGTTTTATCTGCTGAGAAGAGTGGGAAAAAGGGAGGGAAAATTAAGGGCCAAAGGCATGCAACTTGCATGATGGAAATTGAAATAAAGGAGGGAAAATTGGACCAATGAGATTGCAAGAATGTGAAAGCCACGTGGTCTTGAATCTGCTCAGCCAATTTTCCTTCTTCCTTAGCCCAAAATACCCTTCTCTTAGCCGAAAATACCTCATCCAAAACCCCATGCAAGCATGCAAAAATAAACAAAATAAAACCTAGCCGAGAAACCCTCTCGGGTTCTCCAAATATCCAACGTAAAATTCACGTAAAAATTAAGCTAAAAATGCAATAAAATTCCTTCAATCCATGTAAATGCTGGAGAGTTGAGTCGTGGAACCCTTGATCACTTTTGCATGGGACTCCAACTCGCCATGCAATGTGGTACTTCAATCGGGTTCGGGTTCGGGTTCGAGCTTTATTCCGGAGCTCTCGGTTTTTGGTTGAAAATCCTCCTTTACTCCATGCCAATTATCATGTGTTTTGGCCTTGTTTGATCCTCCAAAGTTGACTTAGAAATGTATAATTTTTCAATTAGTTTTCCTGCAAAATTAACAAACATATTAGAAAAATTCCGAGCTCGGGCTCGGGTGATTGCTCCGCTTGGCATGTCAATCCGTGGCATGTTATCCTCCCCGGGTTCTTGAGGATTTGACCTCAAATCCAGTGGAAAGTCATCTTGACACGCTCCAAGATGCGGAGGTGTCGGGAAGAGAGGAGATGGCAACAATCTGCCGAGAGAAAGAAAGGTAGGCAGCAACAGGGGATTGGAGCAAGGAGAACTCCAAACGCATACAGGGGCTTTAGCTAGAAATTGGAGGACTTAAACCTTTGAGAGTGGGCTAAGTTTGACTAAATTTACAGCTTAAAACACGTGCGGATCAATAAAATACACGGGGGCAATTTTAGGTGCACAAACCGACAAAGCTGAGAGAAACAGTGTAGGGGTGTGGGGGAGACTTCTGCACAACTTCCAATGCAGGGAGTCTGGGAATTTGGAAATTGGTAAAACTTAACTTCAACGAAGTGGGAAGAAATTGCAAGTGGTTTGAGGGGGAAGGAAAGGGTAGATTGGAAGATAGGTAGGATAGAAAATTGATGGACAGAACTGCCCGATTTCAGAAGTTCGGGTAGAAGGCAGTGGAAAAAGCATGCATAACTCTTGATGGGGAGGGGCTGTGGCTAAACGTAAAGAACAGTTATTTCAAGCCATGAAAGAGGAACTCACAACCATAAAGTTGGGGACTTTTGTTCACGGAAAACAGAAATGGCACGAATTGGACTTTTGTTGCACAAATTCACTCGGGTAAGCACCAAAAACAGCAACCAACACCAAAGACAACACACAAATGCAAACAACAAATGGAGGAAGGCTATGGGATTTCCAAGCTCGCTTTTGTTCCTAAACAAGTGAGGAAGGAGGTTGGAATAAGGTTTAGTGATCCTAGCTAATCACCAACACCAAGACAAACAAGAATCAAGGATGTTACTCACCTAGATTCCCAAATGTCGTGAGAAAAGGAAGGGCTTGAGAGCTTCAAAGCTTCTTCAATTTACCAATATCTTTTCTGCCTTTCATTCAACGTGGAAGAGGGTTTCATATACCCTCCAAATTACACAAAAGAATTAAACAAAAAAATAAACCTAAATTAGGGACCAATGATTGACTGGAGTAGGAGTTAGGTTAGAATTGGGTCCCACCAAGCCTCCTATCCAACCACATGGAACTTTCAACTAAAGCTACGTCCCAAGCATATCAAAAAAGGAGGAAAAAATGGAAACTTAGGGTTGGACCTAAGTTCCATCAAAAAGGGCTTTGGTTGGTCCAAACCGAACCAAAATCCCCAACAAAATTGGTTCAAACCGAACCAATTTGATTACAACAAAACATACTTCCCTGCTTAAAAGATTTATAACCCCAAATACATATACAAATATTCAGCACTCCTTATGAACTCTTCTTGCAGGAACTGCTCTCCCATAATGGTGATGGGGCATTCGGCCATCTTAATGCATGGAGCCGGATGTGGTCACGGTTCGGGTGGGAGGCTTCGGCAAGGAGAATCTTGTAACTCGGCCAACTTCTCCTCTTCTTTATACTCTCATTGTAAGCAATGCTTGGGGAGTTCTTGATCATGATGTGAGGGAGCTCCTAAGAGATCCAAGGAAGAAAAAGTGAAACCTGCAAAATCAACAAACATGTTAGCTAGTTGTCTTGCTCGGCTCCGGGTTGTCGCCCCCTTTGGTGGTTGTTGGTTCCCGAGCACATCATCCCCTCCGGGTGATTGAGGATTTGCCCTCAAATCCATGGGCTGCTCCTCCTCCTCCTCCGGTACTTCTCCCAAATATGGTGAGAGATCTTGTACATTGAATGATGCCGAAACTCCATAGTCCCCGGGAAGCTTCAACTTGTAGGCATTCTTATTGATCTTCTCGGTGACTTCAAATGGACCATCGGCCCTAGGGAGAAGTTTGGACTTTCTTTGGCTAGGAAATCTTTCTTTCCTTAAGTGTAGCCACACAAGATCGCCCACTCTGAATTCCACATCCCTTCGGCCACGGTTAGCATACTTTGCATAGGCTTCATTATTCTTGGCTATGGCCTTTTGCACCTTAGCATGCATGACTTGGACTTGCTTAGCTTTTTGTTCTCCATCCGGATTGGCTAGTTCTTGGCTCGGCAATGGGATCAAGTCCAAAGGAGTGGACGGGTTGAAACCATAAACCACTTCAAATGGAGATGTTTGAGTTGCACTATGCACACTTCGGTTGTATGCAAACTCCACATAAGGTAATTGTGCATCCCAATCCGAGAGTCTCTTTCCCACGATGCTTCTTAGCAATGATCTCAATGTGCAGTTTACCACTTCCGTTTGGCCATCTGTTTGGGGGTGGAAGGAAGTGCTAAACAACAATTTAGTTCCAAGTTTTCTCCACAAAGTCTTCAAAAAAGAACTCAAGAATTTGGTGTCCCGGTCCGAGACAATTGTGGTGGGAACTCCATGAAGCCTAACAATTTCTTTGAAGAACAATTCGGCTACTTGATTAGCATCATCGATTTTGTTGCAAGCTATGAAGTGAGCCATCTTGGAAAAGCGGTCAACAACCACCATGATGGCCTCTTTTCCTCTAGGAGTCCGAGGTAATCCCAAAACAAAATCGATGCTCACATCCATCCACGGTTGAGAGGGTACCGGCAAGGGCATATACAATCCTTGAGGAAGCACTCGGCTTTTAGCCTATTGGCAAACAATGCACTTCTCTATGTACTTGTGCACCTGGATCATGTGTGGCCAAAAGAAATGTTCCTTCAATGCCTCTAGGGTCTTTTTTTCCCCAAAGTGTCCGGCCAATCCTCCACCGTGAGCTTCTTTCACTAGAGATTCTAGAAGGTTGCACTTAGGAATACAAAGCTGTCCCCCTTTAAATAGGTAGCCATCCGTCAAGTGATAGGCGCCTCCTTCCTTGTTCAAACACCTTTCAAAACACTCCTTGAAGTCGGGGTCGTCCTTATAAGAGGTTTTGATCCACTCAAATCCCAATATTCGGGAAGTGAGCTCGGTAAGCAACATGGTTCTTCTTGAAAGTGCATCGGCCACCACATTCACTTCACCCTTCTTGTACTTTATAATATAAGGAAATCTCTCAAGAAACTCCACCCATCTCGCATGTCTCTTGTTGAGCTTCCCTTGGCTTTTAATGTGCTTCAATGCTTGGTGATCTGTGTGTATAATGAACTCCTTAGGAAGGAGATAATGCTGCCGAACTTCAATGGTTCTTATCAAAGCATACATCTCCTTATCATAAGTGGAGTAATTCAAGGCTGCCCCCTTCAACTTTTCACTAAAGTAGGCCACGAGCCTCCCTTCTTGCATGAGAACCGCTCCTATGCCGAGGGCCGAGGCATCACAATCCACTTCAAAGACCTTATGAAAATCCGGGAGCACTAAGAGAGGAGCATTGCAAAGAGCCTCCTTGATTCAGTCAAAGCTAGCTTGGCACACCGGGGTCCATTCAAATTCCTTCCCCTTTTTGGTGCAATCCGTGAGGGGAGCAACAATGCTACTAAACCCCTTGATGAACTTCCGGTAGAATGAAGCAAGGCCATGGAAACTCCTAATGTCCGCAACACACTTAGGGGTCGGCCATTCCCGAATTGCTTCTATCTTGCTTTGATCAACTTCTATTCCATTCTTGGACAAAATGAAGCCAAGGAAATGCACTCTTTCTTGTACAAAGGAGCATTTCTTCAAATTGCCAAACAAATGAGCCTGTCTAAGTGCATCAAATAGTATACGAAGGTGTCCCAAGTGATCCAGATATTGTTCACTATAGACTAATATATCATCAAAGTATACTATCACAAACTTTCCCAGGTAATCTTTCAGCACGTGGTTCATTAAACGCATAAAAGTGCTAGGGGCATTAGATAGCACAAATGGCATAACTAACCATTCATAAAGTCCATACTTGGTTTTGAAGGCGGTTTTCCACTCATCTCCTTCTAGCATCCTTATTTGATGATAACCGCTCTTTAGATCAATTTTTGAGAAGTAGCCAGCACCACTTAGCTCATCCAATAAGTCCTCCAGCCGTGGTATGGGAAACCGGTACTTAATAGTAATTTGGTTGATTGCACGGCTGTCAATACACATCCGAGAGGAGCCATCCTTCTTTGGCACCAAAAGGGTTGGCACCGCACAAGGACTTAATGACTCTCGGATGTACCCTTTCTCCAAGAGCTCTTGCCTTGATCGTCGAGGTCTTTAGCCTCCTCGGGATTCATTCTATATGCTGGCCGATTTGGTAGAACCACCCCGGATTGAAGATCAATCCGATGCTCTATCCCACGGATTGGTGGTAGATCGGTTGGCAACTCTTCGGGGAATACATCATCATACTCTTCTAGGAGGGCTAAGACTTCTTCCGGAGCCCCTCCTATCTCTTCCATTCTTTCTCGAAAAAGAATCAACACAATTGGACCACTTGTGATAATTCCCGAGAGAGTTCATTTTTGTTGATGAATAGCACCTTCTTGGAGGAGTTTTCTCTTTTTGCCCTGTCATCTTTAGCTACATCCGAGGGTGTCAAAGGTGCTAATTTAATGTTCCGGTTCTCCCATTTGAATGAATACTCATTGATTAATCCATCATGCATGGTGTGGCGGTCAAATTGCCACGGCCTCCCTAGGAGAAGGTGGCTTGCATCCATTGGCAGCACATCACACATCACAGCATCCTTATATCCCCAAATGGAGAACTCAATCCGTGCATGCTTAGTAACCTTTAGGTCTCCTTCATCACTTAGCCATCGGAGCCGATAAGGGTGGGGATGCTCCTCGGTTTGGAGTTGAAGTTTCTCAATTAGTTCGGAGGATGCTACATTAGTGCAACTCCCTCCATCAATGATTAGGGAGCACACTTTATCTTTGATGAGGCAATGGCTATGGAAGATATTTTCCCTTTGGATAGCCTCGAGTTGGCCATTGATAGTGAGGGCCCTTCGGATCACCATGAGGAGGGGGCCTTCTTGTGCTCGGCACACTTCCTCTAAAGGCTCGGCCTCTTGTTCTTCTTCCTCTTCCAACGGCTCATCTTCACTAACAACTTCTCCACTACTCTCTAAGAGTACCATCACCCTCTTATTAGGACATTGTGCAACAATATGTCCCAATCCGAGGCACTTAAAACATTTTATGTCCCTTGACCATGGCTTGTTGTATCTTCAATTGGCTTAGGGGAAGCATCTTTCTTTTGAGTCCACAGTTTTGGTTGATAAGGGCGGTTGTCTTGCCTCAGATGTGGTTTGTAAGGAGTGTTGTAGGTCGGTGTAGGCTTCACAACACTTTTCTTGCCTTTTTTTTGTTGCCTTTCAACCCGCAAGGCCAATTGGATAGCGGCATCTAAAGATTCAACGAGCTGCAATTCCATAACTTCACCAATATCCTTGTATAATCCTCTCAAGAACCGTGCCAATATTTGTTCTTCCGGCTCTTCAAGATCACACCGGATCCCGCAAGGTCTCAAACTCCATCAAGTATTCCTCAACCGAGAGGTGTTCTTGCTTCAAGTTTTGGAGTTGATAGAACAACTCTTGCCTATAATGACTCGGAACAAATCTTCTCTTCATGTGCATTTTCATGGTCCTCCAAGTGGTTATCTCTTCTTCACGGTCACGCCTTCGTTGAGCTCTCAAACTACCACCAAAGACTTGCATAACCGTGGAGTTCCAAAGCCACAAGTTGTAGCTTGGATTTTTCAGCATAGTTGTAACATTCAAATACTTTGTCTACTTTATCTACCCAAGTTAAAAACGTATCCCCATCACATGATCCATTGATTGGAGGGACACTTAACTTCATATTCCTCAAATCATCTTCTCGGGGTGGTCTCTCCCGTGGCTCAAACTCATCATCCGAGTCCTCAACCTCATACAATCGAGTCCGAGCATTTCCGGCTCTCCTACCGGGAGTGAATGGAGGAGGTGGCCTTGGCAGATTTGGTGTTTCCAACCTTTGTAAAATGGCATCCAGCCTTTGATTAATGCCATTAATTTGTTCCTGCAAATCAGACTCACGGCCTTGGGGAGACATTGGGGGGGAGGTGGTTCACTAGTTGAAGGGTGGTCTCGGCTTGGCTGCAAAACAGCCCCACTCCGAGTAGTCATACCGCCACTCTTGTGCACCATTGATGACAATTGAAAGAAGGTTTAATAGCAGGGAAAACAAGGGAAGGAAGGGCTGGGCTCTGATACCAAATGACATGCTCCAAGATGCGGAGGTGTCGGGAAGAGAGGAGATGGCAACAATCTGCCGAGAGAAAGAAAGGTAGGCAGCAACAGGGGATTGGAGCAAGGAGAACTCCAAACGCATACAGGGGCTTTAGCTAGAAATTGGAGGACTTAAACCTTTGAGAGTGGGCTAAGTTTGACCAAATTTACAGCTTAAAAACACGTGCGGATCAATAAAATACACGGAGGCAATTTTAGGTGCACAAACAGACAAAGCTGAAAGAAACAGTGTAGGGGTGTTGGGGAGACTTCTGCACAACTTCCAATGCAGGGAGTCTGGGAGGGTGGAAATTGGCAGAACTTAACTTCAACGAAGTGGGAAGAAATTGCAAGTGGTTTGAGGGAAAAATCACGGGTAGATTGGAAGATATGCAGGATAGAAAATTGATGGACAGAACTGCCCGATTTCAGAAGTTCGGGTAGAAGGCAGTGGAAAAAGCATGCATAACTCTTGATGGGGAGGGGCTGTGGCTAAACGTAAAGAACAGTTATTTCAAGCCATGAAAGAGGAACTCACAGCCATAAAATTGGGGACTTTTGTTCACGGAAAACAGAAATGGCACGAATTGGACTTTTGTTGCACAAATTCACTCGGGTAAGCACCAAAAACAGCAACCAACACCAAAGACAAACACAAATGCAAACAACAAATGGAGGAAGGCTATGGGATTTCCAAGCTCGCTTTTGTTCCTAAACAAGTGAGGAAGGAGGTTGGAATAAGGTTTAGTGATCCTAGCTAATCACCAACACCAAGACAAACAAGAATCAAGGATGTTACTCACCTAGATTCCCAAATGCCGTGAGAAAAGGAAGGGCTTGAGAGCTTCAAAGCTTCTTCAATTTACCAATATCTTTTCTGCCTTTCATTCAACGTGGAAGAGAATTTCATATACCCTCCAAATTACACAAAATAATTAAATAAAAAAATAAACCTAAATTAGGGACCAATGAGTGACTAGAGTAGGAGCTTATTAAAAGTGTTATTCAAGGCGTGGAGTGTTTTTGGATGTCGGTCTTTGACCTCCCGGCTGCTGTCCGGATGAAAATTACGCAATTATGCGGAACCTTTCTTTGGGGTAAACGGTATTCTAACATCGCCTGGGACTTATGTTGTATGCCGAAAGATGAAGGGGGCTTGGTGACACGCTCCAAGATGCGGAGGTGTCGGGAAGAGAAGAGATGGCAACAATCTGCCGAGAGAAAGAAAGGTAGGCAGCAACAGGGGATTGGAGCAAGGAGAACTCCAAACGCATACAGGCGATTTAACTAGAAATTAGAGGACTTAAACCTTTGAGAATGGGCTAACTTTGGTTAAATTTTCAGAGTCAAATCAAGTGGATAACTTAAAATGGCACGGGTGATTTTCTGGTGCACAAACAGACAAAACTATCTTAGGCAGTGCAGAAGGTATGGGATGATCTCTACACAACTACCAATGCAGGGAGTCTGGGAAGGTGAAAATTGGCAGAAATTACCTTCAACGAAAGAGGAAGGAAATGCATTTGGTTCGAGGGAAAAAGCATAGGTATAATAAAAGATATTAGAGATGGAAGATTGGTCGACAGAACTGCCAAGATTCAGACACTCGGGTGAAGGGCAGTGGAAAGATGCATGCACAAATTTTAATTGATCAGCCCTCGGAGTGAAATGAATAAGCCAAAATTTCAAGCTATGAAGGAGGAACTAACAGCCAAAATTTCATAAAATTAGCACACGGAAAACACAAGTTGGCACGGGGTGGCTTTTGATGCACAAAATCCACTCGTTAATGAAACAACAACAACAATAACACCAAAGCAGCAAAAGATCCGAAAACAAATGGGATGGAGTGAGGGCTATGGGACTTCCAAGCTTGCCTTAATCCTAATCAAGTGAGGAGGAAGGTTGGAACAAAGGCTTAGTGACTCTAGCAAGACACCAACACCAATGACAAAAGAAGGCTAAGGATATTACTCACCTAAGCTTCGGTTTGCCGTGAGAAAAAAAAAGGGGCTTGAGAGCTCAAAGCTTCTTCAAAGTTTTATCCAAATTTTTTTCTGCCTTACAGTAGACGTGGAGGAGGGTTTCATACTCCCTCCAAATTACACAAAAGAAATAAACAAAAATAAAAACCTAAAATTAGGGCAAATGAGTGGCTAAGGTGTTAGGTGGGAAAAGGGCCCCACCATCCACTTGCAAACCACCCAAACCCTAACTCACGTCCAACTACAATTCAAACACAAAGGAACTTGGAAGAATAGAACCTTCCATTAGTTCCAATAAAGGGGGGGTTGGATTGGTTCAAACCGAACCAAAATCCAACAAGAATGGTTCAAACCGAACCATCCCTTAGGCCAAACTTCAAACCCTATAATAAATACATTATTACACGTATCTCAAACAAGAAAATATCTCCAAGTGGACAGGCAAACCTTCGAAGCTGGATCACCCTTGTTCTTGAATTATTGGGCTCCAAACCGTGCTCAAAATGAAGGAGGCTTTAACTCCGGTTTGGTCCATCACTTGACGGGTTGTCTATGGGCAGTTGGATAAGGTCACTTGCTTCCTTCTTGGACCAAGGTGGAGCAGCTGCTGCTTCTTGGGCTGGACAAAGATGCAATTGGTCTTCCTTCTCTTTTGGGGCCAAACATGGCCATGGATCGGACTCCATAGGTTGGATGCTCTCGGGCCGCTACCTGTTCTGGAGGCCTCTGTAATGGCGATGGTTGACCGGGTAATCTTTGTCCAAAATTGATGATCTGCCCCATGATGGAAACCTTAGGATGTTGGTCACATTTTTGTAGAAGCATGCTTGGCCAAATCAGGTCTTGAAGGTGTTCGAAACAGCCACACAACCCCCGGAGATCATCCTGGGCCGAAACCAAAAATGGTGCTATCATCACCTAGGATGGTTGGATCATCCTTTTCATGTTGGCACCTACAAAATTAGCACATTTGTTAGACAAAATATTGACTCGGCCTTGGCTTAGAAACCCGAGACCAAGTCCATGGTGCTAGAGCCTTCCGCTTCTAGATGTGCTAATCCGTGGCACATCACTTGGGCTTCAAAAATCTGGATGTTTGGAACTCTGCCCTGCTTGCAAAAACACTTTGGAATGTTCATCAAAAAAAGGACTCTCTTTGGGTCCGTTGGCTTCAGCATTACTATATGAAACCAGAAAATTTCTGGGATTGGTCCTCGGGTTACAGAGCTTCCCCTTTGATTAAAAAGCTGCTCCAAATCCGGAACTTAATTCTATGTAAATCTGGTTCGCAGCGTAGTGCCGATTCCCTCCTCTTTACGTGGAGTTCATCTGCTCGCTCCAAGGGTCTCTCTATTTGTTTACGACTTCTTCCGTCATGTGGGTATTACAGCATATCCTTATATCCCCCAACGGAGAACTCAATCCGTGCATGCTTTGTCACCTTTAGGTCTCCTTCATCACTTATCCATCAGAGCCGATAAAGGTGGGGATGCTCCTCGGTTTGGAGTTGAAGTTTCTCAATTAGTTCGGAGGATGCTACATTAGTGCAACTCCCTCCATCAATGATTAGGGAGCACACTTTATCTTTGATGAGGCAATGGCTATGGAAGATATTTTCCCTTTGGATAGCCTCGGGTTGGCCATTGATAGTGAGGGCCCTTCGGATCACCATGAGGAGGGGACCTTCTTGTGCTCGGCACACTTCCTCTAAAGGCTCGGCCTCTTGTTCTTCTTCCTCTTCCATCAGCTCATCTTCACTAACAACTTCTCCACTACTCTCTAAGAGTACCATCACCCTCTTATTAGGACATTGTGCAGCAAAATGTCCCAATCCGAGGCACTTAAAACATTTGATGTCCCTTGACCGTGGCTTGTTGGTATCTTCAATTGGCTTAGGGGAAGCATCTTTCTTTTGAGTCCACTGTTTTGGTTTATAAGGGCGGTTGTCTTGCCTCGGAGGTGGTTTGTAAGGAGTGTTGTAGGTCGGTGAGGCTTCACAACACTTTTCTTGCCCTTTTTTATTTGTTGTCTTTCAACCCGCAAGGCCAATTGGATAGCGGCATCTAAAGATTCAACGAGCTGCAATTCCATAACTTCACCAATATCCTTGTGTAATCCTCTCAAGAACCGTGCCAATATTTGTTCTTCCGGCTCTTCAAGATCACACCGGATCCGCAAGGTCTCAAACTCCATCAAGTATTCCTCAACCGAGAGGTGTTCTTGCTTCAAGTTTTGGAGTTGATAGAACAACTCTTGCCTATAATGACTCGGAACAAATCTTCTCTTCATGTGCATTTTCATGGTCCTCCAAGTGGTTATCTCTTCTTCACGGTCACGCCTTCGTTGAGCTCTCAAACTATCCCACCAAAGACTTGCATAACCGTGGAGTTCCAAAGCCACAAGTTGTAGCTTGGATTTTTCAGCATAGTTGTAACATTCAAATACTTTGTCTACTTTATCTACCCAAGTTAAAAACGTATCCCCATCACATGATCCATTGAATGGAGGGACACTTAACTTCATATTCCTCAAATCATCTTCTCGGGGTGGTCTCTCCCGTGGCTCAAACTCATCATCCGAGTCCTCAACCTCATACAATCGAGTCTGAGCATTTCCGGCTCTCCTACCGAGAGTGAATGGAGGAGGTGGCTTTGGCGTATTTGGTGTTTCCAACCTTTGTAAAATGGCATCCAGCCTTTGATTAAAGCCATTAATTTGTTCCTGTAAATCAGACTCACGGCCTTGGGGAGACATTGGTGGGGGAGGTGGTTCACTCGTTGAAGGGTGGTCTCGGCTTGGCTGCAAAACAGCCCCACTCCGAGTAGTCATACCGCCACTCTTGTGCGCCATTGATGACAATTCAAAGAAGGTTTAGTAGCAGGGAAAACAAGGGAAGGAAGAGCTGGGCTCTGATACCAAATGACACGCTCCAAGATGCGGAGGTGTCGGGAAGAGAGGAGATGGCAACAATCTGCCGAGAGAAAGAAAGGTAGGCAGCAACAGGGGATTGGAGCAAGGAGAAATCCAAACGCATACATGGGCTTTACTAGAAATTGGAGGACTTAAACCTTTGAGAGTGGGCTAAGTTTGACTAAATTTACAGCTTAAAACACGTGCGGATCAATAAAATACACGGAGGCATTTTTAGGTGCAAACCGACAAAGCTGAGAGAAACAGTGTAGGGGTGTTGGGGAGACTTCTGCACAACTTCCAATGCAGGGAGTCTGGGAGGGTGGAAATTGGGAAAACTTAACTTCAACGAAGTGGGAAGAAATTGCAAGTGGTTTGAGGGGGAAGGCAAGCGTAGATTGGAAGATATGCAGGATAGAAAATTGATGGACAGAACTGCCCGATTTCAGAAGTTCGGGTAGAAGGCAGTCGAAAAAGCATGCATAACTCTTGATGGGGAGGGGCTGTGGCTAAACGTAAAGAACAGTTATTTCAAGGCATGAAATAGGAACTCACAGCCATAAAATTGGGGACTTTTGTTCACGGAAAAAAGAAATGGCACGACTTGGACTTTTGTTGCACAAATTCACTCGGGTAAGCACCAAAAACAGCAACCAACACCAAAGACAAACACAAATGCAAACAACAAATGGAGGAAGGCTATGGGATTTCCAAGCTCGCTTTTGTTCCTAAACAAGTGAGGAAGTAGGTTGGAATAAGGTTTAGTGAGCTAAGTGGTGCTGCCTACTTCTCAAAAATTGATCTAAAGAGCGGTTATCATCAAATAAGGATGCTAGAAGGAGATGAGTGGAAAACCGCCTTCAAAACCAAGTATGGACTTTATGAATGGTTAGTTACGCCATTTGGGCTATCTAATGCCCCTAGCACTTTTATGCGTTTAATGAACCATGTGCTGAAAGATTACTTGGGAAAGTTTGCGATAGTATACTTTGATGATATATTAGTCTATAGTGCACAATATCTGGATCACTTGGGACACCTTCGTATACTATTTGATGCACTTAGACAGGCTCATTTGGTTGGCAATTTGAAAAAATGCTCCTTTGTACAAGAAAGAGTGCATTTCCTTGGCTATTTGTATGGTCGTCGATGCGAAATATTTTCAGATCATAAAAGTTTGAAATATCTATTTACGCAGAAAGAGCTTAATATGAGGCAACGAAGATGGTTGGAATTTGTTAAAGATTATGACTTAGACATAAAGTATCATCCAGGAAAAGCTAATGTGGTAGCTGATGCACTAAGTCGAAAGTCAAATTCAGCCAGCTTATTGATGTCAGTGACACTTCAAAATGAGATTCAAAAGTTTGGAGTGGAGCTGGTGAATGATTTAACTACGATGCTTGCTAGTTTATCGGTAAGGCCAACCCTTCTTGATAAAATAAAGGAGTTGCAACAAGAAGATAAAAGATATAAGCAGTATGTGCAAACTAATAAACAAATATCGCCTGATTGTCAATTTTCAAATGATGGGGTGTTGAAGTTCAAAAACAGGTGGTACGTCCCTGAAAATAATGAGCTTAGAAAAGAAATCTTGAATGAGGCTCACTCGTCTCATTTTTCAATGCACCCAGGAAGCACAAAAATGTACCGAGACCTTAGGCAATATTTTTGGTGGCCGGGAATGAAGATAGACGTGGCAAAACATGTTGAACAGTGTGTCACATGTCAGCAAATTAAAGCTGAATACCAAAGGCCTGCAGGAATGCTTGAACCCCTATCGATTCCAGAATGGAAGTGGGAGCACATTTCTATGGATTTCGTAGTGGGTCTACCGAAAACAACAAAAGGGCATGATAGTATATGGGAGATTGTAGATCGATTAACTAAGTCAGCACATTTTATACATATTAGAGTTACGTATACCATGGATCAATATGCCGAATTGTACGTACAAGAAATTGTCAGGCTACATGGAGTTCCAGTTTCAATTGTTTCTGATAGAGATCCTAGATTTACTTCTAAATTTTGGAAAAGTTTGCATGCGGCTATGGGGACAAGTCTAACATTTAGCACCGCATTTCATCCCCAAACCGATGGACAAAGTGAAAGAATTATTCAAATCCTTGAGGATATGCTTAGAGCTTGCGTGTTGGATTTCCAGACTACGTGGAGTAAGCTGCTACCACTAGTGGAGTTCGCATATAATAACAGCTATCAATCGTCTATTAATATGGCTCCGTATGAAGCTTTGTATGGACGTAAATGTAGATCGCCATTATACTGGGGTGAGGTAGGAGAAACAAAACTCTATGGTCCGGAGATTATACAACAGACTCTGGAACAAGTTAGAGTTATCCAGCAGAGAATGAAAACTGCTCAGAGTCGTCAAAAGAGTTATGCAGATCGGAGACGACGAGAATTGGAATTCAATTTAGGTGATGAAGTATTTTTGAAGACTTACCCTTTCAAAGGAGTAATGCGATTTGGAAGAAAAGGAAAACTCGCTCCAAGATACATTGGGCCTTTTCCAATTGTGAAAAAGGTTGGATGAGTTGCTTATATGTTGGAATTACCAGAAAGTTTGAGTAACGTTCACAACGTGTTTCACGTATCCATGTTGAGAAAATGCATACGTGACCCTTCCCAGGTGGTTCAGATACAAGAAGTGGATTTGGTACTGACAATGACGTATCAGGAAAGGCCAGTAAGAATTCTCGATACAAAGATGAAAGTATTATGGAATCGGCATATACCTTTGGTGAAGGTGTTGTGGCGAAACCACAATATCGAAGAAGCTACGTGGGAAAGAGAACAAGAAATGAAGGAAAAGTATCCAGAAATGTTTAAGGTCTAAATTTTGAGGACAAAATTTTTATTAAGGAGGGTAGAATGTAACAACCCTCCTTTTTTTTTATTATTATTCTCTTTTAAGGAATTGTGACTTTAAGACGAAAGCGATTAAAACCTTTTTACGAAAAATGGTTAAACGTTAGAGTATTAAAGTATTGTGGCTATTAGCAAATTAGTAGGCTGAAGGTGATGAGGAAAATAATTTTTAAGAAGTATGTGGGATGATGTTATTCAGAAAGGTTGGAAAATTATATAGGTTCGGTCGACACAATTTGCAGTCTGTCGACATAGAATAGCTTTCGGGAGTTTATTCGGTCGACCACATGGTCAAGCGGTCGACACCTTCAAGTTCGGTCGACATAATAGACGAGCGGTCGACATAGCATAACTTTCGGGAATTCATTATGTCGACATAAGTCGACTTATGTAGACATAAGTTGGATAAGTCAGCAAAATCAGCAGAATTCTGATTGGTGGACATAAAAGGAAAATTGATTTTAATTGATAAAGGGCTTTAAGTGGATCTTGGCTGGCATTTCTCCCTCCCAACCACGATCTCCTTCCCCTTTTTCTCCCTAGGGTTCGTGCTCTAAATCAATGGAGGGTGAGATTGAGATAGAGAAAGAGTTTTGTGAGGAAAAAAAAGAGTGAGAAAGTGAATGCTTCAAGAGAAGTGAAGTGAAGAGCTTTGATATTTCGTGGAGGCTGAAGCTCAAGGTATTTTCATATCCTTTAAAGTTATTGTAGGTTCAATAATGATAAAAGGATGATGTTGGTTGGATTGATGGATAAAAATGAAGGATTTCAAGTAGAATGTTAGAAAATCAGTTGATTCTATGCAAGGTTGGGGTTTTTGAGATTAGGTCATATTGTAGCACGAATTTGAGTTTATGACCTTCATAAGAGTTAAAGTAGACTCTTAGAGCAATTCATAGCCGTTTTAATCACTCAAATTTGAGCTTTGTAGACAAAGTCATGAAAGTTACAAGTTAAGTAGATGGAAACTGGGATAGCACCGGTCGACATATTATGAACCGGTCGACACAAAATAACTCTCTGTAAATGGTTCGGTCGACCTCTTGACCAAGCAGTCGACATATTATGCTAAGTTATGTCGACACATATAGGTTTATGTCGACCTAATCACTGTTCAAACAGTGAATGCCTTCTATTTTGTCCACGTAAGTCAACATACGTTAATTTTCTGAATTTGGTGTCTTCTAAGAAGTTATAGTAGACTCCTTAAGGAACAATCTGACTTCTTAAGTATCACAAATGGATTAATATAGAGGGAGTTATGAATTTTGGAAGTTATAGTGAAAATAGTTACTCATGGTGTAAAACTTATTCGAATGGTTTGACAATATAGGTTCTCAAGCTTCTAGTGTGCATTGCCAAGTTGAAACCAAAGACATCAGAACTCAAGGTAAGTATGTGTTGTATGCGTTTGGCCTATTAGAGGTCTACATTGCAAAGATTATGTATTTTTTTATGATTTTTGATTGTTGATAAACTGGTTGGGGTGTAATGCACAATACACCGACCTCAAGTCATTTGAGGATTGTTTGTGTGCCTTGTATTGATTGATTGAAAGATTTCTGTGGGATTTTTATGGATATGTTTATATGACTTTTATGGACATGTTTAGATTTTCATGCATTAAGGATAGGATTGTATGTGACATGCTATGGATATCATGCATCATGTTTTCTACGAATGACAACGAAAATGAATTTCCATGCATGAAAGCTACGAATTATAATAAGTGAATCGTAGGGGGATGGCGGATTGAGTGTTAGGTTGCCCATGGGGGTCTTTGATGCCTACATTCATCCCCGCAATAACTCTATTGATTCGATGAAGACATCTACGATACAGGAGAGTAAAGACGCCCTCGGCAATGGCTATGGGTCCATGTTACCGTGAGCCCAATGGGGATTGACGGTAGGTTGTTATATCTCCTAATGATATAAGTTATGTAAAGGAGAGTAAAGACGCCCTCGGCAATGGCTATGGGTCCATGTTACCGTGAGCCCAATGGGGATTGACGGTAGGTTGTTATATCTCCTAATGATATAAGTTATGTAAAGGAGAGTAAAGACGCCCTCGGCAATGGCTATGGGTCCATGTTACCGTGAGCCCAATGGGGATTGACGGTAGGTTGTTATATCTCCTAATGATATAAGTTATGTAAAGGAGAGTAAAGACGCCCTCGGCAATGGCTATGGGTCCATGTTACCGTGAGCCCAATGGGGATTGACGGTAGGTTGTTATATCTTCTAATGATACACGTTATGTAAACCCTAAGATCATGTTTTGTGGATGGTCGTCATATGGGGGGCGGATCCACACCACGAAAATGAAATGAGCTACATGGTTTTAAATCATATCATTCATTACATCATGCATGTTTTATTTGCACTACTTACTGAGCTTTAAGCTCATTAGTTAGACTTTGCAATGTAGGTGATGACTTGAACGTCGAAGAAATGTCACCTAAGGATTTAATATGAAGGAGGAGGAGAGTGTCTTCCGTGGAGCCTTGCCGTTGTTAAGCGAGATTTGACCGGTGGGGTAAGCTCACTAAAAGACACATGTTTTGAAGAGGACTTGCAAAAAGTTATTTTGAATTACAAATATGTAGTGTTTGTAAAGTTTTATATTTTGAGAATGTGACCTATGTTTTACTACCTATAAGTGTGATTTGAAATGTTAGCTTCCGCTATGTATGTACAAATATATATGTATAGATTTGATAAAAGAATTTTCAATGAAAAGCTTTTTATGTTAAAAAAAAAAAACGGGATGTGACAAATGATGCAAGCCAAATTGCCGAGCTCTTCTTCAAGGAAGTGGTACGTTTACATGGTATCCCTATTTCTATAGTTTCGGATAGAGATACGAAGTTTTTAAGTGCCTTTTGGAAGACCTTGTGGAGAAAGCTTGGGACAAAATTATTGTTTAGCACTTCATTCCATCACCCAAACCGTGGCCATGAAGAGCCCTTAGAAAGAGAGGAAGAAATCATCAATCCTCTTGAAGGGGCGTTATTTGAGTTGAATTGCAACATGGAAGATGAAAACCAATATGGAGGCTCCGAAATCACTTTTGAGGTAACCGACACCATTAATACTTCCATTGAGGACCTTGCTCTTTAGACCTCTGGTATCAGAGCCATAAATCCCTCCCCACCTTCATCTTTACCTCTGTTTTTGTGTGATTTTAAGTTTGAAGGATGACCACAAGGAGTGGTTCCCATTACAAACCAAACCGGGATCCAATTGATCCTAGCCGCCCGGTTAGTCCATCTTATCCACATCCGAATCCAAACCTTCCCAAATCAAGCCTTCAAGGGAAAATTGATGAGGTCAACAAAAGATTTGATACGGATTTAGAAAATTTGGAGCACATTTCTCCTTCTTTGAGGACTACCCTGAACAATCCACCAAGGAGAAGACCGAATCACGGTTCGAGGAAATGTCGAGAGTTTAAATCCGAAGAGTCGGATGATGATTATAACCTACATGAGCTCATTCCAGAGATGATGATATGAGGCATATTAAGGCATCAATTCCTCCTTTCAATGGATCTTGCAATGGTGATTTGTTTATTGATTGGATGGAGAAAGTTGACAAGATCTTTGAATGTTATAACTATTCCGAGAAGTTTAAAGATCAACTTGTTTCATTGGAACTTACGGGATATGCTAGTCTATGGTGGGATAGTTTGAAAATTCAGAGAAGACGTGATGGTGAAGAGAGTATTAATAGTTGGAAAATGATGAAATCAATTATGAGAAGAAGATTTGTACGGACTCAGTACAAACAAGAGCTATTTCTTCATTTACAATCTCTTAAGCAAGAATCTCTCTCGGTGGAAGAATATCTTACCGAATTTGAGACTCTCCAAATTACATGTGACTTACAAGAATCAGAGAAACAAATTATAGCTCGGTTTATTAGGGGCTTACACCGAGATATTAGTGATATTGTTGAATTGCAACCGATCGACTCTATGGATGCGGTTATACAAATTGCCTTGAAAGTGGAGAGGCAAATAAAAAGAAAGGGCAATGAAATAGTTAGCCGAGCATGTCCTAAGGCTATTACTCATTTTAAGCCTAATACAAAGATGGAGAACAAGATTCCTTTCGTTCAACCTTGGCTGCAAAAGAAGGACCGATGGAAGAAAATAACCGGACCCGAACACGGGAGATCAAGTGTTTTAAGTCCCTTGGTCTCAGGCATATTGCATCCCAATGTCCTAACAAACGTGTGATGGTTATTAGAGAGGAAAGAAGTGAAGTTTTCAGTGAAGATGAAGTGAAGGAAAAATTAGATATGAGCTTGGAATCCGAAGGGGGAGAATGCCGAGCACAAGAAGGCCCCTTATTATTAGTTATCCGAAGGTTACTTACCACTCAAAGCCAACAAGAGGAACTCCAAAGAGAAAGTTTATTCCATAGTAGATGTCTAATCCAAGATAAGGTATGCTCAGATATTTTGGTGGTGGAAGTTGGGTTAATGTGGCTTCCTGAGAGTTAATTGAGAAACTCGGAATAGAAACTATCTTTCACCCGAAGCCTTATAAATTATGTTGGATAAATGATAAAGAAGACCTCAAGGTTACCAAGCAAGCGTGCATCGAATTCTCTATTGGAAATTACAAGGATCAAGTAATGTGTGATGTGGTTCCCATGAGTTCAAGCCATTTGTTACTAGGGAGACCATGGAAATTTGATCGGAAGGTTATGCACGATGGTTTTACAAACCAATATTCCTTTTAGTTTGGTGGACGATCTATCAAGCTAGTTCCCCTTGAACCTGAACAAGTGGCCAAAGATGAGGTCACAAGGAAGGAGAATTCATCCAAGAATAATTTAATTTTGATCAAGAAAGAGCCCTTTCCTACTAGAGAAGGAACACCCGATCAAGTGAACTCAGGAGTCCCGATCAAATAAAACAAAGACAAAGTTATATTTGTTGTGATTTCCAATAGACTCTCAAGGTGGTTAGTCTCTTTACCCGAACTCTTTACTAATTACTTTGTTTATGATTGGATGAAGGAAATCTATAAATCAAAATTGAGCTTAAGGAAGAAGAATTATGATCTTCTTAATATGGAGAACTATTCAAGCAATGATGGGCAATTTGGCAATTCTAGTAAAGGAGTCTACGGTCCACTCATCAAAAAAACCAAAGGAGGAAGAGGTAGCTAACTATGATCATTGGATGAGGTTCTTGGAATACTTAGAAGAATACCTTGCTGAGTTTATTGGGAACACTATGGTTTACATTTGGGATAATGAAACTAGTGTTGAACTAGTTATTTGGTTGTTTAGTACAAACCGGATTATTGAATATTTTTGCCATGGAAAGAAAGGTGTTGTGGTGAAAGACATCGAATCTTATGACTCAAAATTAGAAGTTCTTCAAAGTTGGCACACTCCTTGGGTCGATTACCTTTTCCAAAAAATTCTTCGGGCTTAAGGCAGCCTTAAGCCCGAAGAATTTTTTGGAAAAGGTAATCGACCCAAGAACATGCAAGTTCGAGTTACTCGGGAATTATGGAATTTAAGCCACATTTAATGTTCGAGATCTTTCTCCCTTTGCTGGATTTGATGAAGATTAACAAGATGGAGATGACTTCCCACTGGATTTTAGGTCAACTACTCAAGAACCCGGGGAGGATGACTGTAGGATCGAGATTAACCTAAGTGGGGGGTGAATTAGGTTAACTAAACTTTTTCGTTTACTAAGTCAAATTCGTGCGAATTGTTTAGTTATTTTCTAACTCTAGTGCAGAATTCTTAAACAAATAAGTAAGAGTTTAGAGTAAGAAAGTGACACCGGTTTGGTAATGCAGTTCGGCCAACCTTGCCTACGTCCGCGCTTCAAGGTACCTCCTTGAAGATCTTTCCAGCTCAAACCTTGAGCTTCACTCCGATTGACTTACGGGTGTCAACCAAACATTTGACTCTTTTCTTGAAGGAGCGTCATCATGTGCAATGGATCTCGAGTTTGGATGACTCGATGATACACGACACATCTTGATCGGGATGGCACGGCTATGAGTGTCTTCTCGGGTAAGGATGGTACCGGTACACGAAATTGTGTATTGGCGAAGGTAATGGTATGGTATAGGAGGTTTGAAAGCTCGGGAATGGGATGGTTTTTATGGAGGATCAGAGATGGAGGGGAGATGGAGTAATTCGGATACTCGAGCAATCGAAGTATCGGAATCAATAGACCTCATGTGCACTCGGATGTGACTCATCGATCGTACACGCAAGGGTTGTCGAAGCTTGGCCGGATATGAAGCACCAGAGAAGGAAATCGACGATGAGAGCTTCTTCTGAAAGGTTGAAGGTGTGTAAACACAATTTGATATAAAAATTCTCTAAGTAACATGTAGGTCTAATGTTCTTTAAGTAGACAAAAAATAAAATGAAAATTTAGAGAACTAGTAATCTCAAGCCATCGGATTAGTTGGACGTCTAAGATGATGCGAAGCTCGGATTGATGATTTGGCACGGAGATCTCGGAGGTGCGTCGTGGTTCGGGCGCGCTGCGCTGGTGGGTGCGCTATCGGGTGCGCGGGTGGGTGCGCTGTCGGGTGCGTTGTCGGGTGCGCTCGCTGGTTGCCAAACATGGTTCGTCCGTGGCAATGTATCTCCGAGATTTATGAGATTTTGTGCGTGCTAATCTCTCTCAATCTTCTTAGTTGTTATTTTCCAGCTAAGGGATCTTGTCCATGAAGATTTGACACGGGCGAAGATGAAGGATGCATTGGGCTTCCTTGAGTGTTGCATGGGCCTCGGCTGGGTCTTGGGCTAATAATCCGTCCTTTTGATGTTTAGGCTTGATCTTCTTCATTCTCTAAGTCTTTATTTGCTGAAGGGAAATGTGGCGCTCGGCCACTTATTGAAGATGGCCGAGACCCTAATGGGTCGCGGCGTGGGCCGCGTTACTTGGCCCGGTAGGTCCGATGGTGGTGCGCGCCGTGGTCGTGTATCCGGCGTTATGGTCCGCAATGTCTGGCCCGGCATGTGCGGTCAAGGTGCGCGCCGTGGTCGTGTATCAGGCGTCATGGGCCGCAATTACCGGCCTGGCGTGTGCGGTCAAGGTGAACGCCGTGGTCTTGTCCAGCCATGTGATGGATGTCT
The DNA here is from genome assembly GCA_003255005.1 of Begonia fuchsioides. NCBI lineage: Eukaryota > Viridiplantae > Streptophyta > Magnoliopsida > Cucurbitales > Begoniaceae > Begonia > Begonia fuchsioides. The sequence goes on along the minus strand of QAOC01049761.1, from coordinate 128,173 downwards.
TTGGCCTTTCTTGGTCGTTTTCCGTGGGTGACTCCGAGGTTATATTTCCTACAAAATGAACAACTAAGTTAGCATAAAACTCTCGGCCCAATGGAGTGGAGTCCCATTGTACATCATCCTCCCGAGGTATTTGAGGATTTGCCCCCAAATCTCTATCCTCGGGTTCCCCATCATGATCTTCATCGTCTAAATAAGGGGATAGATCTTGTACGTTGGCCGTGATTAGTACATCGGGTTCGCCGGGAATAAGTATTTTGTAGGCCTTTGGACCAATCTTCTCGGCCACTCGGAACGGTCCCTCGACTCTTGGAAGTAACTTGGCGTGCTTTTGCTTAAAATGTCGTGTCTTGAGCCAAACACGATCCCCCACTTTGAAAAGTTTCTCCTTTCTTTTCTTATTGGCCGAAGCCGCATAGGCCTCGTTTTTCTGCTCGATAGTCTTCTTGACCTTCTCGTGCATTTTCCGGATTACTTCGGCCTTATTGAGTCCATCGGGATTGTCAAGTTCCCGGGTAGGCAACGGTAACAAGTCCGATGGTGTTGAGGGGTTAAATCCGTAGGCTACTTCAAAAGGGGTCATTCCCGTAGTGTTGTGCTTGCACCAATTATATGCAAATTCTACGAAGGGTAACTTGGATTCCCATGTGGTGGTTCCCTTCTTGATCACACTCCTCAATAGTGCCCCTAGTGATCTATCACTTCCGTTTGCCCGTCGGTTTGTGAGTGAAAGGCTGTGCTAAATAAGAGCTTGGTTCTGAGCCTTACCCACAAAGTTCTCCAAAAAGTACTTATAAACTTACCATCACAGTCGGAGACAATCGAATGTGGGACTCCGTGTAGCTTAACTACCTCTTTGAAGAAAAGATCCGCGATGTAAGTGACGTCATTGGTTGTATGGCAAGGGATGAAATGTGCCATCTTCGAAAATCGATCCACCACAACCATGACCGAGTCCTTGCGGTTGCTTGTCCGAGGAAGACCGACGACAAAATCCATGCTCACGGCTTGCCATGGATGGCCCGGCACCGGTAATGGTTTATAAAGTCCTTGAGCCAAAGTTTGATTTTTGGTCTTTTTGCACACGATACACCTTTGTACGAAGTGGTGCACGTCTCAGAACAAGTGTGGCCAATAAAAATGCTCCTTGAGCATTTCCCACGTTTTCTTCTCCCCGAAATGTCCCGCAAGGCCGCCACCGTGTGCCTCGGTGATGAGGGACATTCGTATGCTTCCGTTAGGGACACATAAACGCCCTCCTCGTAAGAGGTAGCCATCGGTAATATGGTAATCTGATAGTTCCCCTTTTGACGCGGCTTCAAAGTGTGCACCAAAATCGGGGTCTTCCTTATAGAGTGGCTTGACCCACTCGAACCCGAAAAATCTCACCCGCATTTTGGTAAATAATATGCTTCTTCTTGACAAAGCATCGGCCACAACATTAGTATCCCCTTTTTTATACTTGATAATGTAAGGGTACCTTTCCAAAAACTCGATCCATTTAGCATGCCTCCTATTGAGCTTCCCTTGGCTTTTGATAAATTTTAGAGCTTGGTGGTCGGTATGTATAATAAACTCCCGTGGCAATAAGTAATGTTGTCATACCGCAATAGCCCTAATAAGCGAATAAAGTTCTTTATCATAAGTGGAATAATTTAAAGTCGCACATTTGAGTTTCTCGCTAAAATAGGCCACGGGTCGGCCTTCTTGCATTAAAACTGCCCCGATGCCCGTACCGGAGGCATCACACTCCACTTCAAAAACTTTATTGAAATCCGGGAGAGCTAATATGGGCGCTTCACAAAGGTGGCGTTTAATATGATCAAAGCTTTCTTGACATGGTTTTGACCACTTAAATTTCGTACCTTTTTTTGTGAGTTCGGTCAAGGGTGCCATGATGGTGCTAAAACCTTTAATGAACCGTCGGTAAAAATTGGCTAGTCCGTGGAAGCTCCTCACGTCCGTAACTCCCTTCGGGTTTGGCCATTCTCGGATGGCTTTAACCTTCTCTTCATCTACTTCCACGCCATTCTTGGACAATATGAATCTGAGAAAGTGAATACGCTCTTGAGCAAATGCGCACTTGGCTTGATTTCCATACAATCGGGCTTGTCGCAAAGTGATGAAGAGTTGTTCCAAGTGCTCCAAATGGCTCGGAGTGTCCGTGCTATACACAAGGATATCATCGAAATAAACGATGATAAACTTGCCAAGGAAGGCTCGGAGGACGTGGTTCATGAGCCTCATGAACGTACTCGGGGCATTTGTGAGGCCGAAAGGCATAACTAGCCATTCAAACAATCCATACTTTGTTTTGAAAGCGGTCTTCCATTCGTCGCCTTCCTTCATGCGGATTTGGTGATATCCGCTCTTGAGGTCAATTCGAGAAAAGAGCTTAGCCCCATTAAGTTCATCCAATAGGTCATCAAGCCAAGGTATAGGAAACCGGTACTTAATCGTGATGTCATTGACCGCTCGGCTATCGATGCACATGCGGTGCGTGTCATCCTTTTTAGGCACTAGGAGGGCCGGAACCGCACACGGGCTTAAGGATTCCTTGATGTAACCCTTCTCGAGGAGTTCTTGGACTTGGCGTTGTAATTCCTTGCTTTCTTCCGGGTTGAGTCGATAAGGGGGTCAGTTGGGCAAGGTGGTTCCCGGTTGAAAGTCAATTTGATGTTCGATAAGGAGTTCAATTTGATGTTCTAATCTCGGTATCGCTCGATTAGGGGCTTGATCACGTCCAGAATAAGTGTCTCTTCGTCTCGGTCATGCTCACGATACACGAGGATGACTATCGAGTCACTTCGGACTATGCACCGATCGAGCCCCTTCCGGTTCATAAGCAAAGTCTTCTTGACCATTGTCTCTCTTTTGATGGCCTCATCCTTGGCCACTTGTTCTGGAGTCATGGGCGTCAAAATCACTTTTCGGCCATTCATCGTGAGAGTGTAATGGTTTGCGCGCCCATTGTGTATTACATGGCGATCATATTGCCATGGTCTTCCGAGCAAGAGATGAGAGGCATTCATTGGAACTACATTGCATAGCACCGAATCTTTGTAGTGGTCAATCTTGAATTCGACCCGAGTTTGCTTGGAGACTCGGACGTCCTCCCGATCCGTGATCCATCAGAGCTTGTATGGTGTTGGGTGGTCGGTGGTTGGGAAGGATAACTTCTCCACTAGCTCTCGGCAAGCTACATTGGTGCAACTCCCACCATCAATGATTAAAGAACACACTCTTTCCTTAACCAAGCACCGGCTATGGAAGAGGTTCTCATGTTGGTATGCTTCCGGTTGTGGTTGGGAGGAGAGGACCCGTCGGACCATGAGCCAAGTCCCGTCTTGTGGACGACTTAGAGAATGAAGAAGATCAAGCCTAAAAATCAAAAGGACAGATTATTAGCCCAAGACCCAGCCGAGGCAGAGGCCCATGCAACACTCAAGGAAGCCCAATGCATCCTTCATCTTCGCTCGTGCAAATCTTCATAGACAAGATCCCTTAGCTGGAAAATAACAACAAAGAGGATTGAGAGAGATTAGCACGCACAAAATCCCATAAATCTCGGAGATACATTGCCACGGTTGAACCATGCTCGGCAACCAGCGAGCGCACCCGACAGCGCACCCACCCGCGCACCCGATAGCGTACCCACCAGCGCAGCGCGCTCGAACCACGACGCACCTTCGAGATCTCCGTGCCAAATCATCAATCCGAGTTTTGCATCATCCTAGACGTCCAACTAATCCGATGGCTTCATATTACTAGTTCTCTAAATTTTCGTTTTAGTTTTTGTCTACTTAAAGAACATTAGACCTACTTGTTACTTAAAGAAGTTTTATATCAAATTGTGTTTACACCTTCAACCTTTCAGAAGAAGCTCTCATCGTCGATTTCCTTCTCCGGTGCGTCATATCCGGCCAAGCTTCGACAACCCTTGCGTGTACGATCGGTGAGTCACATCCGAGTGCACACGAGGTCTATTGATTCCGATACTTCGATTGCTCGAGTATCCAAATTACTCCATCTCCCCTCCATCTCCGATCCTCCATAAAAACCATCCCATTCCCGAGCTTTCAAACCTCCTCCACCATACCATTACCTTCGCCGATACACAATTCCGTGTACCGGTATCATCCTTACCCGAGAAGACACTCATAGTCGTGCCATCCCGATCAAGACGTGTCGTTTATCATCGAGTCATCCAAACTCGAGATCCATTGCACATCAATTGCATGATGTACAATGGGACTCCACTCCATTGGGCTGAGAGTTTTATGCTAACTGAGTTGTTCATTTTGTAGGAAATATAACCTCGGAGTCACCCACCGAAAATGACCAAGAAAGGCCAAGACATCCATCAAATGGCTGGACACGACCACAGCGTTCACCTTGACCGTACACGCCGAGCCAGACATTGCGGCCCATGATGCCGGATACACGACCTTGGCGCGCACCACCATTGGACCTACCGGGCCAAGTAACGCGGCCCACGCCAAGACCCATTAGGGTCTCAGCCATCTTCAATAAGTGGCCGAGCGCCACATTTCCCTTCAGCAAATAAAGACTTAGAGAATGAAGAAGATCAAGCCTAAACATCAAAAGGACGGATTATTAGCCCAAGACCCAGCCGAGGCCGAGGCCCATGCAACACTCAAGGAAGCCCAATGCATCCTTCATCTTCGCCCGTGTCAAATCTTCATGGACAAGATCTGACACACTCCAAGATGCGGAGGTGTCGGGAAGAGAGGAGATGGCAACAATCTGCCGAGAGAAAGAAAGGTAGGCAGCAACAGGGGATTGGAGCAAGGAGAAATCCAAACGTATACAGGGGCTTTAGCTAGAACTTGGAGGACTTAAACCTTTGAGAGTGGGCTAAGTTTGACCAAATTTACAGCTTAAAAGCACGTGCGGATCAATAAAATACACGGAGCCAATTTTAGGTGCACAAACAGACAAAGCTGAAAGAAATAGTGTAGGGGTGTTGGGGAGACTTCTGTACAACTTCCAATGCAGGGAGTCTGGGAGGGTGGAAATTGGCAGAACTTAACTTCAACGAAGTGGGAAGAAATTGCAAGTGGTTTGAGGGAAAAATCACTGGTAGATTGGAAGATATGCAAGATAGAAAATTGATGGACAGAACTGCCCGATTTCAGGAGTTCGGGTAGAAGGCAGTGGAAAAAGCATGCATAACTCTTGATAGGGAGGGGTTGCGGCTAAACGTAAAGAACAGTTATTTCAAGCCATGAAAGAGGAACTCACAGCCATAAAATTGGGGACTTTTGTTCACGGAAAACAGAAATGGCAGGAATCGGACTTTTGATACACAAATTCACTCGGGTAAGCACCAAAAAACAGCAACCAACACCAAAGACAAACACAAGATGCAAACAACAAATGGAGGAAGGCTATGGGATTTCCAAGCTCGCTTTTGTTCTTAAACATGTGAGGAAGGAGGTTGGAATAAGGTTTAGTGATCCTAGCTAATCACCAACACCAAGACAAACAAGAATCAAGGATGTTACTCACCTAGATTCCCAAATGCCGTGAGAAAAGGAAGGGCTTGAGAGCTTCAAAGCTTCTTCAATTTACCAATATCTCTTTTCTGCCTTTCATTCAACGTGGAATAGGGTTTTATAGACCCTCCAAATTACACAAAAGAAATAAAAAAAATAAACCTAAATTAGGGACCAATGAGTGGCTAGAGTAGGATTTTGGTGAGAATTGGGTCCCACCAAGCCTCCTAATCCAACCACATGGAACTATCAACTAAAGCCACGTCCCAAGCATATCTAAAAAGGAGGGAAAATGGAAACTTAGGGTTGGACCTAAGTTCCCTAAAAAAGGGCTTGGGTCCAAACCGAACAAAAATCCCCAACAAAATTTGTTCAAACCGAACTAATTTGATTACAACAAAAACATACTTCCCTACTTAAAAGATTTATAACCCCAACTACATATACAAATATTCAGCACTCCTTATGGACTCTTCTTGCAGGAACTACTCTCCCATAATGGTGACTGGGCATTCGGCCATCTTAATGCATGGAGCCGGATGTGGTCACGGTTCGGGTGGGAGGCTTCGGCAAGGAGAATCTTGTAACTCGGCCAACTTCTCCTCTTCTTTATACTCCCATTGTAAGCAATGCTTGGGGAGTTCTTGATCATGATGTGAGGGAGCTCCTAAGAGATCCAAGGAAGAAAAAGTGAAACCTGCAAAATCAACAAACATGTTAGCTAGTTGTCTGGCTCGGCTACGGGTTGTCGCCCCCTTTGGTGGTTGTTGGTTCCCGAGCACATCAAGATCCTTTAGCTCGAAAATAACAACCAAGAGATTGAGAGAGATTAGCACGCACAAAATCCCATAAATCTCGGAGATACATTGCCACGGTCGAACCATGCTCGGAAACCAGCGACTGCACCCGATAGCGCACCCACCAGCGCAGCGCGCCCGAACCACGATGCACCTCCGAGATCTCCGTGCCAAATCATCAATCTGAGCTTCTCATCATCCTAGACGTCCAACTAATCAGATGGCTTGAGATTACTAGTTCTCTAAATTTTCGTTTTAGTTTTTGTCTACTTAAAGAACATTAGACCTACTTGTTACTTAGAGAATTTTTATATCAAATTGTGTTTACACACCTTCAACCTTTCGGAAGAAGCTCTCATCGTCGATTTCCTTCTCTGGTGCGTCATATCCGGCCAAGCTTCGACAACCCTTGCGTGTACGATCGGTGAGTCACATCCCAGTGCACACGAGGTCTATTGATTCCGATACTTCGATTGCTCGAGTATCCGAATTACTCCATCTCCCCTCCATCTCCGATCCTCCATAAAAACCATCCCATTCCCGAGCTTTCAAACCTCCTCCACCATACCATTACCTTCGCCGATACACAATTCCGTGTACCGGTATCATCCTTACCCGAGAAGACACTCATAGCCGTGCCATCCCGATCAAGACGTGTCGTGTATCATCGAGTCATCCAAACTCGAGATCCATTGCACATCAATTGGTATCAGAGCAAAAGGTCCTATTTGCAACATCGAGTCTCGATTTTTACATGTAAAAATCAAAACTTGCGCATGATGACACGAAGCGGAGCCGTTCACGGACCCGCCCGCGACAACGCGACCACGAGTGATCAAACGCTACACTCCGGTCCACCCGAACACCACCCTAGCATCCAAGATCAAGTGGCGGATCAAAATCAACAAATGAACGAGCGCATGGCAGCGAATGAATGAATGATGCAAGCTGTCTTACAAAGGTTGGACACATTGACCAACCAACAAGTGCCGGCACCGCCCCTACCACGACCGATCCGAAGACCGGGTGCCGGGAATCGTCGAGCCAATCGACATGACTCGGACGGATCTGATGACGAGTTCTACGAGGATCATCATGTGGATCGAGAAGATGAACGATGACTCCCGAAGGTTAACATCCCATCCTTTAGTGGGACCGCAAACGATGAACGATGAACGGTGATGCCGTTGAGAGTTTTATGATCGTTGGTGCTGATCTGCCGAATTGGGTCGACACAAATGTTGTTGGGGTTGACACAGAATCTTCTCTGGAAATTGTTGGGGTCGACACAATGTTCGTGCGGTTGACACAAAAATGAGTTGGCTTAAACGTTAGTCCACATGTAAAATGCAGGAAGGGTCGACACAAGGATTTGGGTAGGGTCGACACAATGTTATATCTGGGGTCGACACAGACAGTTTGGATAGGTCGACACATTTGCACGATGTACTGCCTTTTTGGGTCGACACTAGATTTATAGGTGGGTCGACACAAATGGAAAGACTCGCCTCTTTTCTGAACAGGGGTCGACACAAAAACTCTAAGGATCGACACAATCACTGAAAGGCCGAGCTTCTGGATTTTCTTAAGGGTCGACACAAACACTATGGGTCGACACAATTTATGAAGGCTGGCCTTTTGGATTTTCTTAAGGGTCAACAAAAACACTATGGGTCGACACAATTTATGAAGGCTGGGCTTCTGGATTTTCCTAAGGGTCGACACAATGACACTATAGGTCGACACAAACTGCATATATATTTGAAATTTCTGCATCACTTAACCAAATTGTTAGACTTTAATTGTACCTTTCGAAGATGGTATTTCTCATGAATGGATAAGTCTAATTTAAGCATTGTAAAGTGTTTATTTTATCTTTCATGCTCATCTTACATTTATAAAGTGTCTAATTTAGGCCTTTGGGTTAAGGACTTAAGGCTTAGAGCTTATGGCGAAGGGCATAGGACTTTAGGCTTAGGGCTTAGGGCATAGGGCTTCGGGCTTAAGGCATACGTTTTAGGGTGTGGGCTTAGGGCTTTTAACATTGGGCTTAGGGCTTAATGCTTAGGGTTTTGGACTTTAGGCTTAGAGCTTAGGGCTTATCCCTTACGACTTCTTAGGGCTTAGTGCTTAGGGGGTTGGGCTATGGGCTTTGTGCTTAGGATCTTAAGCCTAGGGTTAGGGCTTTAGGCTTATTTCTTAGGGCTTAAAGTTTAGGGCTTTGGGCTTTGGGCTTTTGGCTTAGGGCTGAAGGATTATGGCTTATGAGTTAGGGCTTTGGGGTTAACACTTAGGGATTATGGAAAAAGGATTTGGGCTCAAGGCTTGAGTCTTTAGCCTAAGGGCTCACAATTTATTGTTTGAGACTTTGGGCTTACAACTTTGGGATAAAGGCTTTGGGCTAAGTGTTTAGGACTTAGGACTTAGGACTTATGATTGAGGACTTAGGACTGAGGGCTTTGAATTTTTGGGTTAGGGCATTAGCCTTAGGGCTTAAGGCTTAGGGCATTTCCTTATGGTTTATGACATTTGGCTTAGGGTTTATGACTTTAAGCTTAGACTTAGGGATTAAGGCTTAAGAATTTAGGTTAAGGGCTATGGGCTTCAATACTTAAGCTTCGAGCTTAGAGTTTAGGGCTTTAGCCTTAGAGCCTAATGCTTATGGCTTAGGGCTTTGGGATTTTGGCTTAGGGATTAGGGGTTAAAGCTTTCGACTTAAGGCTTTGGACTTGGGGCTAACAACATACATCTTAGGGCTTCGGGAATCGGACTTAGGGCTGTGAGCTTTGGTCTTAGGGTTTTTGGCTTTGGAACTTAGGCTTAAGGCTTCTAAATTAGGGCTTAGTGCCTAAGGCTTAGAGCTTATGACTTAGATTTGACGTGTTTAAGCTTAGGGCATAGAGCTGATTTCTTAGTCCATACTACTTATGGCTTAGGGCATAGGGCTTAGATCTTAGGGCTTTGGACTTAGGGCTTACATTTTAGGCTAAGGGCTTCGGGCTTTGAACTTTGACCTTAGGGCTTAATGGTTAGGGCTTTGGACTTAGACTTAGTCATGTGCCTGAAGGTGCGATTACATGGTCAAGAGCCAAGACTTTAGCTAACAAACTTGTTCATTATGTAGCAAAGTATATGGAGCATAATATGGAGACGAACCCTTCAATTATGGACATGGAACTTCCTAAGCATGTACTACATTGGGACTTAGCTAAAAAAGTTACTTGATTGAGCCACTCTTGAAGAAGCAACCCCAGAAGTTGAATAATAAATATATGTCTTTAATAAGCATGTTATATTGATATTATGTAATTTTTTATTTGCTGGAATCATAATAAGATTGCAAGATATCACTTTGGTGACTTTTGAAACATTGCAACCCTATAAGAATTGTAACTTTGAAGAGTTGTCTCTCTCAAAGGTTGTGTCTTTCTTTTACATCAATTTACAGAGTTGTAATTTTGAAGAGTTGTCTCTCTTTAAAAGTTGTGTCTTTCTTTTATATCTATTTACAAAGTTGTAACTTTGAAGAGTTGTCTCTCTTCAAAGGGTTGTATCTTTTCTTTAGAGTCACAAATTAATGCCTTTAGGAGTCTATATATAGAAGGCATTGCAATTGTAATAGACAATTGAGTGATTGTTGTTGATTGTGATTTTCATAGATTATTCAATCAGTCTAGTGCATCAACCGTTGTTTGTTTATTTCGATCGGTTGGTCATATCAGAGGGTATTAGTCATTTGTGTTCTTGCAGCAAATCTTGGTAAGTCGTATCCAAGAATTGTTATTTCATTTCGTATTTTCATCTTCATCTATGTTTTATTCATCATTTTCATCCTTAATTTCGTGCCCCAAGTAACACAAATCACTTAGTCAACAAGACCGAGTGATATTTCAATTTTTCCGCGCACATTCTTTGGCTCTTACGAAGTCAAGGCGTGTCATTTGGTATCAGAGCCCTGTTGTATCCTTGAATCAGAGTTTCAATGATGACGAGAAGTGCAGCCACAAATCAAAACAAGGAAGCAAGTGTTCCAATAACTGTATGATCGAGATTAACCTAAGAGGGAGGGGGGGGG
>QAOC01049761.1:67841-117769 GCA_003255005.1 Begonia fuchsioides | reverse complement strand
GGGGGGGGTGAATTAGATTAATAAAATGTTACTCCGATGATTAAACTTTAATCAAATTTGTGCGTAAGGTTCACTCAATCTAAAACTCTAATGTGGAAAAGATAAACAACTTAATAGATTTGAGAGAGAGAGAGATTGACACCAGATTGTTAACGTGATTCGGCCAACCTTGCCTACGTTCACGCTCCAAGGTACCTCCTTGAAGATTCTTCCCGCTCAATTCTTTGAGCTCATTCCGATTGACTTACGAGTGTCAATCAAACCTTTACAGCGACTCTTCTTTAGGAGATGCGTCACCCCTCTTACTAACCGACTCTCTCAATCACCAAGTGAATATTCAAGATAGAAATACAAAGATTGAGAGAATGAAAATGATTCTCTAAAAATTGGCAGCAATTCGGCTTTCTTTTTGCTCTCCCGAAATCCTCTATTTCAATCGGCATCTCAGCAGCTATTTATAGATTTTGTTCTGCGCAGGCTGGATCGGTCGACATAAGTACGGGATCGGTCGGCATAGATATAGCCGTTTAGACACATTCAGAAATAGCCGTTGGGAGTTATCTCTTCTTTCTGCTCTTGATCGGTCGACATATATTTTGATTGGTCGACATAAGTTTTAGTGAGTTGCCGTTGGGAAGAGCTTCGGTCGATATTGATATGGCCTCTTGACATGTATGCGGTCGACACAATAGTTTAGAGGTCGACATAGATATGGCCTTTGGACATGTATGCGGTCGACAGAAGATTGGCCGGTCGACATAAGTGAAGCTTTTGTAACTTGTAGAAGCGTGGTCGACTTCATGTTGCTTCTTGTCTTGAATATCTTGCGGTCGACACATTCTTATAGCGGTCGACATAACATTCTTCTCTGGTTAACTCATCGGTCGACATAAGTAGGTTGCTGCCCGAAGATAGGTCGACATATCTGGTAACCGGTCGACATAAGTTTATCCTCTGCCTGAGGATGGGTCGACATAACTGGTAATCGGTCGACATAAGTTTATCCTCTGCCTGAGGATGGGTCGACATCTAAATAACGTCTTTAGTCCTAGATATTCACAAATCTCAGTGATTTCAATCCCAGTAATCCTATCGGGTAGAAATACTCTACTTAATATAAGAGGTTTGACATGTAGAATCTGAGTATACTTATCTTCAGCATCCAAATTTCGAAAGAGATGTTTGTCCACTGTCGGAGCTGGAGGAGGAATCAACGTTTCACTGGTCGATTTTGACTTTACCGTGTGCTTCCTCTTGATGGGGAGTTTTGAATCGGATGTCATTGATATTAAAGGAAAGATAAAGGATGAGACTATGGAGCAATCGGAAAGGAGGTTGGAATTGTCGAAGGAGGGCTTAGAATTGCCGGAGAATAGATTGGGAGTCGTCTGAGGGGATTTTTGGCGGGAGAGGTTGAGAGAAAGAAACTAGGGCGCGACGGGGTTCTTTTAAAAATTGGGAGTTTTGACACATATCGGTCGACATATTCATAATTATGTTGACCGCTCTATTACCCGAGACGATCAACCAGTCGACATATCAATACTTGTGTCGACTGCGTCCTTACCAGGCACGATGGTCCGGTCGACATACTTCCCATTATGTCGACCCCCATTGCCGCAGACAGCAGACATATGACAATGCATCTAAGCATCATTGAGTCGAATCAACCCTAGACAAATTCTAATTCCACGAAAGGTCTTCTCATCTAACGGTTTGGTAAATATGTCTGCTAATTGATCACTCGAGTTTACAAATTCTAAGATAATATCTCCTCTTTGCACATGATCTTTGATAAAATGATATCTAATTTCTATGTGCTTTGTTCTAGAGTGAAGAATAGGATTCTTAGAGATATTTATAGCACTTGTATTGTCACATTTGATAGGAATCTTAGTGAATGTGAGATTGTAGTCCTCTAAAGTTTGCTTCATCCAAAGCATTTGAGCACAACAACTACCGGCGGCGATATATTCGCTTTCGGCGATTGAAATGGCTACTGAGTTTTGTTTCTTCGAGAACTATGAAACTAAAGATTCTCCTAGAAAGTGACATGTACCGGAGGTGCTTTTTCTATCAACTAAACTACCTGCGTAATCCGCATCCGAATATCCTAATAAGTCAAAAGAGACACCTTTAGGATACCACAAGCCTAAGCCAATGGTGCCACTTAAGTACTTAAATATCCTTTTAACGGCAATTAAGTGAGATTCTTTAGGAGCGGCTTGAAATCTAGCACATAGACATACACTAAACAGAATATCGGGTCGGCTAGCGGTTAAATAGAGAAGAGAGCCAATCATTCCACGATATTTCAAATTCATCTTACATGAGGGTAGCAAAACTATCGCAGAGATTTTTGTTGGAAGCTCCAAATATAATATCATCTACATAGATTTGAATGATTAACAAATCATCACCAAAATGTTTGGTGAAGAGATTGCTAACCGAGGAAGAAAGAAGGTAAAGTTCAAGGTAAGAGATTTGGTTTTGCTTAGCCTAGAGAGGGAGATGTTTACGAAACAAAGGTGTTCAAAGATAGATCCTAAAGGTGAAGGTCCTTTCAAGATTTTGGAGAATGTTACTCAAAATTCCATCAAGCTTGAGTTACCCGAAAAATTTGGAATTGCAGCCATTTTACACATTCGTTGTCTATCTTCTTATGTCGATAATGATGAGGATTACGAGGATGAGGAGGAGCAGCCCATGGATTTGAGGGCAAATCCTCATTCACCCGGAGGGGATGATGTGCCGCGGATTAGCACATCTAGAAGCGGCAGCAAACTATTTTCTAATGAGTTTGTTGATTTTGTAGGAAGCTTGTTTTATAAAGGTTTAATCAAGAAGCCAAAGATGAAGGGCATGGTGAGCCCTAGTTGTCAAGTGGGGTTGATGCATTTCATGGGCCAACCACACTTGATGAAGGAAGAGGAGTTCAAGGGTGGCACATTAAGGTGGCCCCAAATCACCAAAACATGAAGGGGAAAGCATGTTTTCCTTTTGACAACTTTGTGTAATAATTTAGTTAGTTTTATGTAATAATTAGGAGGATAATTAGTAGCTTAAATTTGTGCACATGTAAGGGTACTTAGTGTACCCGTGGCATGGAAGGGTGATCAAAACATCCATGGTGATGAAAACAACATTTCTGGTTTCGGCCCAAGCTGACCTTCGAGGCTTGTGCAGCCGTTTCGACCACCTTCCGGACCTGTTTTGGACAAACGTGCTTCTACAAAAATGTGGCCCACATCTTAAGGTTTCCAGCATGGGGCAGAGCATAAACTTTGGACAACAACTGCCCAGCCAACGATCGCCATTACAGAGGCCTCCAGAAGATGGAGCGGCCCAAGAGCATCCAACCCATGGTGGCTGATCCATGGCCATGTTTGGCCCCAACGGAAAGGAAGGCTGAATTTCATCTTTGTCCTTCATGGGAGCAGCAGCTAGCAGCCCATGGAAGTGCCCAACCATTAGCCCAAAAGATACAAGTGTTCAAGTCCATTTGATTATGGACATTCCATCATCGGTTTGGCCCATCTATTAGGTTTTTGGTTTTTCGTAGAAACCATGCAAGAAACTTGTCATCCATTTTATTTTTGTGCTAAATTACGTGGAAGCAAGTGGGAAAGATTAGGGAACATTAAGGAATGGGGGTACACCATACCTTAGAGTTCCATCTCTCCTTGAAGTGTAGAAGTCAAAGGAGGGGCCCACTTGCCATGCTTTTAGGTTTGCTAGTTACTTTGAAATGTAGGTAGTAATTATTTTCTCCATGTAGCTCGTGGGAAGAAGGGTTTTATTCCTTTCTTCTCTGCATTTGGAAGATAGAAAAGATTTGGAAAAATTGAAGTAGCTTTGAAGCTCTCAACCCACTTTTCTCACGGCTTCAAGGGATTTTGGTGAGTAATATCCAATCTTCTTTGTTGTCTTGGTGTTGGTGATTTAGCTAGGATCACTAAGCCTTTGTTCCAACCTTCCTCCTCACTTGATTAGGATTAAGGCAAGCTTGGAAGTCCCATAGCCCTCACTCCATCCCATTTGTTTTCGGATCTTTTGCTGTTTGGTGTTTATTGTTGTTGTGGTTTCCTTACCGAGTGGATTTTGTGCATCAAAAGCCACCCCCGTGCCAACTAGTGTTTTCCGTGTGCTAATTTTATGAAATTTGGTCTGTGAATTCCTCCTTCGTGTCTTAAAATATTTGGTCTTTCATTGTGTCCCCTGTTTCTTCCATTTAGGAGTTGTGCATTCATCCTTCCACTGTCTTTCACCCGAGTGCCTGAAGTCTGACCATACTGTCGACTGATTTTCAATCTCTCATATCGTTTAATCTACCCGTGCGTTTTTCCCCAAACCAATTGCAGTTTCCCTCCCCTTTTCTTGAAGTTGATTTCTGCCAATTTTCACGTTTCCAGACTTCCTACATTGGGAGTTGTGCAGAGGTCTTTCCCATACCTCTATTCTGTCAAAGCTGGTTTGTCTGTTTGTGTGACAGAAAGTAGACCCGTGCCATTTTAAGTTCTACACGTGCTATCACTCTGAATTTTGGACCAAGCCCAGACCGTCCCTTAAAGTTTAAGTCCACCAAATATTAGCCCAAACGCACGTGTATATTTGTGGCCTTAACCAGTTTCCTCCCCTGTTTCTGCCAACCTTCTTTGTTCTCGGCAGATTGCTAATTTTCCTTTGTCCTCTATTCTCCCGACACCTCTCCTATCCCCGAGCGTGTCATTTGGTATCAGAGCAAGGCATCCCTTCCCACGCCTTCCATTTTAATTTTTTTTATTAAGGTTGCAAGATTAAAACATGAGGAGACATTATGGAGTAACCCGTGAAGCAACCCGAGGCATTGTTCCACCATATGAACGATCACCGATGACTCCCATTCCAAGATGCTCCGAGTCAAGACTCCAAAGTCAACTTGAAGACATCAACCAGAGGCTAGACCTTTTTATACAACGTTTGGATAGAACCACAACACCAAGAAAGTCACCGAAAATCCCGGCTTCAAAGAGATGGTCCGATGATATCAAAAGAAAAGCTCGGTTGCAAGAATCCGAGGAACACCAAACCGATTCTTTCCTTTTTTCCACGCCCATGTCTATGGTCAAGGAACAACCACACATGATGAAGCCGTGCAGCCCAATGCATGAACATGAAGAAGGCACTCGGCCATGGAATAAAGAGACTATGAACTTGGAATCTCTCGGCCTAGACTATACGAGCTCTCCATGTTCCACCAAAGAAGCCGTGACCATAATGGAAGATACCACTCTTAGAAGCAACCCGAGCGAAGAGGGGTTTTACTACCTCACCAAAGAAGGAGTGAGTTATGCTAAGGTAGCCTCCACGGATGTTAAAGAGAAAAAGGAAATGAAGCCATTCACCGAGCATGCAAATGCTCTCATCCAAGTGACCGAGAAGCAAAACTTGGACATCTCCAATCCATTTCGTATGGAAGCCTCACACCGATGCACGGAAGCTAAGGAGGAGCTTAAAGAGCTCCTAGTAATCAGCCCTCAATGTGAAATTAGCCAAGAGATTGAAGGGGCCAAACCGCACAAGGTTGTGGCCGAGAGGTATGACTTACCTCAACCTTTGAATCATGAAGTTCTTGATAAATTGTGGATTGATAATCCTTGCTATGATGATAATGCTGTTTTGTTGGAGGATAATTTTGGGATTGATAATCCGTGCTATGATGATAATGCTGTTTTGTTGGAGGATAATTTTGGGATTGATATTGCGGGTGAACTACTAGGTGCTAATAAATCATTGATCAACGATCACAATCTATTGTTGCCTATTAATGTGGTTGTTATTATGGAGTATGGTTTGGATATTTCTATGTGGAATCACAAATATTGGCTTGTTGCATTTCAAGAGGCCGAATTGTTAGAAAAATTGGGAGTTAAGAAGTTTTTCTTGGAAAATTATGATGCGGTGATACATATTTTTGATGATAAGGTGAAAGAACACCGTGGCCTATTTGGGGTTAAAAGTGGTAGCACATTTGAGGATGCATTTTTCTTTGATGGGCCATCATTTTCAATAGTCAATTTTTGTGGGATTGGCACACCTTTGAGTTGCATAAAGTGTTTCGGTTCCACTCTTACAAAAGTTTTTGCTCAAACCTCTTATTGGTGGCTAAAGGGATTTCAACCCCACATTATGATTGAGATTGTTCAACTCAATGAGTTTTTGAGCTACGGTAATTATGCCCTCTTAGACAACGAGTATGGTTTATTTGTTTTTGGAGTTGCTTTAATATTTTCCCATGCCAAAGTTAAGGTGCCTATGGGAAATATTTTGATTGCACCCACCAATTTTGTTTGGAAAGTTGCTTGGCCGAGCCTCAAGTTGGAAGACCTTAGGGCCTTGGGAAAAAGGGGCCAAAGAAGGTGGCCTTGGAGTTTTGGCCAAATTATAAATGATGGTAGGGCATCCATTGCCGAGTCAATGAATGGAATGAAATGGACAATGGCCGAGCATCCTAAGCAACACCAAGAGGTTTTTGGAAGGATCATGAAGTTTTTGGATTTGAGGACAAATCCTTTCCAACCTCGGGTGGATGATGTGCCACGGATTAGCACATCTAGAAGCGGAAGCAAACTATTTTCTAATGAGTTTGTTGATTTTGTAGGAAGCTTGTTTTATAAAGGTTTAATCAAGAAGCCAAAGATGAAGGGCATGGTGAGCCCTAGTTGTCAAGTGGGGTTGATGCATTTCATGGGCCAACCACACTTGATGAAGGAAGAGGAGTTCAAGGGTGGCACATTAAGGTGGCCCCAAATCACCAAAACATGAAGGGGAAAGCATGTTTTCCTTTTGACAACTTTGTGTAATAATTTAGTTAGTTTTATGTAATAATTAGGAGGATAATTAGTAGCTTAAATTTGTGCACATGTAAGGGTACTTAGTGTACCCGTGGCATGGAAGGGTGATCAAAACATCCATGGTGATGAAAACAACATTTCTGGTTTCGGCCCAAGCTGACCTTCGAGGCTTGTGCAGCCGTTTCGACCACCTTCCGGACCTGTTTTGGACAAACGTGCTTCTACAAAAATGTGGCCCACATCTTAAGGTTTCCAGCATGGGGTAGAGCATAAACTTTGGACAACAAATGCCCAGCAAAAGATCGTCATTACAGAGGCCTCCAGAAGATGGAGCGGCCCAAGAGCATCCAACCCGTGGTGGCTGATCCATGGCCATGTTTGGCCCCAACGGAAAGGAAGGCTGAATTTCATCTTTGTCCTTCATGGGAGCAGCAGCTAGCAGCCCATGGAAGTGCCCAACCATTAGCCCAAAAGATACAAGTGTTCAAGTCCATTTGATTATTGACAATCCATCATGGGTTTGGCCCATCATTAGGTTTTTGGTTTTTCACGTGAAAACCATGCTAGCTCCTCTCTTGTTTTTCTTTTGTTTGTTGTTTAGTGTAGTGGCTGCAAGTGGGAGGTTAGGTTGTATTAGGATGGGTTGCAGCCATGATTTAGCTGCCCATGCCTCTCTTTTGGTGGAGAAGTTTGTGGCCCCCACTTGCCATCCCTTTTTAATGGTGATTTGCTTAGGTTTGTAGGAGGCCATTATGTCCCTTTGTAGCTCGTGGGAAGGAGGGTTTTAACCTCCCTTTCTCAGCATTTTGCAGACTAGAAAATGTTGAATGTTGAAGCTTGAAGCTCTCCCCATTTTCTCTCACGGCAAAACAAATTCAAGGTGAGTAATATCCTTGATCTTTGGTTTATAACGGTGTTGGTGCCTTGCTAGAGCCACTAAGCCCTATTCCAATCTCCCTTGCTCACTTGTTTAGGATCAAAGGCGAGTTTGGAAGTCCCATAGCTAACCTTCTGTTTGTTATTGTGATTGTGTTGTTGCTTGTGTGTTGGTTGCTGTTTTTATTTCTACCCGAGTGGATTTCGTGCACTAAAAGTCCACTCTCTGTCATTTTCTATTTTTTGTGAGTAAAAACCCTAAATTTTTAGTTGTGAATTCTTCTTTCATGGCCTGAAATTTCGGTTCTTTCCTTTTACCAAAACCCTTCGCCCATCAAAAGTTGTACTTACAACTTCCACCTCATTCTGCCCGAGTTCCCGAAATCGAACAGTTTCTGTCCATCCATTTTCCAACCTACATATCTCCTAACCTACCGTGTCTTTTTTCATCAAACCACTTGCATTTTCTTTCCCTTTCATTGAAGTTGTTTTCTGCCAATTTTTACATTCCAGGTTGCCTGCATTTGAAGTGGTCCAGAAATCTTTCACTACCTACTGCACTGCCAAGCCCTGTTTTGTCTGTTTGTGTATTAGAAACTAGTCCCGTGCCATTTTATGTTCTACACGTGCTATTGCTCTGAATTTTGGACCAAGCCTAGCCCGTCCCTTAAATTTTGAGTCCACCAAATATTAGCCCAAACGCACGGGTCCATCTGTTGCCTCGTCCAGTATTCTCCCCTGTTTTCTGCCGACCCCATTGTTCTCGGCAGATTGCAATTGTGTTCGCATTTGCTTTATCTTCCCCGACACCTCCTCCTATCCCCGAGCGTGTCATTTGGTAAACCTCATCCTTTGATCTTATGAAGAAAACCCAAGAAAATATAGAATAGTCATCAACGATGACATAGGAATAATACTTCCCACCTAGACTAGCTACCTTAGAAGGACCGAAGAGATCCATATGAAGAAGTTGAAGAGGTTTAGTGGTTGATACAATTGACTTTGAAGCAAACGAAGACTTTATTTGTTTCCTCATTTGACATGCTTCGCATACTTTATCCTTCTCAAAGGATATCTCTGGAAGGCCCCTAACAAGATTCTTCCTAGATATCTTAGCTAAGGTATTCATACTTACGTGTCCTAGCCTCTTATGCCAAGACCAACTATCACAAGAAGATTTTGCGGAAAAACATTTTTCATCAACACATTAGACAACATTCAAGTCAATAGTATAAACATTTTCGTTTCTATATCCAATGAATAACGTTTTTCCATTTGATATATCATCAATTAAGCAAGTGTTAGATTCAAAGATAACTCTATATCCTTTGTCACATAATTGACTAACACTTAGAAGGTTATGCTCTAAACAATCAACTAATAGAGCCTTTTCAATAATAGGAGAGGAAGATTTACCTATGTTTCTAATGCCAATAATCTTCCCTTTTTGATTCCCACCGAAGGAGACATTTCCTTTCTTCTGCTTCATTGATGCAAACTTTGAAGGATCACCCGTCATATGCCTCGAACATCCACTATCGAGGAACAAGAGATCTTTCATGGATCCACCTTCCACCTACGCAACACATCATACCATCTTCTTAGGTACCCAAACCATTTTGGGTCCTAGAGGGTTAGCATTGGTTCCTTTGGGAACCCATTTCTCCACTACCTTAAACTTTGTGACTCTCAAATTTAGAGGGCAGTTAAAAGATTGATGTCCTATTCTATTACACCTATTGCATGCACTTGGTTTTACAAATAGGTTCTTGTAAGACTTTTCTTCTTATGTGATTCATAACCCAAACCAGCTTTGTCAAATGTTACTCTTTGACTACCTAGTAGCATGTTCAAGTTTTTACTACCATTTGTAAACTTGAGAACTATGTTGTTTAGATCTGAGTTTTTCCTCTTTAGTTCATTTACTTCATGATGTAACTCCTCATGAGATATACTATGAACATTTTCATGATTTTTGAGTAATTTTATATGCTCCTTTTTCAATTCTGTGTATTTAGTTTTGAGCATGCTAAAATCATCAAGTAATGCATTAAAGTTGGATAGAAGATCATCCTCTTCTTCCTCAAAATTAAGCTCTAAATCGCTAAGAGAGAGATGTACCTCATCTTCCTTAGCCATGAAGCACATGTTGGCGACTTCTTCAAGTTCAGAAGATGTGGAGTCGCTATCGAAATCTTCCCAAGAAGCTTTCATTGCTTTCTTCTTAAAGGTCTTGGGAGCTCTCTTGATCTTAGGACACTCGGACTTGTAGTGTCCTACTTTTCCACATTCAAAGCAAGTGATTTCCTTGTTTTTCTCATTTGTTGCTTTGTCACTTCTTGAGGCACGGATTCCCTTCATCCTTCTCCTTTGAAAGAATTTGTTGAATCTCCTTGTTATGAGGGCTATCTCTTCCTCTTCTTCCTCACTTTCTGTTTCTTCTTGTTTACTCGAGGAAGCTTTGAGAGCAATATCCTTCTTCTTGTATATCTCTTTCTCTTTTAGTTCTTTCTTCTCATTGGCTTGCATAGTCAACTCATGGGTCATCAAGGATCCAATGAGTTCTTCAAGTTTCAGCACTTTGAGGTCCTTGGCTTCCTGAATTGCCGTCATCTTTGGTTGCCAAGCTGGAGTCAGCTCTGATACCAATTGTAGGATCGAGATTAACCTAAGAGGGAAGGGGAGGGGGGGTGAATTAGATTAATAAAATTTTACTCCGATGATTAAACTTTAATCAAATTCATGCGTATAGTTTACGGCATCTCAGCAGCTATTTATAGATTTTGTTCTGTGCAGGCTGGATCGGTCGACATAAGTACGGGATCGGTCGGCATAGATATAGCCGTTTAGAGACATTCAGAAATAGCCGTTGGGAGTTATCTCTTCTTTCTGCTCTTGATCGGTCGACATATCTTTTGATTGGTCGACATAAGTTTTAGTGAGTTGCCGTTGGGAAGAGCTTTCGGTCGACATAGATATGGCCTCTGGACATGTATGTGATCGACACAATAGTTTAGCGGTCGACATAGATATGGCCTCTGGACATGTATGCCGTCGACACAATGATAAATATGGCCTCTGGACATGTATGCGGTCGACACAAGATTGGGCGGTCGACATAAGTGAAGCTTTTGTAACTTGTAGAAGCGTGGTCGACTTCATGTTGCTTCTTGTCTTGAATATCTTGCGGTCAACACATTTTTATAGCGGTCGACATAACATTCTTCTCTGGTTAACTCATCGGTCGACATATAACGTAGCGGTTGATATAAGTAGGTTGCTGCCCGAAGATAGGTCGACATATCTGGTAACCGGTCGACATAAGTTTATCCTCTGCCTGAGGATGAGTCGACATAACTGGTAATCGGTCGACATAACTTGTAACGGACTTAACAATTTTTGCAAAACTCGACCGACTTGTTAGACAAAAAAAGGTACCATTCGTTGAGGGTATTTCATATACATTATTCAAATCAACTTTTCTTTAATGGTTAATCAATTATACAACATATTAATATTCATCATAAAAAACAATGGTTACTTTAATCATAGTTAAAGGTAACACTAAACAAGAGCCTAGTACCAATCTTTCCCCGCAATGTCTTTCAAAAATGACTCAGAAACTTCGTGTCGCGATCCGAGACAATTGATTTAGGAATGTCGTGCAATCTCACCACTTCTTTGAAAATAAGATCAGCAACATGAGAAGAATCATCTGTTTTAGAGCAAGGAATAAAATGAGCCATCTTGGAGAATCAGTCAACTACTACTAGAATTAAATCTTTTCCCCTAGCTGTTCTTGGTAGGCCGAGTACGAAGTCCATAGAGATTTCTTCCCAATGATGATTTGGAACTGACAATGGCATGTAAAGACCCTAAGGGAGAGCCTTAATTTTTGCCTTCTTGCATATGATGCATGTCGCTACCACCTTGTGCACATCTTTAGCCATTCTCGGCCAAAAGAAATGCTCTTTTAGTGTTTCCATGGTCTTTTTCTCTCCAAAATGACAAGCCAAACCTCCACAATGAGCTTCCCTCACTAATGATTCTCGAATGCTTCCCTCCACAACTTTCCAAATCAAAAAAGAAACCCATCTTGTAAATAAAATCCATTTTCGGCCTTTCCTTTGCATTTCTCTCAGTGAAGTCCAAAGTCCAAATCATCTTTATAGGCATCTTTTATCCAATAAAATCCAAGAAATCTAGATTTAAGTTCAATTAGTAAGGTGTACCTTCGGGATAATGCGTCGGCCACCACATTCACTTCTCCTTTCCTGTATTTAATCACATAAGGATACCTCTCCAAGTATTTTACCCATTTGGCATGTCTCTGGTTAAGCTTACCTTGACTCTTAATATGCTTCAAGGCTTTATGATCGGTATGAATTATGAACTCTTTTGGTAAAAGGTAATGCTGCCACATTTCCAATGCTCTCATCACTGCATAGAATTCTTTGATGAAACGTCGATAGAAAGAAGCAAGGCCACGAAAACTCCTTACCTCTGATATGCTTTTTGGCCCGGGTCATTCCTTGATGGCTTGTACTTTTGCTTCAGCCACGGCCAATCCATTCTTAGAAATAATAAAACCAAGCAAGTGTACCTCCTTTTGCAAGAATGTGCATTTCTTAAGATGTCCATAAAGTTTTGTTGCCCTTAAAGTAGTAAACAAGGCACGCAGATGTTCTAAGTGTGACTCCAAGTTCAAGCTATATACCAAGATGTCGTCAAAATATACCACAATGAAAGTACCCAAGTAGTCTTTAAGCACATAATGCATGAAGCGCATAAATGTGCTAGGCGCATTAGATAAACCGAATCGCATTACCATCCACTTGTATAGTCCGTACTTAGTTTTAATTGCCGTCTTCCATTCATCGCCTTCTCTCATGCGGATTTGGTGATATCCGCACTTTAAATCAACCTTAGAAAATAGTGAGGCTCCACTTAGCTCATCAAGCATGTCTTCAACTCTTGGAATTGCAAACCGGTACTTGATGGTTATTTGGTTGATGGCGCGGCTAACTATGCACATCCTCATAAATCCATCTTTCTTTGGGACAAGTAGGGAAGGAACCGCACAGGGACTCAAACTTTCTCGAATGTATCCCTTCTGGATTCATCTGATAAGTGGGTCGATTTAATAGTATAGCCCCTTGCTGAAGATGTGTTCAATAACAAGTATTTCAGCCGCGCAGTGCGAACGACGAAGATTGTAGAGTTTGCCCAACTACGACAGACAGGGATAGTTGGGGAGTACATAAGACAATTTGAAGCCTTATCACAATTTTCCCCACACCTAGTAGCTAGCGACGAGCTAAAAGTTCATCAGTTTACGCAGGGCTTAAAGATGGAAATTTACCGCAGGTTAGAATAGCGGAATCAGAGCACACAAGTTATACCTATGTAGTAGCTAAGGCACTGGCAATTGAGGAAATTGAAATGAAGTTCCAGCAGTATCGAGACTCTCAAAGAAGGTTTGTTAACCCGAACCAATAACAAGGTAAAGGATGGCAACTCCCCAGGGGGTTAAGAGGCCAAGTGAGAATGTACAAGAGGCGGAAAAAGGGAAGTAGGTTCAGAGTTTTTCTCAAAGTGAACTATGATCAAAGTGGGGAAAGAGGCACTTATGAGAATGCATTGCTGGCACTCGGCGCTATTTCAAATGCAAGGAACCCAGACATATAATAAGGGACTGCCCTCAAAATGCGAAAAGAGTGACTAAAGCCAAACCGAGGGTATTCACCATGATCTAGCCAAAGGACGTGGATCAACCCGCAGTGGTGTCAAGTACCCTTTCAATTAACGGTGTGCCTACATATGCTTTGTTTGATTCTGGTGCCACACATTCGTTTATGTCTTCTACAGTTTTGAATAAGTTGAATTGTTCACCGTTGGTAGCAAAACATTTTTATGATGTTATGTTGCCTTCCAGAGAAAGATTACACTTGAATTGTGTTATGCATGATTGTGTTGTTCTAGTAAATGAGCGAGAGTTGTATGCTGACTTCATAATAATGGATATGAATGGGTACAAAGTTATTTTAGGAATGGACTAGTTATTTAGACATTTTGCCACCATAAATTGTCGAAATAGAGTTGTTTATTTTCAACCACCAAATGAGGAAGGGTATTCCCTACAAGCCGCAAAACGTAGTCGACAGGTACCTATAGTGTCTTGTATGGAAACTCGGCAGTTATTACTAATGGGATGTGAGTGTTTCTTGGTGAATGTGATGGATATACAGAAACAAGCCAAGATGGAATTACAAGACATTCAAGTTGTTCGAGAGTTTTCCGAAGTTGTTTTGAACGATCTTCAAGGTTTACCGCCTGATCGAGAAATTGAATTCGTCATTGAAACGTACCCGAGAGCTAAGCCTGTATCCAAGAACCCTTACAGGATGGCCCCAGTCGAACTAAAAGAGTTGAAGGCTCAACTGGAAGAATTAGTTAATAAGGGTTTCGTCCGCCCTAGTTTTTCACCGTGGGGAGCTCCGGTGTTGTTTGTTAAGAAGAAAGATGGATCGATGAGGATGTGCATCGACTACAGGGAACTAAACAAGTTAATAGTGAAAAATAATTACCCACTACCAAGGATAGATGATTTGTTTGATCAACTTTCCCTAAGACAGCATTTCGAACTAGATACGGGCACTACGAGTTTCTGGTGATGGATTGACTAATGCACCTGTAGCCTTTATGGACATGATGAATCGAGTATTCAAGGAGTTTTTGGATAAGTTTGTAATTGTGTTCATTGATGATATCTCGGTGTACTCGATATCAGAGGATGAGCATACAATACACTTAAAGGCAGTCTTGTCTACCTTGAGGGCACATAAACTGTATGCCAAATTTTCAAAATGTGAGTTTTGGCTAGATAGAGTCCAATTTCTTGGGCATGTTGTATCTGGAGAAGGTATCTCAGGCGACCCGAAAAAGGTTCAGGTTGTTATGGAATAGTCACAGCCAAAGAATGTGGGCGAAGTACGAAGTTTCCTTGGATTAGCGGGATATTACTGACGATTCATCGAAGGATTTTCTAAGATTGAGGTCCCGTTAACCCGACTAACGAAAAAGAATATAAAATTTTTGTGGTCTGAAGAATGTGAACAAAGCTTTCAAGAATTAAAGCAGAGGTTGACCACAGCCCCAATCTTAACCCTCCCAACCGAAGACGGGAAGTTCAGCATTTACTGCGATGCATCCAATGTTGGGTTGGGCTGCGTCCTAATGCAAGAAGGGAAAGTTATTGCTTATGCTTTAAGACAATTAAAGAGTTATGAGAAAAATTACCCAACGCATGATTTGGAATTAGCGGCGGTAGTTTTTGCATTAAAAATGTGGAGACATTACTTATATGGTCGGGAGTGTGAAGTATACTCGGACCATAAGAGCCTAAAGTATCTGTTTACACAGAAAGAACTAAATATGAAGACGGTGGCTTGAATTTGTCAAGGACTACGTGTTGGCTTTAAAAGTGTTCTTAAAGCAATCAATTGTTTTTTATGATAACTATGTACGATAATCATGAAAGATAAAATAAACTACTTTACAATGTTTAAATTAGACTTAACCATTCATGAGAAATACCCTCTTTGAAGGGTACAATTAAAGTCTAACAATTTGTTTAAGTGCTGCAGAAATTTCAAGTATGTGCAGTGTTTTGTGTCGACCCTTATAAAATTCAGAAGCTTACCCATAATATTTTGTGTCGACTCCTGTTCAAAACAGAGGGCGAGTCTTTCGTTCCTTGTGTCGACTAGAAATTCAGCCCAACGTACAAAAATGTGTCGACCCAACTAAATTACTTATGTCGACCTTAACGTTCAAAATGTGTCGACCCCAACCTACATGTGTCGACCCTAGATTTTCCAGAGACAGATCCTTCATATTTGTGTCAACCCCAACCTACATGTGTCGGCCCCAAATTTTCCAGAGACGGATCCTTCAAAGTTATGTCAACCACACAAAAAGTTACGTCGACCCAATTGACCATAAGCTTTCAACGACTATATTTTCTGTGTCTACCGGCTAGTGCATGTGTCGACCCCAACAGCGTGTGTCGACCCATTTTGGCAGTTTAGAAGCAAACTATAAATAGATGAAGCAAGCTCATTTTGAAGAAGGGATTTTGACGAGAGAAAACTACACCGAAGTGCTGCCAAATTCTTCCCAGATCTTTTTACTCTCTCAAATCCTACCACTACTACACCTGTATATCATTCTTGAGATTGAGTGAGTCGGTTTTTCTATAATCGTACAAATTGTATTTGTTCTCTTCGAACGATCATTGTAAAAGGAGTGACGCTCCTTCAAGAAAAGAGTCAAAGGTTTGGTTGACACCCGTAAGTCAATCGGGGTGAACTCAAGGTTTGAGCTGGATAGATATTCAAGGAGGTACCTTGAAGCGCGGACGTAGGCAAGGTTGGCCGAACCCCATTACCAATCCGGTGACACTCTCTTACTCTAAACTCTTATTTATTTGTTTAAGTATTCTGCACTAGAGTTTAGAAATAACTAAACAATTCGCACAAACTTGACTTANTTCGCCCAAACTTGACTTAATAAACAAAAAAGTTTAGTTAACCTAATTCCCCCCCCCCCCCCCCCCCTCGACTTAGGTTAATCTCGATTCTCCAATTGGTATCAGAGCAGATATTTAAATTGATTAACCTATATTTGCTGTTGTTTTTGGGTAAATTGAATCATGGCTTTTAATATGAACAACTCACACACAGAGGGTCAATCTATTACTAGACCCCCACTATTTGATGGAAATAACTATGTGTATTGGAAAACTATGATGAGAATCTTTTGTCCAAGCTATGGACTATAGCATATGGAATATAATTCAAAATGGTCCATACATGCCAATCAAAATTGAGAATGGCATAAATATACCCAAACCAAGTAGTGAATATGATGATAATGACTTAAGGAAATTAAGTCTAAATGCCAAAGCAATGAACACCTTGTACTGTACCTTAAACGGTGATGAATTCAATAGAGTACAAGGTTGTGATAATGCTCGAGAAATTTGGCGATTACTTGAGGTAACCCATGAAGGGACAAACCAAGTAAAAGAAAACAAATTAAGTATGCTTGTGCATGAATATGAATAGTTTTCTATGCAAAGTGATGAATTCGTTGGTTCCATGTTTACAAGGTTTACTAACATTACTAATGAGTTGAAAGTGCTTGGTAAAGTTTATACAGACGAAGAATGTGTTAGGAAAATTCTTCGAGATCTTCCAAGAGCATGGCAACCAAAAGTAACCGCCATCCAAGAGGCTAAAGACCTCAAGACCTTGAAAGTTGAGGAACTCATCGGATCTCTAATGACTCATGAGATCACGATGAAAGCCAATGAGAAGGAGGAAATTAAGGAGAAGGAACCAACTAAGAGAAAAGACATCGCTCTTAAGGCATCATCTAGTAATCAAGACAAGCTCAAGAGTGATGAAGAGGATGATGAAGATGTCGCCCTCATTACAAGGAAATTCAAGAGGTTCCTTCAAAGAAAAAGGATGAAAGGAAAGGAGTTCCCAAGAAAATAAAAGCATCCTAAGGAAGAGGAGAAAGAGCTTAAATGCTATAAGTGTGGAAAGTCAGGTCACTTCAAATCCGACTGTCCACAAGCCAAGAGACATCCCAAGGCTTACAAGAAGAAAGCCATGAAAGCAACTTGGGATGACAGTGATTCTTCAAGCTCCTAATCCGAAGACGAGGAGATAGCTAACATGTGCTTCATGGCCAAGGAGGACAAGGTTCTTGACTTCTTTAGTGATTTAGAAAATTCTGATGAGGATAATGATTTCTTTGATGTTTTCAATGACTTACTTAACGATTTCAATATCTTGAAATCTAAGTATAAGCAATTGAAAAAGGAACATGTCATCTTAACAAAAGAGCACGAAAGTAAAATTAATCCCTTGAAAAGTGAAATAAGTAGATTAAATAGAGAAAATAATGATTTGAATGACATAGTTTTGAAGTTTACTAATGGAAGCAAAAATTTAAACATGCTTCTCGGTAATCAAAGGGTGACATTTAAAAAGGCCGGCTTAGGTTATAAATCACACACTAAGAAAAAGAACTATAAGAACTTCTTTGTGAAACCTAGTGCTTGCAACAAATGCAATAAAATAGGACACCAAGCTTTTACTTGTCTTATGAACTCTAAAGTTAGAAAAACAAAGATTGTTGAGAAATGGGTTCCCAAAGGAACTAATGCTAACTCTCTAGGACCCAAAATGGTTTGGGTACCTAAGAAACTTGTTTGATTTGTCAAGTAGGTGGAAGTCTCCCTTGCAAAAAATCTGTGGTACCTCGATAGTGGTTGTTCGAGGCATATGACGGGAGACCCTTCAAGATTTACTTCCATCAAGCAAAAGAAGGGGAATGTCTCATTTGGAGGAAATCAAAAATGGAAGATTATAGGTATTGGCAATATCGGTAATCCCTCTTCCCCTATTATTGAAAATGCCCTTTTAGTTGATGGTTTAAAGCAATTTATTGAGCATTAGTCAACTTTGTGATAAGGGATATAGGGTAATTTTTTAATCCAATTCCTGTTTATTAGAAGATAGCTCAAGTGGTAAAATCTTATTCATTGGCTATCGTTCTGATAATGTTTATACTATTGATTTGGATAATGTTGCATGCTTTGATGAAAAATGTTTTAGTGCAATATCCTCTCTAGATAGTTGGGCATGGCATACGAGATTAGGTCATGTTAGCATGAATACCTTAGCTAAGATTGCTAAGAAGAATTTAGTTAGAGGCCTTCCAAAGATTTCTCTTGAGAAGGATAGGATTTGTGATGCATGTCAAATGGGGAAACAAACAAAATCCTCATTTTCTTCTAAATCGGTTATTTCAACCTCCAAACCTCTCCAGCTTCTCCACTTAGATCTTTTCGCCCCTTCTAAAGTAGCTAGCCTAGGTGGCAAGCTTTATGCCTCTGCAATTGTTGATGATTTTTCAAGATTTACCTGGGTATACTTTCTTAGATCTAAGGATGAGTCTTTTGAGACTTTCTCTTCTTTTGTTGCTATCCGTAGTGATCATGGAGGGGAATTTGAAAATGAGAAATTTGAGCTTCTATGTCTTAAGCATGTGATCAATCATAATTTCTCCTCTCCTAGGACCCCTCAACAAAATGGAGTTGTTGAGAGAAAGAATAGATCTCTTCAAGAGCTTGCTAGGAAATGCTCAATGAAAACTCTCTTCCCAAGTATTTTTGGGCTGAAGCCGTAGCTACGGCATGCTATACGATAAATCGAGTATCAATTCGTCCAATATTAGAAAATATCCCCTATGAACTATGGTCGGGTAAAACTCCTAGTGTTAAGTATTTTAGGCCCTTTGGATGCAAATGTCATATTTTAAACACCAAGGACAACCTAGGAAAGTTTGATTCAAAAATGGTTTTTGGAATCTTCCTTGGATACTCTTTGTCTAGCAAGGCTTATAGAGTATTCAACAAGAGGACCCTAGTTGTTGAGGAATCTATGGACATTACCTTTGATGAGTCCTCTCCACCTTTAGAGCACTTAGATCCTAGTGATGATTTGGAAAGAGAGATGGATTCTTTGAGTCTGGATGACAATAAGAAAATTTCTTTAGATGTCATCCCTTTGGAAAGTCCTCCAAGCTCTCTAGGATTAGAGCCAAGTAGCATTGTCAATGATGACTTACCTAAATAATGGAGATATTCCAAAAGCCATCCCTTAGAAGACATTGTAGGTAATCCTAGTTTGGGCGTCAAAACTAGAGCCTCCAACTTGTGTGCTAACGTAGCGTTTATTTCTCAAGTGGAGCCTGAGAAATTTGATGAGGCCATTTTGGATGAAAACTGGATAATGGCCATGCAAGAGGAACTAAATCAATTTGAGATAAACCAAGTATGGGAGTTAGTTCCTAGACCTAATGATCGCACCATCATTGGAACTAAATGGGTATTCAAGAATAAACTAGATGAACATGGTGTTGTCATTAGAAACAAGGCAAGATTGGTTGCAAAAGAATAAAATCAAGAAGAGGGGATAGACTTTGAAGAAACCTTTGCACCAGTAGCACGAATGAAGTCAATTCGCATGCTACTTGCCAGAAAAATTTCACTTTATTTCAAATGGACGTTAAGAGTGCCTTCATAAATGGATATAATGGAAGAAGTTTATGTGGAGCAACCTATTGTCTTTGAAGCCTTTGACAATGTAGATCACGTTTATAAGCTTCATAAAGCCCTTTATGGTCTTAAACAAGCTCCTTGTGCTTGGTATGATAGGTTGAAGAACTTTCTTTTAGAGAGAGAGTTCAAAATGGGAAAAATTGATTCAACCCTATTCACTAAACACGATGGTGATGACTTGCTCCTTGTCCAGATTTATGTGGAAAATTCTTTTGGAGCCTCAAACAAAAAGCGTTGCTATAGCTTTGCTTCTCTCATGCAAGATGAATTTGAAATGAGCATGATGGGAGAGCTTAAATTCTTTTTAGGACTCCAAATTAGGCAAACCTTAGAGGGAACATTCATTTGTTAAGAAAAATATGTTAAAGAATTACTTAAGAGATTTGGATTGGACTCTTGCAAATCCTCTAGGACTCCCATGAGTGCCACAACTAAATTGGACAAAGATGAAAATTGTCAAGTTGTGGACATTAAGAAATATCGTGGTATGATTGGATCTCTTCTATACCTAACTGCTAGTAGACCCGATATTCTTTTTAGTGTATGTCTTTGTGCTAGATTTCAAGCGGCACCTAGAGAATCCCATTTAAAAGCTGTCAAAAGAATTTTCAAATACTTGAGTGGAACAGCAAATTTAGGATTATGGTATCCCAAGGGAACCTCGCTAAACTTAATTGGATATACAAATTCGGATTATGCCGGGAGCCTTGTGGATAGAAAGAGCACTAGTGGCTTTTGTCAATTTCTAGGAGAATCATTAGTTTCATGGTTTTCTAAGAAACAAAACTCCGTAGCACTTTCAACTGCCGAAAGCGAGTATATCGCAGCCGGAAGTTGTTGTGCACAAGTGCTTTGGATGAAGCATACCTTAGAAGACTACAATATCTCATTTTCTAAGATTCCTATCATGTGTGACAACACTAATGCAATAAATATCAGCAAAAATCCTATTCTTCATTCTAGAACTAAGCATATAGAAATAAGATATCATTTTATCAAAGATCACGTACAAAAAGGGGATATTATATTAGAATTTGTCAAGTCAAGTGATCAATTGGCTGATATATTTACTAAGCCTTTTGATGAAAAGACCTTCAATGGAATTAGAATTCGATTAGAGGTAATTCGAGTTGATGGTGTTTAGAAACATCATCTTATTCCTGCTGTTTCCTGTGACACGGGTTGACATAAATTAGATATGTCGACCAATCTTAGGTTCTGTCAAAATAGCAGTCGACATAAAGAAGGTTATGTTGACCGCACTTTGA
This sequence comes from Begonia fuchsioides, assembly GCA_003255005.1. Lineage (NCBI taxonomy): Eukaryota > Viridiplantae > Streptophyta > Magnoliopsida > Cucurbitales > Begoniaceae > Begonia > Begonia fuchsioides. The sequence continues at coordinate 96,593 of QAOC01049761.1, read as the reverse complement.
ATCTGTCGCAGAAAGGGTCGACATAAAATTTGGATATGTTGCTTCTACCATCAATCGATCGACCGGGTTTGGTGTTGTCTTTCTTTTAAAACCCTATCGCGCTATTTTCATTCGTCAAAAACTCTTTCAGTCGACCCAATCCCTCCGACTTCCTCTCCTCAAATGACTTCCACCTCAAAAAATCCAGTAAGAAGAAAGAGGATAGCCATTAAATCAAAGGATATTGCAGCCTCCTGCTCTACTCCGCCTACATAAACTCAACCTCAGAGCTGGATAAATTCTTATTCCAAAAACAAAGCAGCCAAGATAAGTTTTATTCCATCTTTCAGAACAAACCTCTTATTTTAAGTAGGATATATGAGCATAACTCTATTCCTGAAATTGATATCAAAGAAGGTTGTGAGTTTTAAGGAATTTCTGATCTTTTATCATTATATGGTCCTTATTCAGAGAAGGCGGTGAGACTATTCTATGCAAATCTGTATTTAACCCAAAAACCATTTATCATTGAGAGCTACGTATTTGAAAAGAAAATACAATTCACGAATTATCAACTGAATATAATTCTGAATTGTACATCCGATGGAAAAACTGAGTCATATTATGAGCAGCACTCCGAGCCTACAATCATGAAGGATGAAGAGTACTGGCCTTTTCTTCGACAAATCGGGAAGGATCCCGATTCAGTGCCTTATCGACCTAAGGCCAGTGATCTCAATATTGTGGCTCGCTTAGTCCATCATTTTCTCACATATAATTTATTACCTAAGGATGGCCATAGAGAGTACATCAGCAACATGGAGCTGTATGTACTCTTCATGTTCTTTAGAAGATGTCGCATAGACATAGGATACATCATCATGCAACGGATGATGGATGTCATGGATAGAGAATCCAAGTCCTTACCTTTCAACCTCCTAATAATGGAAATTCTTCGAAAAAATGGGTTGAGATTCCCTCTACTGAGTCAATCACTCGCGTCAGAAAATTGGACAAGTATAGTGTAACAACCCTCATTTATTTTTTTAGAATTTGTGACCTTAAGATTGAAGTGTTAAAGATTCTTTTTATTGGATGAATGTTGGTTAAATTTTGAGGTGTTAAGGTATTTTTGATATTGGTGAATTAGTAGGTTGAAGGTGATTAAGAAATTCGAGATTAAGCGGTCGACCGCCAGGGACAGCGGTTGACCGCCAGGGACAGCGGTCGACACTTTGGAATCGGTCGACCGCCATGATTAAGCGGTCGACACCTTGCTTACCGGTCGACCCCAGGATAAAGGAGGAGTCGACACAATATAACCATCCATCATGTTATCGGTCGACCCCAGGATCAAACGGTCGACACCTTTAGTCAAGCGGTCGACCCCAGGATCGAAGATGGGTCGACACATTCTAAAACTTTTGAATGCTTTCGGTCGACACCTTCAGTAGCGGTCGACACCTTGTTAAGTAGCGGTCGACACCTTGTTGAATAGCGGTCGACACCTTGTAGATTTAAGTTGAAAAGTCAGCCAAAAACTGTTAGCTTTAACTATGATTAAAGTAACCATTGTTTTTAATGATGAATATTAATATGTTGTATAATTGACTAACCATTAAAGAGAAGTTGATTTGAATAATGTATATGAAATACCCTCAACGAAGGGTACCTTTTTTGTCTAACAAGACGGTCGAGTCTTGCAGAAATTGTTAAGTCTGTTACAGGTTATGTCGACCGATTACAAGTTATGTCGACCCATCCTCAAACAGAGGGTAAACTTATGTCAACCGGTTCCCAGATATGTCGACCTATCTTCGGACATCAACCTACTTATGTTGACCGCTATGTTATATGTCGACCGATGACTTAACCAGAGACGAATGTTATGTCGACTGCTATAAGAATGTGTCAACCGCAAGATATTCAAGACAAGAAGCAACATGAAGTCGACCACCCTTCTACAAGTTACAAAAGCTTCACTTATCTTGACCGGCCAATCTTGTGTCGATCGCATACATGTCCAGAGGCCATATTTATGTCGACCACTAAACTATTGTGTCGATCACATACATGACAAGAGGCCATATTTATGTCGACCGCTAAACTATTGTGTCGACCGCATACATGTCCAGAAGCCATATCTATGTCGACTGAAGCTCTTCCCAACGGCAACTCACTAAAACTTATGTCGACTGATTAAAAGATATTTCGACCGATCAAGAGCAGAAAGAAGAGATAACTCCCAACGGCTATTTTTGAATGTGTCTAAACAGCTATATCTATGTCGACCGTTCCCGTACTTATGTCGACCGATCCAGCCTGCGCAGAACGAAATCTATAAATAGCTGCTGTGATGCCGATTAAAGAGAAAGATTACGAAAGAGCAAAAAGAAAGCCGAATTGCTGCCAATTTTTAGAGAATCATTTCATTCTCTCAATCTTTGTATTTCTATCATGAATATTCACTTGGTGATTGAGAGAGTCGGTTAGTAACCGTAATCCTAGAATTATACTATGTGAGCAAAATTTGTAAGAGGGGTGACGCCTCTCCTAAAGAAGAGTCGCTGTAAAGGTTTGATTGACACCCGTAAGTCAATCGGAGTGAGCTCAAAGAATTGATCGGGAAGAATCTTCAAGGAGGTACCTTGGAGCGCGGACGTAGGCAAGGTTAGTCGAACTGCGTTAACAATCCGGTGTCAATCTCTCTCTCTCAACTCTATTAAGTTGTTTATCTTTTCCGCATTAGAGTTTTAGATTGAGTAAACCATACGCACGAATTTGATTAAAGTTTAATCATCGGAGTAAAATTTTATTAATCTAATTCACCCCCTCTCAGGTTAATCTCGATTCTACAACTGGTACAGAGCATGTATTTAAATTGATTAACCTATATTTGCCGTTGTTGTTTTTTGGGTAAATTGAATTATGGCTTTCAACATGAACAACACCAACCTAGAAGGTCAATCCACAACTAGGCCTCCCCTATTTTATGGAAATAATTATGTATATTGGAAAACTAGGATGAGAATATTTATTCAAGCTATGGATTTTAGCGTTTGGAATATTATTGAAGATGGGCCTTATGTGCCCACAAAAATAGACAATGGAATAACTATCTCTAAGTCTAGGCAAGAATATAATGATCAAGACTTAAAGAATTTGAGTCTTAATGCTAAAGCCATGAACACCCTATATTGTGCTCTCTCTAGTGACGAATTTAATAGGGTACAAGGGTGTGAAAACGCTAGAGATATATGGCGTCTACTTGAGGTAACACACGAGGGAACTAAATAAGTTAAGGAAAGTAAAGTTAACTTGTTAGTTCATGAATATGAATTGTTTACCATGGATAGTAGTGAGTCTATTGGTTGTATGTATACTCGATTCACTAACTTGATCAATAGCTTGAAAGTACTTGGTAAGGTATACACAGAGGAGGAGTGTGTGAGGAAGGTTCTACGAGTGCTACCTCTGGCTTGGCAGCCAAAGATGACGGCAATCCAAGAGACAAAGGACCTCAAGGTGTTAAATCTTGAAGAACTCATTGGATCTTTGATGACCCATGAGTTGACAATGAAGGCCAACGAGAAGACCGAAAGCGAGAGTGAAACCTCTTCCGAGGATGAAGTGGTGGAAAGCATGTGCTTCATGGCCAAGGAGGACAAGGTACTTGACTCCTTTAGTGATTTAGAAATTTCTGATGAGGATAATGAATTTTTTGATGCTTTCAATGATTTATTTAATGATTTCAATATCTTGAAATCTAAGTATAAGAAATTGAAAAAGGAACATGTCATGTTAACAAAAGAGCATGAAAGTAAAGTTAATCCCTTGGAAAGTGAAAGAAGTAGATTAAAAAGGGAAAATAATGATTTGAATGGCATAGTTATGAAGTTTACTAATGGAAGCAAAAATTTAAACATGCTTCTTGGTAAACAAAGAATAACCCTTGATAAGGCAGGCTTAGGTTATGAATAACATGCGAAGAAAAAGAACTATAAGAACTTCTTTGTGAAACCTAGTGTTTGCAACAAATGCAATAGAATAGGACACCAAGCCTTTACTTGTCCTTTGAACTTAAAAGTTAGAAAATCAAAGGTTGTTGAGAAATGGGTTCCCAAAGGAACCAATGCTAACTCTCTAGGACCCAAAATGGTTTGGGTACCTAAGAAACTTGTTTGATTTGTCTTGTAAGTGGAAGATGGCCCCGTGAAGATTATTTGGCTTCTCGATAGCGGTTGATCGAGACACATGATGGGTGATCCATCAAAATTTGTATCAATCAAGCAAAAAAAGGGAATGTTTCTTTTGGGGAAATCAAAAAGGGAAAATTATTGGCATTTGAAATATCGGTAATCCTTCCTCCCCTTCATTTGAAAATGCTTTGTTGGTAGATGGATTAGAACATAATATTTTAAGTATAAGCCAATTGTGTGTCAAAGGTTATAGATTTTTTTTTTTTGGTCTAAAAGCTTGCATGTTTGAGGATAGTTCAAATGGTAAAATTCTTTTCATAGGATATAGAAGGGATAATATTTATGCTATTAATATGAATAATGTATCTTGTTTCGATGAAAAATATTTCACCACAAATGCTTTGAATGATAGTTGGTCTTGGCATAAGAGGCTAGGTCATGTAAGTTTGCATACCTTAGCAAAGATTGCTAAGAAGAATTTAGTTAGAGGCTTCCAAAGATATCCTTTGAAAATGTAAAGTATGCGAAGCATGTCAAATGGGGAAACAAACAAAGTCTTCGTTTGCTTCAAAGTCATTTGTATCAACCACCAAACCTCTTCAACTTCTTCATATGGATCTCTTCGGTCCTTCCAAGGTAGCTAGTCTAGGTGGAAAGTATTATGCCTATGTCATCGTTGATGACTATTCTAGATTTTCTTGGGTTTTCTTCATAAGATCAAAGGATGAAACCTTTGATATATTCTCCTCCTTTAGGAAGAAAATTCAAAATGAAAAGGAGCTTTCTATCGTGGCTATTATAGTGATCATGGGGGAGAGTTCAAAAATGAGAAATTTGAACTTTTTTGCGATAAATATGGAATAGATCATAGCTTTCATCCCCTAGAACTCCTCAACAAAATGGTGTTGTTGAAAGGAAAAATAGATTCTTGCAAGAGCTTGCAAGAACTATGCTTAACGAATATGTTCTTCCGAAGTATTTTTGGGCGGAGGCCGTCGCTACGGCATGCTATGTTCTAAATAGAGTATTTATTCGCCCAATTTTAGAAAAGACACCTTATGAGCTATGGTTCGGAAAAACACCAAGTGTTAAATACTGTAGAGCCTTCGGATGCAAATGTTTCATTCTTAACACTAAGGACAACCTAGGAAAGTTTGACTCCAAAACAGACTTAGGTATTTTTCTAGGCTACTCCTCATCTAGCAAAGCCTATAGAGTCTTTAACAGAAGAACCTTAGTGGTCGCAGAGTCTATGCATGTGACATTTGATGAATCAACTAACCCAATTCGCATAATGGGTGAAGATGATGGTTTGGAAAACGCCATGGACTCTCTATCTCTTAAGGATAATGATAGAGCTTCTTTAGATGTGTCTCCTACAGATCATCCTTCTAGCACTATTGATTTAGTCCCACAAGATGACATTGTGAAAAGTCTCCCTAAGGAATGGAAATATGCAAAAAGTCATCATAAGGAAAATATTGTAGGTGATCCTAGCTTAGGAGTCAAAACTAGAGCCCCCCTTAGAAATCTTTGTGGGAATGTAGCCTTTATCTCTCAAATCAAGCCGAACAAGTTTGATGGCCATTGTTGATGAAAATTGGATTATGGCCATGCATGAAGAGTTATATCAATTTGAGAGAAGTCAAGTGTGGGAGTTGGTTCCTAGACCTAAGGATAGCACCATTATTGGAACTAAATGAGTATTCAAGAATAAACAAGATGAAAATGGTGTAGTTATTAGAAACAAAGCAAGACTAGTAGCAAAAGGTTAAAATCAAGAAGAAGGTATAGATTTTGAAGAAACCTTTGCACAGTAGCTCGAATGGAATCAATCCGGATGCTTCTCGCATATTCCTGTCATAGAGACTTCGTTCTTTTTCAAATGGACGTTAAGAGTGTCTTCTTAAACGGGTATATAATGGAAGAAGTATATGTAGAACAACCATTGGGTTTTGAAATCTTTGATAAGCTAGATCATGTCTACAAACTTCACAAAGCACTCTATGGTCTTAAACAAGCTCCTCGTGCTTGGTACGAAAGGTTAAAGAATTTTCTCTTGGATAGAGAATTCAAAATGGGCAAAATAGACTCAACTCTCTTCACCAAACATTTTGGTGATGATTTGTTAATCATTCAAATCTATGTAGATGACATTATATTTGGAGCTTCCAACAAAAATCTCTGCGATAGTTTTGCTACCCTCATGCAAGATGAATTTGAAATGAGTATGATGTCAGCTTAAATTCTTCTTAGGACTCCAAATTAAGCAATCTTTAGATGGTACATTCATTTGTCCAGAGAAATATGTCAAGGAATTACTCAAGAAATTTGGTATGAACTCTTGCAAATCCTCTAGAACTCCTATGACTACCACTACTAAACTAGATAAAGATGAAAATGGTAGAGAAGTTGACATTAAGAAATATCGTGGAATGATTGGATCTCTTCTCTATTTAACCGCTAGCCGACCCGATATTCTGTTTAGTGTATGTCTATGTGCTAGATTTCAAGCCACTCCTAAAGAATCTCACTTAAATGCCGTTAAAAGGATATTTAAGTACTTAAGTGGCACCGTTGACTTAGGCTTGTGGTATCCTAAAGGTGTCTCTTTTGACTTATTAGGATATTCGGATGCGGATTATGCAGGTAGTTTAGTTGATAGAAAAAGTACCTCCGGTACGTGTTCTTTTCTAGGAGAATCTTTAGTTTCATGGTTCTCCAAGAAACAAAACTCAGTAGCCCTTTCAACCGTCGGTAGTTGTTGTGCTCAAATGCTTTGGATGAAGCAAACTTTAGAGGACTACAATCTCACATTCACTAAGATTCCTATCAAATGTGACAATACAAGTGCTATAAATATCTCTAAGAATCCTATTCTTCACTCTAGAACAAAGCACATAGAAATTAGATATCACTTTATCAAAGATCATGTGCAAAGAGGAGATATTATCTTAGAATTTGTAAACTCGAGTGATCAATTAGCAGACATATTTACCAAACCGTTAGATGAAAAGACCTTTTGTGGAATTTGAATTAGTCTAGGGTTGATTCGATTCAATGATGCTTAGATGCATTGTCTTTTGTCTGCTGTCTGCGGCAATAGCAGTCGACATAATGGGAAGTATGTCGACCGGACCATCGTTCCTGGTAAGGACGCAGTCGACACAAGTATTGATATGTCGACCGGTTGATCATCTCGGGTAATAAAGCTGTCGACATAACTATGAATATGTCGACCGATATGTGTCAAAACTTCCAGTTTTTAAAAGAACCCCGTCGCGCCCTAGTTTCTTTCTCTCAACCTCTTCCGCGAAAAAGCCCTCAGACGACTCCCAATCCATTCTCCGGCGATTCCAAGCCCTCCTTCGACAATTCCAACCTCCTTTCCGATTGCTCCTCAGTCTCATCCTCTATCTTTCCTTTAATATCAATGGCATCCACTTCCAAACTCTCCATCAAGAGAAAGAGCACGTTAAAGTCAAAATCGACCGGTGAAACGTCGATTCCTCCAGCTCTGACAGTGGACAAACATCTCTTTCAAAATTCGGATGCTCAAGATAAGTATACTCAGATTCTACATGTCAAACCTCTTATATTAAGTAGAGTATTTCTACCCGATAGGATTACGGGGATTGATATCACTGAGCTTTGTGAATATTTAGGACTAAAGACGTTATTTGGACTATGGAATTCGTATCATGAGGAAGCTATACGACTTTTTTATGCAAATTTGCAAACAATTGCTCACCCGCTCTCTCGCAAGAGTTTAGTCTACGGTAAACCGATTAAGATTACAAACTCTTCATTGAACTCATTATTGGATTGTGAGGTAAATGAGTTTACTGATTGATACTACGAGCAAGGGAAGGAACCCGCTCTAGTTCGATGCTCGGATTATAAGGACTTTCTTAAATTGGTTGCCAAGGATCCAAACAACTTTCCGTACAAGCCCAAAGCTAGTGATCTCAACATAACGGCAAGTTTAGTTCGTCACATCACAACCTACAATCTTTTGCCTAAGGACGGGTCTAAAGATCACATTAGCCATATGGAACTATATGTTCTATATATGTTCTTTACCCGACGTCGCTTTAATGTAGGATTTATCATCATGCGACGTATGATGGAAGTGCTAGACAAAGCATCCAAATCAATACCATTCAATATTTTGCTAATGGAGATTTTTGCTCAACAAGGAGTAATTTATCCCTCTCCCGCTAATCTAATCGAAGTCAGGAATCATGATATCTACTCTGATTCGACCCTCGCATGGATGGGATTAACTAAAAATGAAGATGGAGAATGGCAATACAAGAGAAATCTGCCTCGCCGACCTCCCACACCTCCAAGTTCCTCACCCCTAACGGTTGATGAAGCTCATATTCCTCCAGAGGATAGGAGACCTCGGAGATAGCATCGCTTCTCCTCCTCAATTGAGAGGCATTTAGATATGCTTAATGGCCTAATTACGAGCCTCAACACATCAATTGATGCTCTGCACAAAAAGGTCGATGGCCTTAAGAGCCAAATTGATGGATGGGATGATTTTGAAGAAGAAGAAGAAGAAGAAGAAGAAAACTTTGACGAACCAGCTGCAGCCACTCCTAGAGTTTCCACACAATTCTCCCCGGCTCCAGTTGCTGAGCCAACCCCCTCACCGGGACCGGATGTTGAGCCATCTGTCACTCCGACTAGATCACTTGTTCCTCAGCGTACATCCACTCCCGATACGGTGCTGATTCCATCCGCTGTAGACACTGAGGTTCTTACCTCTCCTACCTCTGTAGATATCGAGCTTGTTCCCACTCCAGCACTGGACGTACCTGGATCTCCATTAGTTGGATCTCCTTGGGAATAGACGCTTAGTCTTGTTTTTTTTGTAGAACAATACTCTCCTACCTCCGTGGATGATTTTTTTTTCGATAATGACAAAGGGGGAGAAGTATCCATTCTTATTTAGCAATGATAACATATAATGACTTACATTCTATGACTAATTATTTAGCAATGATATTTGATATGGATGTATATTTATGGGGCAGCATGCATTTACTACAGAGGAGAATTTACATAAAATTCATATAACATGTGAACTTGCTCAAATTATCTCTCAAACGGATAGTTAATCAATAAGGGTTTGTCATCATCAAAAAGGGGGAGATTGTTAGCTTTAACTATGATTAAAGTAACCACTTTTTTTAATGATGAATATTAATATGTTGTATAATTGATTAACCATTAAAGAGAAGTTGATTTGAATAATGTATATGAAATACCCTCAACGAAGGGTACCTTTTTTGTCTAACAAGTCAGTCGAGTTTTGCAGAAATTATTAAGTCTGTTATAGGTTATGTCGACCCATCCTCAGGCAGAGGATAAACTTATGTCGACCGGTTCCCAGATATGTCGACCTATCTTCGGGCAGCAACCTGCTTATGTCTACCGCTACGTTATATGTCAACCGCTATAAGAATGTGTCGACCGCAAGATATTCAAGACAAGAAGCAACATGAAGTCGACCACGCTTCTACAAGTTACAAAAGCTTCACTTATGTCGACCGGCCAATCTTGTGTCGACCGCATACATGTCCAAAGGCCATATTTATTTCGACCGCTAAACTATTGTGTCGACCGCATACATGACCAGAGGCCATATTTATGTCGACCGCTAAACTATTGTGTCGACCGCATACATGTCCAGAAGCCTTATCTAGGTCGACTGAAGCTCTTTCCAACGGAAACTCACTAAAACTTATGTCGACTGATTAAAAGATATTTCGACCGATCAAGAGCAGAAAGAAGAGATAACTCCCAACGGCTATTTCTGAATGTGTCTAAATGGCTATATCTATGTCGACCGTTCCCGTACTTATGTCGACCGATCCAGCCTGCGCATAACGAAATCTATAAATAGCTGTTGTGATGCCGATTAAAGAGAAGGATTACGAAAGAGCAAAAAGAAAGCCGAATTGCTGCCAATTTTTAGAGAATCATTTCATTCTCTCAATCTTTGTATTTCTATCTTGAATATTCACTTGGTGATTGAGAGAGTCGGTTAGTAACCGTAATCCTCGAATTATACTATGTGAGCAAAATTTGTAAGAGGGGTGACGCCTCTCCTAAAGAAGAGTCGCTGTAAAGGTTTGATTGACACCCGTAAGTCAATCGGAGTGAGCTCAAAGAATTGATCAGGAAGAATCTTCAAGGAGGTACCTTGGAGCGCGGACGTAGGCAAGGTTGGCCAAACCGCGTTAACAATCCGGTGTCAATCTCTCTCTCTCAACTCTATTAAGTTGTTTATCTTTTCCGCATTAGAGTTTTAGATTGAGTAAACCATACGCACGAATTTGATTAAAGTTTAATCATCGGAGTAAAATTTTATTAATCTAATTCACCTCCCCTCTTAGGTTAACCTCGATCCTACAAAAACGTGGAGGAATCTGATGGATGGATGTTAGAGGAACATTATTTTTGATTAATTAAGGAGAACGAAAGCATGGTCTGCCATTTCCCTACCAGCACGACTCTTCTCCCTATTTTACTTTAAGTTCTCACGTCTTGACGATAGGAGAGTAAGATTGAGGAAGTGAGTTATCCCGAGGGGAAGAGGAAAACTCTGGAGTTTTCGTGGAAGCTGAGGATCAAGGTAATTTTTCTATCCTCTGAGTTTCTTTTTGGTTCAGTAAGGATAATATGATTGTATTGGATGAACTGGTGGATAAATATGGATGATTTCATGTTAATTGCTGTGAAATCGGTTAATCATGCACAAAGTTGGCGTTTTTGAGATTCGGTCAAGTTTTAGCACTAATTTGAGTTTATTTCTTTCATAATAGTTAAAGTAAACTCTTAGAGTGATCTATAGTCATTTGAATCACTCAATTCGAAGCTATGTATACAAAGTTATGGATGTTGCAAGTTAGTAGACAAAAAATGGGAGAGGAATTCGGACGACCATTTTGAAGTTGAGGTCGTCCGTTTTGCAAAATTAGTTCGACCGGTAACGGTCGACCGGATCCCATTTTCAGAAGGGATGCTCTCTGTTTTTGAGCAGTGGTCGACACCTTTATTTATGCGGTCGACCGGTTAAGGATTTTAAGCAATTCATACGCTCATTTTCTGAATTTGATGTCTTCTAAGAAATTATAGTGGACTCTTTAAGGAACAATTTGACACCTTGAGCATAGAAATTGGACCATTAATGAGGAAGTTATAGTTTTTCAAAGTTGAGATAAAAAGTTAAGAGTTATTACTTCTGATCCTTGTATAATCGATATGTTTAGGTCATTGATTGGATTAAAAAGGAGACTCAAGTGGACTAATTCAAGATAGCTGCTAAGGTAAGTTAGTATTAAGATGATTTGGCCCTTAAGTGGGACTACATTGCAAAGATTAGGATGTATGTTTGATGTGTGTTGCATGTTTGTTTTCATGACATGTTTGGTGATGTATGCTTATTTTCATGTTATGTGATGTGATTTAAGTGATGCTTTCATAGTCTCATGGTCATGCATCATAGTTTTACAAAATGTCTACGAACTATTTTCATGCATGGTTTTACAACGTAGTTGGAGGTAAACGAGATATGATTGGTCGTATGGGACGCTAATTATATTTCGTCTCCGATGAATTAAGAACTTGAATATAAGAAACAATAAAGTAAATGGTTATTACAGGCCTGAGCACTTCAAGTAGTAAGTGGGCCCAAGATTAGTAGAAGTTGAAGTAGGTGGAGGCAGTGTTCTTGAGATCCTGTAATATTTCCAAAGATAAAGAAGATATGAAACCTAAGAAACGTGAATAAAATTGTGCATTGTTTTAACAACATAGCATACTCATGCATTGCATTTTATAGTTATGCTTCTTACTGAGCTTAAGGCTCATAGTTTAGGCTTTGCAATGTAGGAAATGTAATGGAAGAATGGGTGCAAGTGACTGACCAAGAAGTTAGAGCAGAAGAGTGTCCAAATGATACGGTTTATTGAGCGATGACCGACTAGGAGTGATGCATAACACACACACAAGTTATATTACAAACTGTTTTGAATGTTTTGAATATGTAACTAAAATGTATACCCTTATTTTGGTGTGATGGATTACCAAGCTTTTGAAAATGAATGTATTTTAAGTTGAAGTAATTGTCTTCCGCTGAAGTTTTAAGTTATTAAATGCTTTTGTATTTTATTTAAAGGTGGAATTCAAATGTATATTTTTATTAATCGACGGTTTTCCTTGTAAACTGTTTTATAAACTAAAGATAGTTTTTCAGAAATTAAAGTAACAAGTTTAACGAGTTTTCCACCAATGTAAGTAATGTAAATAAGTAAGAAAAAAGTAACGGACCGGTTCTCGGGTCACCACCAAGCAAGTAAAGTAAGAAAGAAAGTAAGTCAGTAAGTAAGTAAGGAAAGCAGACAGCGGCGTCCTGGGAATCGGGTCATTACATATAGTTCTTCGACACTTGCTCGAATGGGCTTAGCTCAAGATGAAGATGAGATCTGGCAATACAAAGAAGCCATAGCTTATCCTCCTGCTCGACAGACCAGTGATGATGCTGATATTCATCCCGAGCATAGATCTTCTTCCTGCTCACAACGAATTATCACATTGATAGAAGAACATTTTGATTTTCTCACGGGAAAGATTTCAAACCTAGCATCTACAGTAGATTCTCTTGTCTACCAAAATGATACTCTTCAAAGGACAGTAGATTCCCTTGCCGTATCTAATTTTGCACTTCATCATAAGGTTGATTTTCTTCATGACAACCTTGAGAGGTGGTACTATCAATGATGTGAATCTACTTTGAGGCCTAGTATGTCTGGACCTCCTAATCATGCTCAAGATCCTTCGCTAATTCCTTCACTGTATCCCTCTCCTGTTCGATCTCCAGCTCTCTCCTCAGCGAATACACTGGCAGTTGATCTCATGGAGTTAGAAGCTACTACCCCTGCCGTTGTTCCAGTACAATCCTCCTCTCTTGGCACAGTTGTGCTACCTACTCCAACAACAATTGAGTCTCCATCTGCTGCAGGCACCATTGTTATTGATTCTCCTATTTCTTCTCCAGTTGTAGAATAGTATAGAAAATTTTCTTTCTTAGGAGAACTCTTAACTTCTTGCGTAATTTTGTATCAACAATGCTATTTTTTTTTTCCTCGTATTGAATATTCTATATATTAATAATGTCTATGTTTATTTTTGATAATGTCAATGGGGGAGAAAATGAAATGCATAAGTTAAAATAATTTGTTTCAATAATTTGTATGGGGGAGCAATAATTCCTATAGGGGAGCAATTTATCTTTTATACATGCTATGTCTATGGGGGAGCTTTTTTATCTTTCAAAAGTTTTTGTCATCATCAAAAAGGGGGAGATTGTTAGCTTTAAAAGTATGTTTAAAGTAATCAATTGTTTTTTATGATAACTATGTAAGATGAGCGTGAAAGATAAAATAAACTACTTTACAATGCTTAAATTAGACTTAACCATTCATGAGAAATACCCTCTTTGAAGGGTACAATTAAAGTCTAACATTTTGTTTAAGTTCTGCAAAAATTTCATATATATGCAGTTTGTGTCGATCCTTAGAGCATTTGTGTCGACCCCTATTCAAAACAGAGGCGAGTCATTCCATTTGTGTCGACCCACCTATAAATTTTGTGTCGATCCAAAAATGCAGTAAAGCGTGCTAATGTGTCGACCCATCCAAACTGTCTGTGTCGACCCCAGATATAACACTATGTCGACCCTACCCAAATCTGTGTGTCGACCCATCCTGCATTTTACATGTGGACTAACATTTAAGCCAACTCATTTTTGTGTCGACCGCACAAACATTGTGTCGACCCCAATAGCATTTGTGTCGACCCAATTTGGCAGATCAGCACCAACGGGCAGAAAACTCTAAACGGCTATATTATTTCTGTGTCTACCGGCTAGTGCTTATGTCAACCCCAACAAGATTTGTGTCAACCCAACTGGACAGATCTGCAGCAATCTATAAATAGATAAAGCGATCTCATTTTGAAACAACGATTTTACCGTAGAGAAAACTACGCCGAATTGCTGCCAAATTTTATTCTCGAACTTTTTTACTCTCTCAAATCTTAGTACTAAATTTGTATATCTTTCTTGAGATTGAGTAAGTCGGTTTTTATAACCGTACAAATTGTAAGTTGCTTTTCATTGAACGATCTTTGTAAAAGGGGTGACGCTCCTTCAAGAAAAGAGTCAAAGATTTGGTTGACAACCGTAAGTCAATCAGAGTGAAGCTCAAGGTTTGAGCTGGAAAGATCTTCAAGGAGGTACCTTGAAGCACAGACGTAGGCAAGGTTGGCCGAACCGCGTTACCAATCCGATGTCACTCTCTTGCTCTAAACTCTTATTTATTTGTTTAAGTATTCCGCACTAGAGTTTAGAAATAACTAAATAATTCGCACGAACTTGACTTAGTAAACAAAAAAGTTTAGTTAACCTAATTCCCCCCCCCCCCCCCCCCCCCCACTTAGGTTAATCTCGATCCTACACAGATGACGCGCGGAAAGTTTGGTTCAGACGACGCACACAAAATTCGTATAACGAGAAAAATTTTGTGCCATACCCGAAACGTTCACTCAACGATCTAACAAAAAAGTTTCAAAATCAAATGCTTCTTGAATGCTCGTTGGTGCTTGGCCTTCAGGTGATCAAACCATTTCTATTATGCCAAAGGCGCCCCTGCGTGAAAGCGCGCCGGTCCTAAGGTAACCCCTTGGTGCGTGTTCCAAGGTAGGAGGGTCCCAGTGCACGCATGATAAAGATGTGAGCCCTATGCAGACTTTTTGTGCCAAGTAGAGGTCAATTTGGTTGAAATTTTAACCACTAGTCCCAGACATTAGGAGAAGCTATTGTCAATTTCTATTGTATTTTGGATTTTTTTTTTTTATGATTTTTGAAAACCAGCCATGCCTTTGCACCAGCGAAAGTCTTCGTTTATATGGAGTGTTGTGTTTGACGGTTCAAAAATCATGTCAATGCACTTGGGTGGGAACCAAATCTGTGCTCAAGCATTCTATGACACCACGAATAGTTTCCATGCCATAAAGAATGAACGTTATAGTGCAAAGTCTATGTTTAAAAATCTTTTGACTCTTTTGTCTAGTTTCTCGATATCGTGCCTTGGCATTTGACTCCTTCAAAAATAGGCAAGTGGGGGCAAAAAATAATAATTTGAAACATGGTCATGCTTTGGCAAGCGCCATGAAATGCAAGCATCTGCGCCTTGGATGGTCAAAGGTGTTTGCTCATGCCTTGGACCAAAGGAATGCCTCGGACCTTGCACTTGGCTCAAAATGGGCGGGGACGCATGCAATTAAACATTTAAAATTAGTATTAATATAAAAACTCCTACCTTTTAATTTCTTGAAAAATTAGGTCGAAATCAAGAATATTAAATTTCGATTTAGGTCAAATTAGGGAATCCTGCAATAATACATTTAGGTTTAAAAATCAATTTACATGTAATATAAAATAAAATTATATTTATTTAATTTAATTTAATTTGATTTCACTTGATTTAATTGAATTTAATTTCAATTTAATTGAATTTAATTCTATTTAATTTAATTTTTATTCAATTTAATTTAATTTAATTATTATTACTATTATTATTATTATTATTATTATATATATATATATATATATATATATATATTTTTAGTCATCTTCACCAGCGACGTTTTTCATCGCCGGCGACTCCTTCGACCTTCGAATTCGACGAAACCTACGTCAAAACGTTCCTCTCAACGAGACAAACGCATCGGTATCAAAAATCGAGAGAAAAATTGCAAATTTTAAAAACTAAACTAAAACGATTAACTCGCGATTTTTCTCAGATTTCTTCCAAAATAGAGGCTAAACTTAAAAGATTCTTGCACATACCTTAATATTTTTCAATGACAAATGTTTAGGTACCTGAATCGTCGAAAACGTAAGTCGGATCTGAAAAATCCCTCAACCCTATGTGAGAGAGCTTCTCTCTTCCGGTCTCTCTCTCTCTCTCTCACGTCTCACTTCTCATATAACATATATTATATTATATTTTTATTTAATAATATAATATAATAAAATATTAAAAAATCAAATTATAATAGAAATATTTGATTTCACTTGTGGTGTTCAGAAGAATAAACTATCTTAAATCAGAATCATTCGGTACTACAATACGACTCTTGAAGTATAAGCAATTATCTTTCCTAATACTCCAATCATTAAATTCTTCACGAGCTTGTATTTATCAATTCATCATCTAATTTCTGCATTCCTTTCACACGCTGTAGAAGACTGGGAGTAGCTACCATATTTAATAACCTAGAAGAATGCCCATAATCATGGAGTTGGAACTCCAAAATCTTTGAGAGTTAAACATCTCTTCCAATCCTCTAAAATGAGGCACAAAAGAGAACCTTGAGGATATCGGCTGAGGGCATCGGCTACTACATTTGCCCAATACTTCAAACTTTTGTGGTCAGAAAATACTTCAAATTTAGCACCATACAAATAACTACGCCAAATCTTGAGAGCGAAGACGATGGCGGCTAATTCCAAATCATGCACAGGGTAATTCTTGTAACACTCGAGCCATTTAAGCACCTTAGTTATTATAAATGTAAATTATGTTCTTAAATCTTGATAACTGCATCACAAAGTATTATTGGTAGTGTATTAAAATACGCCTTTGAAAGGAATGCTTAAAGAAATAAGAAGGTTAGAGTATGTGGCAAGTGAGTTAAGTGTTGGAGGAGAAAATTTAGTGAAGCCACCTCATGCTTGCCTCTCGACCTCATGCTTGCCTCTTCACCTCATGCTTGCCTCTCCACCTCATGCTTGCCTCTTCACCTCATGTTTACCTCTTCACCTTCAGCTGACATTTGATTCACGAAATTCTCATTATTATTCCTAAATTCTCTCAAGTTTCGTATGAAGGGAAACATAAGGTTGAAGCTGAAGTTGAAAGTTTAGTGTGAGAGGTGCAAATTGAGTGTGTTTTGGGAGTTTAAATAACAAGAAGGAGGAGCACGAAGTTAGGGCTAAGGTATGATGTTGGTTGATTTAAGTCTTTTTCTATACCCTATATTGAAGTTATAAGAGTATGGCATGAAAAACAAGGTAATACCATGTCCATACAAAAACATGATTAATATGTATGATTTTAAAGATACGGATTTTATAAGACGATTACGAAATTGAATTTAAAGTCTTCTGATGAATTACAATAGACACCTTAAGGTGATTTCGGTTACTTATTCATAAGAATTGGAGTTTGATAACTTAAGTTATGGTTGTTGTAATTTGGGAGAAAAACAGGGTAAATTCGGGAAATTCTAATGTAAGCATATTTGTGATGCTAAGGTTGTTTGGAATCAAGTAAAGAAAGTGAAAGAAATAAGGAGTATTTTGCAGCTTGGAATCTAAGTAAGTGAATCTTGCATGTCTTTGGTCATTCGGGGACTACATCACAAAGAGTAGGATTAAAGTTGTATAATTAAAAACAAATAAAAGTGAACGCGAATTGGTTACGATTATGAACAAGAAGAATAAGAATACTCTGTTTCGGGTGTATCGCACCGTGCACCGAACAAAGTGTTTGGGTTTGATTGGTGTTTGTTTGACATTGTTTGATGGTTGCTAGGTTTAAGTAAAGTAATGAAGTAAGTTTATGTTAAGTATACTTAAGAGATAACAATTATCTTCATTTGGAGACGTTTATTTATGTTGATTGGGAGATGTTTTATGCATGCTTTATGTTTATGTTATGAATGTCACGTTGTGCACGTATGCCATTTTCATGCATCATGTCTTACGAAAAGAACGAAAATGTTTTCCATGCATGTTTTCAAACGCCACTCAACCGAATGGCGAGGGTGGGATGGGAGGAACCCGTTGGTGCTAACTCTCATTCTGAAAATCCTCAAAGTTCTATGCATGAATGTACGTAACGAATGAATGAGGTAGAACCACGAGGTGGAAAGCTGAACATGTAAATAACTGGTAGAACCACGAGGTGGAAAGCTCGGTGATGAGGACTGGGTAGAACTATGAGGTGGAAAACTGGATCGATAAGCAAGAATAACGCAATAAAGAAAGAAATGAATATGCATGTTTTACAAAACCACACTCATGTTACGCATGTCACTTTATATAATTTCTTACTGAGTCTTAAGCTCATTAGAATAAGCTTTGTGATGTAGGTGATGAAAACGAAGGTGAAGAACTTAGTTTTCACCACATGATGTGATGATGTGGAGGAGGCTTGCTCAGGCCGTGCATGCACTGTTAAGCGACGACCAATGGGAATGAACAAAAGAAAGAATTTTTGATGTATTTTGAAAGTATTATGTTTTAAGATGTGTTTTGTGAAATGTTAATTACATATGTAAACTAACCCTATGTATGAATAAGCACGTTTTGGAAATGCGTTTTGAATTATGGTAACAATGAGTTTGCTATTTACTTAATGACTTCCTCTGTGTTTTCAAGAAAATGATTTATACAAATTAAAGATTTCAAGGAAAAGAAAACAATTTTACCACAGCTTTTCAGCATTTTTCTATAAATAAAAAAAAATGGGATGTTACAATTCTGCTCACGAGCCTTTAATTGTCGAGAAGCATAAGCAATGACTCTGCCCTGTTGCATTAGTACGTATCTCAATCTGACTCCTGATGCATCAATATATACATTATATGGTAAATGCTCATTAGGTACTGCAAGGATAGGAGCTGAAGTCAAATGTTCCTTCAGTGTATCGAAAGCCATTTGACAATCATTGCTCCAAATAAATTTCACCTCCTTGGTGAGTTGAGTTAATGGACTAGCTATAGATAAAAAAACATTTCACAAATCAACGATTAGCCTGCCAACCCAAGGAAAATTCGAATCTTAGAAACGTGTTTAGGTAGTTTTCATTCCACCACCGCCTTAATTTTCTCAAGATCCACAGATATCTCATCACGAGAAACGATATGTCCTAAGAATTTAATTTCATTTTTCCAAAATTCACACTTGGATAATTTGGTATACAACTGATGTTCACGCAAGAATTTAATTTGGCATACAACTGATGTTCATGCAAATGTCTCATGTGCTCTTCCTGTGACTTTGAATAAATTAAAATATCATCGATGAAAACCACAACAAATTTATCAAGGTATGGCCGAAACACCTGATTCATTAAATCCATAAATACTGCAGGTGAATTGGTCAACCCAAACGGCAAGACCGTGAATTCAAAGTAGCCATAACAAGTTCTGAAGGTTGTTTTAGATATATCATCTTCCTTGATCTTCACCTGATGGTACCCAGACCTTAAATCAATTTTGGAAAAATATTCACAACCACCCAATTGGTCAAAAAGATCATCAATTCTTGGCCATGCATATTTATTCTTAATTGTGGCTTGATTCAACTGTCGATAATCGATGTTTAAGCAGAGGGAACCATCACTTTTATTAACAAAAAGTACTGATGCACCCCAAGGAGAACCACTATTCTGAATAAATTTTTTTTGCAATAAGTTCTCCAATTGAACTTTTAATTCTTTAAATTCAACAGGAGTCATATGATATGGAGGAATCAAAATTGGAGCTACTCCAGGAACAAGATCAATACTGAATTCAATTTCACGATCCGGCGCTAATCCTGACAAATCATCAGGAAAAACATCGAAAAAATCTTGGACATCAATAAGTCCAAATCTGCCATCAAATCATTTGATTCACCGCCAATAGCAAATAAATTCCAGTAGCATTCCAATTTCTTCCTCCCAACAAAACAGGCTAGCAGAATAGGATTATGAGGAATTGTATGAGGGTTACACTTATGCACTATTCAGAATAAAATCTTTTTGCAATAAGTCCTCCAATTGAACTTTTAATTCTTTAAATTCAGCATGAGTCATATGATATGGAGGAATCAAAATTGGAGCTGCTCCAGTAACAAGATCAATACTCAATTCAATTTCACGATCTGGCGCTAATCCTGGCAAATCAATCAGGAAAAACATCAGAAAAATCTTGGACAATCAATAAGTCTAAATCTGCCATCACATCATTTGATTCACCGCCAATAGCAAATAAATTCCTGTAGCATTCCAATTTCTTTCTCCCACCAAAACAGACTCATAGAATAGGATTATAGGGAATAGTATGAGGGTTACACTTATGCACCAATATTGTCTAATCATCTAAAGTCAACGTCACCCGCTTAGCCGAAGCCACAAGGAGTGGTAGAGAAGTGAAGCTCAAGGCAGCTAACCATGATTCAATTCTCGGTTTGAGCCCCACTCTAAACATCACAATCTTATCTTCCATAGACAATCTAGAAAAGTAACTTTCGAGCTGTAAAAATCTAGTATAATACTCCTGAACTTTCATATTGCCCTACTTTAATTCGTAAAAAGCAGATTTCATCTCTTTGCGGTGCTCCACATTACAAAACTGATCTATAAATAAAGCTTCAAACTGGTCTCATTGCATAAAATCATTTGGAAAATCAGCTTTAATGGACCGCCACCACCTCTCAGCAATACCCGCAAGATAATAAGTGACTAAAGATACCCAAAATTCTGCAGGTACATGAAGAACATCCATATTTTTCTCCATTAGAATAAGTTATTCCTCAGCTTCTCCATAATAATCAAACCCATTGAAAGATGGTGTGTTCATGTGACTCAGTTGGTTAAAATACTTTAACTTTCTAGTATACGGGTCGAGTGTCACATTCCGTGGTGCCAAATATTCCAGTGCACTCCTAATAGCAGCTAAATGGTCCATAGGTTGAGGCTCACCCATAGGATTAGTAGGATCAACTACCGAAATATTTTGGCGGTTTGCTCATCTGAGAGGCATATTTAATTTCCTGAAGTTCTAAAAAATTTTAGTCAATATAATGACTCAGGAAATTAATATAATGACTCAGGAAATTAAATAATATATTAATTAAATTATGCTATCCAACATTTAATAAATCCAACTCAATTTGGATATTGGGTTATGATACCACTTTTTCTGTCACAACCTAAAACCGGGCCTAGACAGACGTCGGGCCCAATGGCTCAATTCCCGAAGGAACCCGATCACTGAGCCCGAGGCTCGGGCATTCAATTGAAATCAAACAGCGGAAGTCTTAAAATTTCAAGCAAGCCTAACATTTAATCCAAATAATCTGATAGCATACATAAAATATTTCAACCCAATAATATACACAGAATGTTTTTACAATTTAAAATAATATATCGTTCAAATTTTACAAATACAAATTCAAGAATTTAAACTCCAATATAAGCCTTATTGGGCCTTACCCAGTAAAAACATGTTGTTATTACATTATAAACAAATAACAACATGTTAAAATATGTTTAAACAGAATTTTGAACAATCTGTAAATATGTAAAAAACAATGAGGTGCAATGCAAATGATATGTATACATCCACTCTAAGGTTGTGGCAGCCATAATGTAAATGCACAATGAGGTGCAGTGCAAATGATGTGGGATTCGAAACCCAATGACAGACTTAGTCGTCCCTATTAACTATTGGTGCACGACAACTCACTCATGCTCAATGATGAATGTACAATGCATATGCATATGTTCAATAACAATAAATTGCAATAATAATAATAATATAAATGCAATTAAACATTTAAAATTAGTATTAATATAAAAGCCCCTACCTTTTAATTCTTTGAAAAAATAAGTCGAAATCGAGAATACTAAATCCCGACTTAGGTCGAATTAGAGAATCCTACAATAATACATTTATGTTTAAAAATCAATTATATGTAATGTAAAATAAAATTATATTTATTTAATTTAATTTATTCTAATTTAATTTAATTTGATTTCACTTTAATTCAATTTAATTGAATTGAATTCTATTTAATTTTTTATTTTATTTAATTTTTTATTTAATTTAATTTAATTTTATTATTATTATTATTATTATTATTATTATTTCTGTCATCTTCACCGGCGACGTTTTTCGTCGCCGGCGACTCCTTTGACCTCCGAATTTGACGAAACCTACGTCAAAACGTTCATGTTAACGAGACAAACGCATTGGTACCAAAAATCGTAAGGAAAACTGCAAATTTTAAAAACCGAACTAAAACAGTTAACTCACGGTTTTTCTCAGATTTCTTCCAAAATACAGGCTAAACTTAAAAGATTCTTGCACAGACCTTAATATTTTTCAAAGACAAACGTTTTAGTACCTGAATCGTCCAAAACGAAAGTCGGATCTGAAAAATCCCTCAACCCTACGCGGGAGGGCTTCCTTCTTCCGGTCTCTCTCTCTCTCTCTCACGTCTCACTTCTCATATAACATATATTATATTATATTTTTATTTAATAATATAATATAATAAAATATTTAAAAAATCAAATTATAATAATCGATCAAGTAACGATTATTTCCCAACTTTATGTTTCGATTCTCCGGTCAATTTTTTCAATCGACTAGGTGTCCATCTAATCAGAAAAACTGACTTAATCTACAACGTCCAAAATTTACGAAACGAAAGTCATCAGTAAATTCAAATTCAAAACTTTGACCGAGAATACCAATAATACACATAACAAACCATGACAAATTACTAGCCAAAAATTCAACAATTGACTAGTCAACAAACGCGAAAAAATATAATGCAAATTTTACACATCAATTTTCGCAGTGTTTACAACGTCACTGCACGCCGGCACTGTGCCTTAGGTGACCCTGCACACACCACTTGCCTTGCACTCCCACGTAGTCGTGCCGTGGCATTATGTGCCACTTGATCATGTCTTTGCTCAGCAATATGACTCTTGGGCATATATTTTATGTTTAAAAGATATGCCTATAAGCCAAACTCCTTACCTAACAATATTTTTCTACCTGGATCGACCTGTCGAGGTGAGACTTGGGTCCAAAAATAGGGGTCATTGTGCTTTCCATTCACGAAATAAGTAAAATAACTCTAAAAGTAGTGGTATTTCACTTTCATTGTTTTTGGCTCATACTTATCCTACACCTCTAAAGTCGTTTTGCAAAGTCAAACTAGAGTCAAGTTCAATAGGGTCTGCTTGCCCTGCTTATTCTGCCAAGCATGCTTCCTTGCTCATGGTTTTGGTAGATAGTAGACAAAAACATCGAGAATGTCGTTAATCCAGTCATGCACTAATTAGATGACCAAGTATTTGGGTACCTTAAGAGAATCATAGTTAGATGACCAATTACCAGTGCTTTGTTGAATTTCTTCAATTTGACATTCAAATCACTAGGCATAAATCACATTGTGTGAGCATCCACAAGAACCACTACAATGCTTTGTTTTAATTACACAACAAAATTCTTCTTGTCCGTACTAGTTCCGAGCCGATTGTTTGGTGCTTAGGGAAGGCCCGAAGGAGTCGTTGCCAATCCATTCCCTAGTCCGCAAGATCAGCTCAAGCTGTTCAACAACAATCAACAGATTTGGGGACGGGAGCCCTGTCCCCACCCTATATAGTTGACCGTACTAGTTCTTGAGCCTCGTTGAAGTGTGCTCCCCTGTGTATCCATTACCATACCCACGTGCCCGCCCGTTCACGACATGTCTGCCAACTGTTAGTGCACACCACAATTTTTGCGGACCGCCTGTGTACGCAGCTCCTCGCACCATGATCGTTCATGTGCATCCCTATGCACCACAGTTGTTCCTGCACGCACTTGTTCATGTCCATACTGATGTTGTGCCCATCCCTTCATGCCAATTGCTCATAGTATGCTTGATCATAACCGATCACCAAGAGTGTACGTCGCGAGACTTGTGAGAGTCCCTGATGTGAAACCGGAGGACATCATGGACGCGGACGTAAACCCGACGAGCACGGGTGATTTTACTAACGTAGTTGCTCATTTTGCAGGTATCATCACTTAGGAAATTCCGTCCGAACATGATCGGGAGAGACCTAAAGTCTCGATCATGTGGTGTCCGACCACACCCAGACACGACGTACCCAGCAGCCCGGCCCATGATGCAGCCGAGGCTCTCGACCGAGACACGCCCGGCGCCCAACGGGCGCCCCACGACCACGACCCGATGACCATCCAAGCCTCGGTCGTTGGCCTTACAGAAGTCCACTAGGGCTTCGGCCCAGCAGAATAAGTGACCGACATGGAAGAACGCACGGTCCAAATCATATGGATCGAGTGTTCAACCATGGGCCCTATTTTTCGGTGACACTTAGTCTATTTCTTTTCAGCAAGCATTTAGCCTTAGAAAAGGAAGAAAAGTCAGCCCAAGAAGAGGAGAACTCATTACACAAGCGAAGGCCCACGAAGGACCGCCTCGGCCGAACATTGACCGACCCTCGGTCAAGCCTCGGCCCACCTACGGCCCACTAAAAGACCTTGGCCAAATCCTATCGGCCACTTTACTTAAATCCTTAAGTATTTTGGTTATTTGGTCAAGGAAAGGACGAGGTTCAGATGAGCACGTTCAATCTCTTAGATGGCCGAAGATCTCCCACCGGATGCACGAACAAGGCCGATCACCGAACCACCGGCGAACCACAAGGGATTTTCATCCGTAAAATCCGAGAACCAGCTGTTGAATCATCAGAGGATCTTCAAGAAACAGCTTTGCGCAGCAACCTCATGGATCCCTTGAAGCTCGGACATGCACAACCTCCGGTTCGGCCCATTCGGATGCACCCACGAACAAGATCAAGGCATTATCGGACCATTGAAGAACCAGGCCGTGCGCTGCTCTATGTTGACCACCGAGGAGACTTTAGAAGCCCCGAATCCAGATTGGCTCGAACCAATCTCTCATTCGTTCGGAGCTCCGATCATCCGACGCACCCTCTTGGTCAACCTCGGTCAACCTCAGTCACCATCGGTCAAGACTCCAAGCCGACCGTGCCAATCCTATTGAACCGAGCCTAAAGTCAACCAAAGCCTTCCGAAGCTAATCCAAGGCGTTCAAGTCATCAAAGGGCTTAGCTTATTTTTCTTAGTTTTGTTATCTTTACGTTTTTGCTATTTAAGTGTAACACTTGCACTTGAATGAGATAGAGTGAATTTTTAGAGAAAAATTGTTCACACCTTCTTCCCGAAAGGTTTGAAGCTCTCTCCGACGTATACTTCTCCGGTGCACCACATCCGAGTGCGGGCGAGGTCTATCGAGGAGAATACCGTGATTGCTCAGGTATTCAAATTGTCCATCCATCTCTATATCTAAACTCGCAAGAGTTTAACCATTCCATTCCCCGAGCTTTCAATCCTTCCATTGTCCGATTTCACCCCGTTTTCCATCATCCGAGCCATTACCATATTTCACCAAGCCATTCCACTTTTCATTCGATCATTATCCATTATTTCCATCACCATACGCTTCCGCAACCCAACTCTACAAAGCGTACACGCCATTTTCCTGTTTTCCGTACGCGACGTTCATCCGAACCCCGCGTACCGCATTCTTGAGACCCACAGTGTGCCGACCCGCAAGGAAGGCACATCAGTCCCTCACACAACCTCTCAACCATGATTGTTCACAAGCATCTAGTAACGAAGCATTCCTACGCTTGCACCCTATCGAACCTATACCATCCCCACCCTTAGCTTTCACAACCCTTCACCCAGACACCCCTAGACTAAACAACTATATCCCTTCAGCCAACGATCGCAACCATTGAGGGCTACCAACTCCAATATGTCATTGCTCTTATCCTAATGCACAACCACATTGATAAATCTATAAATAGTTGGCATCCATCATCTTGGTATTAGAGCCTTAAAATTTG
The DNA here is from genome assembly GCA_003255005.1 of Begonia fuchsioides. Taxonomy (NCBI): domain Eukaryota; kingdom Viridiplantae; phylum Streptophyta; class Magnoliopsida; order Cucurbitales; family Begoniaceae; genus Begonia; species Begonia fuchsioides. Next base: position 70,603 of record QAOC01049761.1, on the reverse strand, counting down.
TGCTCACCTCTTAATAAGATTTTTGTTCTTCCTTAGCAAATTGCGACCATGAAAAATCAAAGTTCCATTCTATTCCTGTAAGAATTCGATGCCCTGACCCCGACAGTCACTCTAGTGCATCCTTCATCCCAAACACAAACCTCGAGTTCATCCATTCTCCTTGCTTGGAGAATGCTCTTACTCCCAATCAATGGATCCAATCTAAAATTGACGAGATCAATCAAAAATTCAATTTCATCCTGACATACCAAAAACTAGGATGGTTTTATGGCAAGTGAACCGGGTAGGATGCTGGCTCGTCTAGCCGAGAAAATAGTTTTTGGTTTATTCGGATCGGTTGGAGAACAAATTTTGGGTTTGGACTTTTTAGGGCTAGCTTATGAGAGGCTTAAGTGAATAATCTCAAACGTTGAGGCTGAAAAGCTGTATGCAATTGGGACTACAAATATTTGGATAAAGGTTACAAGAAAAGGTAAAAGTAAATGGGGGTACTAGATGAATTTTAAGAGTCTAGGTGAAATTGTCATAACTCACATTTTGCAGCGAGTTAGGACCTGAAATTTAGAGGGAACGCGCCTTTGTTTAATGATGAAATAAAGTAGAAATTTGAGGGGAAAAGCATGAGTAAATCGGATAATGGCTTGGAGAGATTTTTTGGTCGATGGACGGTGAGGTGTTCTCGATTTTCTAAAAAGGCAGTTTCAGAAGGTGATTTTCAAGTGGCAATAACTTGAGTTGAGATAATGAGAATGTGATGTAACTTTTTGGCCTTTTAAAACTAGAAGAGTCTAGTTTAAGACCATTTGATGAACGGAAAATATGCAAGGAGTAATGAGAGGTTAGTGGATGGAGGAAAGGTTAGTGAACAGAATTAAGGGTAAAAACCCAGGATGGAGGAAGAGATATGGGGATTGCACATTTATCCTAACATCCACAAGAGAGTGGATGATGATATGCAGTACTTCATAGTTTTCCCTAGCTCAGAAAGAAAGCAAAAACCAATAGAAAATGCTTGAGGTTCGTGAGATAATACTCACCGTAGTTCACTCAACTTTTGAGAGAAAACTCTCAACCGAGAGAGCTGAATAAGCTTCAATTTTTCTTTAGCATTCATCTGCTTACAAATGAGATGTTTATCGATTTGAAAAGCCTCTCAAAATTGTGTGGAAGGATGCTAAATAGAGGGCTCAAAAACCCTTACTTGATTTGGCTAAAACACAAAAAGAGACGTGGTGGAGGACAACCTTGTTGTTGCTCGGTTTTTCCATGCAAAGGTTGCATGTGGTCCCAAATTATGGTCTCCCCCTTCTTCTCCTTTCGAGATAAAAGAATAAAAAACCCATGCACAAACCAAAACTCATGCAAACCCACACAAAACCCAAGAACTTGTTTCCCAAGTATCTTCTAGCAATTGCCTCTCTGTAATTGCGATGGGTGACTAAGAAAATGGCATTCAATTTTGATGATTCACCCCATGCTACAAATCTTAGAATTTTGGCTGCATTTATCATGAAGATCCCAGGTTGCATTGACACCCAGAAGATTGTTAAAATGGCTTTGCAAGCTTTGGAGGTTAGTTGATGTTAGATCCAAAAGTGTCTCCTTGCATGGTCCCCCACCCCACCTTCACGAAAGAAGAAACCCATGGCAAAACCCACGACTAAAGCCAACCCTATCACATTCAAAAATCTTAACAACATAATAAAGTTTGGGAAAATAAAGTGTTACAACATGCTCCAAAAAAAGAGGAATATTCTTATCTCCTTCAAGGGCCACTTGGACCGTGGCTTGACTTCAAAATTAAGGAAGATTTAGGCTGTCCCTTCTCTTCCAAGATGGTCTCCATTGTCACTCTTCTTCAATCAGGCAACTTGGGCCAAGGCTCGGCTTGCAGTTGAATATATGCTTAGGGCAGTTTAATGACTGTACTTGTTGCCAAGTTGTCATGCTCCTTGATTTCATGGCTAAATGTTACGCTTACATTTCAATTGTTCAAAGATTCTTTACCTACAAAATGAGCAAACAAGTTAGGTAATAAAACTTTTCAGAAAATTCTTGGTCCAGGCCGTGGCACATCACATCCTTTATGTTCTAGAGAGAGTCCACCAAGGTGCTCTAATGTTAGGTCCCCAATCATGCTGAACAATGTAGAACAACATCTTCATTCCGAGCAGCTGAATTATGAAGAATATTGGGAGCTAAATTATGCTAGAAAGGGAGTGAAATATTGTGCCTACTCCGCGATGACACTCCTCCAACAAAGTGTGTGACATAAATGTATTTCTAGAAGGGATCGAAAACATAGAATGCATTTTCAGTTGTTTCTCCTACTTCAACCGAGCATAACTCCAATTGGTGATAATGGAGCTTATGGGTTATTCTTCCCTATGGTAGAAGAATAGGATGTTGGCTTTAAAGGTATTTAAAGTAACCAACTATTTTTTATGATAATTATCATTTATGTGTATTATTGATTAACTATGTATGAAAGCTAAATTGAATAATGTTGTAATGTATTTCATAGACTTAATCTCTCATGTGAAATACCATTATCGAATGGTAGAATTAATGTCTAACAAGTTGGTCGAGTGTTGCAGAATTTCATCAGTTTTTAAGGATATGTCGACTGCAAAAATTCCAAAGAAGAAAATTGTGTCAAACGCTTACACATTATGTTGACCGCTACAATTCCAGAGACGGATCGTGGGTTGACCGCTTACACATTATGTCGACCGCTACAATTCCAGAGACGGATCGTGGGT
>QAOC01049761.1:46698-67488 GCA_003255005.1 Begonia fuchsioides | reverse complement strand
CCCCCCACTTAGGTTAAAATTGGTCCTACATAGGATGATTCAACGGCTCCACAAACAAGAGGATGAGATTACGTTATGGCACATCCTAAGGATCATGATGAGGAAAAAAACTTATCGTGGCCTACTATCGGTAAGAGCTTTTCTTGCAGTTGTAAGGACTTCGACAAGGACTCAAAAGCATCAAAGATTATTTGACGCAGTTTGTGACCTTATGGATCCAATTCTAATTGATAGAGCAAATTATTTTCCGGCTCATTCGAGGCCTAATCTGAGATATAAGCGTCATAGTGGAGCTACAAGCCCACGGCAATTTGGATAGTGTGATCAAAATCGCCATCAAGGTGGAGCAAAACATAAAGCATTGTGGCAAGGTGGCCGTGACAAGCCACGATTTCAGCCCCAGGAGACAAGCCCTAAGCATCAAGCACTTTGCCGAGCAAAGCCATGAACAACAACAATCTCAATCTTATCAAGCCGTGATCCTCCCAGTGTCCTCCCAATGTCCCAATCGATGGGTAATGGTGCTACACACAACAATAAAAGATACCTCTCCATGCAGCCTACTACAAAATAATTAAAGAGATGCTTTCTTTCAGAACCGTTGTTTGCTAAATGCCAAATTTTGTGTAATGCTCATTGTTGGAGGAGGATGCACCAAATGTGCTATCTGGGAACCTAGTGGCAAAACTTTGATTTTTAACCATCGATCATCGTCTTGCTCATCAACTCAGGTGCTTGGATGACAAGAATGATATTCGAGTCACCCGTAAAACTAGGGTAAATTTTGCCATCTGAGGATACAAAGATTTGGTATTATGAAGCACTAGTCACCTATTGTTACCTCTTGACTGAAGGGTGCTTCGCGACGGGTATCACAATACCTCTTCCTTAATGGACCAGGGTAAAATTGTGTAGTTCACGCCCTTGAGACCGTAGCATATTGCTAAGAATGTGGAGTATTACACTACTTTGGTTCAAGTCATGCAGAGCTTAGCCTCAAGATTAAAAGATGTTTGGTCCCTTTGGGATTTGAGGTGAAATCCTAAACATCCTCGGGAGGATGATATGCCCAAAATCAAGTACATTAGCAGTAGCATAAGCAAGGATGAAGATGAATCAGATGCATTTACTTTAACTTTTCCAAGACCCCACCCGGTGTGATTGTTGTTTCTTTAGATTTTGAGTCCGAGTCGGCCAAGGGATTGAATTGCGCCTTGCATGAACCATCATGTATCGATCACCCCAAGACCAAGCAACCCCAAGAGATCCAAAGGTGCACAAATTAAGCACCTTCTTAATTAGATCATCGAGTAGTGTTGGAGAAGGGATCGAGGCCCTCCACCAAGCCTTGTAATTAAATTAGTAATAATGTTGAAGTGTAGTAGACTCATCAAAGAGTCAATAGTTCAGAATTTGGTTTGGTTTAAGTGTAATGCCCTATCACGTACCGTTTGCTAAAATTTACTTTTCATAAAAAGACGGTAAAATATCTTAGCATTTATAATTAAAATCATGCATTTGCAAAACGTAGATGATAAGCTTTAAGAATGGAATGGGGAACAAAATAGGCTTCGGTGAGAAATAAGCAAAGAAACGGGCCGAAAATGGGTGTTATTAGGGAAGGTAGTTCTCGGGTTGCATACGGAGTTTGCGACCAAGATTCGGAGGAGTTGTTAGGGAATGAGAGAAGAGCTTAACCTCTTAAAAATGAGGGTAAAAGCTTAGGGGAATCGGGAGATATGCAGAGGGGAATATCGGGTGCAAAAAAGGGGGTTATCGAAAAAGGGGATGAGGTTGATCAGAAAATGGGAGGTAACCGGAGATGGAGAAGAGCTAAAATGGATTACACGCTTATCCCAAGACCACATGAGAGTGGCTGAAGACGTGTAGCATGGCCTAGTGTAACCTAGCTTGGAAGGGAGGCAAAACCTTGAAGGATGCTCTCGGATGTCGCCGAATGTTACTCACCGGAGAGCCGAGTCTTGGAGGTTAAAAATTGGCCAAGGAAGAAAGATGCAAAAGCCTCTTGTATTCAAAATTCAGCTGAGTACAATGCTTGGTGATGAGAGGGTTTTAATCTCTCTCACATTATAGAGGAGCAACCAAATAGGATGGTATCCAAGAGCTTTACCCGATTTGTTGCTTGCACAAAAAGAAAGGTGGAAAGGACCACCCAACATTTACCCGATTTGGGGAAGAGTGGTCCTCGAAATCGGTTCCCCCTTCCACCGACAGCCCTCCAAGCATTCCCAAAAGTAAAAACCCATGCAAAAGATAAACCCACACCAAACCCATAAATTCCTAAATAATTGTTTCTGCAAAATTAAAAAGGGATAAAATAAAGCTAGAGAGAGAAGGCCGATCGGGTTTGCGCCATGCTCCATGGGCCCCGACATATACCTGACCTAGACCCGGCTTGTACCCTAACCCTCCTCCTCTGATTCGGGTTTGCACTTCCTTCCATGGTGTTCCAAGCTCGAAGATGCCTCGATCTTGACTTCTTTTTCCAAGACTTCTCATGTGAGGAGATGTTTGGGTTGCTCCAAGTCTTTCGGGGTAGGCTCCTCCATAATTATTCCATGCTCAACATTTCCTACAAAAAAGCAAATTGATTAGAAAACTCCTTAGCTCGGGCTCGGGTGACGGCTCCTTGACGGCATGTCAGTAGCAGCGGAAGACTTTGGAACACATTTATAATTAAAATCTCTTTTGGAGGAATACTTGATTTGCATGATTATTCGAAAATACATTACAATAAAAATCCTCTCGTTCGTTGCTTGGACAACATCGTTTTAATAGGCATGTAGCCACGGTCATGGGAGTACTTCCTCAACTGAATGTTAGCATCACCTACACCGTGAAGTTCATCTATGAACCTAGTGCTCAATAAGTAAAGCATGAAATACAAAAATGCTAACATGATATGAATTTGTAAATCATTTTCTTTTGTTTTTATTCTTGGTCTTTCTTTAATTTAATTTTCATACTTTTTTATCATTGAGGCTTCCTCGCAAGGAATGAAAGACCACAAACTTGAGTTCGCCTAAGGGGACAGCCAACTCGATAGGGTTGAGAGACTACAAACTTGAGTCCATCTAATAGGACAGCAACTTTAACCTCTTCCCAATGACATTTCTGTAACTTTATCTTTCTTTTTTTTATCTTTATCTTTTTTGGTTATTCAAGTTCAACACAAACAACCATTTTCATACTATGTTTCATATGAAATCTCATGTATGTAATTAGTTTGTAAGTTTCTTGAAAACATGATGCATGAGATGCTCATGAATATGCATAATATTGATGTACCAAGCAGATCATTATCATGTGTAACATAAAAATAACAATTCATCACATCATAGAAAAGATAACTGTATTCTATCTCACTTAGTAAGTGATGTACAATCGGAGACCAAAACCGTGAAGAGATCCCGAGGGCCTATAACCCGAGCCTGAGCCGAGAAGTTTGCTAACATGTTTGCTCATTTTGTAGGGTTATTTATGCAAGGAACCTTAATGGTATAGCAAACTTTGGATGATCAAGGACAGCCCAAAAATCTTCTCACTTGGGAATTTTCCACAACACCAGCAGAGCAAGGTAGAGAAAGAGAGATGGAGGCTGCCCGAGACAACATAAACCTAGCTGAGGGTCCGACCATTGCATGGTCCATCCAAGATCTGGAGAGGGGAAGTCCAAGCCCATTTCCCTCAGGTACTTCATCAGCCCAAGTTCACATGGACGGATGAAGACCCATTTTTTATGTCATTTAGTGTTTTGTTCGTTTTTCGGTTGAACAATTGCCGAGTGGAAAAAGGTGGATTGTTTTGTTTAGAATTAGGGTTTTATTTTGCTGAAGGGTTTGTCACGTGAAAACCATCTTTTGTGCTCCAAATGGGGGTATTGAAGAGGGGGGACCATGGTCAGCCTTGGTGCCTCCTTTTCGGGTAACTTCTAGGAGGACCACCTAGTTGTTTTCTTCCTTGTTTTGCCATTTCGGGTAATTTTTTTTTTTTTTAATTTTTGGGAGCCCACCCTCCCAAACTTGGGGGTGATTTTAAGCTCACTTTGAGCTCATTTTTATTTAGTGAAGTTTGAAATTAAAGACTGCCTTTTGCATCTCATTTCCTTGGTGGTTTCTCCTCCTCCAAGACTCGGGTTTTCCGGTGAGTTATTTTCGGAAACCACCGAGAGCTCCACTCCGTTTTTGGCTACCATTCAAGCTTGGGTTAGCTAGGACCCCAAAGCTTCTCCTCCATTCGGGTTTATCCCTCCGTTTACAACTTTCCGACCTTCCTTTCCCGAGAGCTCATTTTTTTAGCACTCTAGCCATTTTCTGCATATGTTTTGATTCCCTCATCCATTTACCGTGATCTTTTGACCCATAAAATTTCTTACCTCCATCTACTTTCCCTCCAAATTTCAGCTTCTAACCCAGTACGCCGCCAGAGATCTAGCCGGAGACATTTGACCCTGTTTTTCGTTCACCCGAACCAACCTTTCCCATTTTCCCCCTCTTTTCTCTCCATTTCTCCATAACCGACCCAACCACCATTCCCATAGCACATCATCTGTTATCAGAGCCCCTTTCCCAACCACCACTCTTCTATTGTCTTTTTTATTCGATATCTAGAGCATAACATGATGACTCTGAGTGGAGCTACCCTTAACCCACCCCGACAACCCGCCACACCCAATGTACCACCTCCCGCACCCTCTAATCTGAGAGAATCTGAACCAAGCTACCAAGGGCAAATAGATGAGCTCAATAGGAGGTTGGTTCTTGTTCTACAACGTTTGGAGGCCAACTCACACCCTGTGAGAAGACAACCCACTGTGGCGAGGAGAAGGCCCAACCAAGGAATGAGAAGAGGTCGAATCCTTGACTCCGAAGACTCCAGTAAAGATGCTATCTCTTTTGATCCACCAAGCATAGAAGATGAGATGAGGAACGTTAAGATTATCATCCCTTCCTTTAACGGATCTTGTAGTGGTTATGCTTTCCTTGATTGGGTTAAAAAGGCGAATAAAATCTTTGAATGTTATAACTATTCGGAAAAGGCCAAACTACAATTGGTTTCTTTAGAGTTGACCGGCTATGCTAGCCTTTGGTGGGATAGTGTGAGATCCAATAGAAGATGTGAGGGAGATGATGAAGTTTTGACATGGAGAGCAATGAAAATGCTCATCAGGAGGCGATTGGTTCCAAGCCATTATAAACAAGAGCTTTTCCTCCAACTCCAAACTTTGAAGCAAGGCACCCTCTCGGTTGAAGACTATTTAGCCGAGTTTGAGACCTTATGAATCCGATGTGATCTTCAAGAACCCGAGGAGAAAATCATATCAAGGTTCCTTAGAGGCCTAAACAAGGAAATCATAGACATTGTGGAGTTGCAACCGTTGGATAATATGGATGTTGTCATCCAACTTGCTATGAAGGTGGAAAGACAAATCAAGCGGAAAGGCAAAGGTGTTTCTAATCGGTTTGTACCAAGGGCCACGCCCCCGTTCAAACTATTTTCTAAGAATGAAGATAAGCCGCCATTTGTTAAGCCTTGGAGTCAAAAGAAGGAATTTGAAGTAAAGCCCAAAGATGATAGTATTCGGCCTAGGTCAAGGGAGATCAAGTGTTTTAAGTGTCTCGGCCTTGTCCACATTGCCTCTCAATGCCCCAACAAACGAGTGATGGTTCTTCTTGAGGGATCTAATGAGGTTATTAGCGAAAGAGGAAGACACGGTTGAGACTAGTGAAGAGCAAGAGCCGATGGAGGTTTGCCATGCACAAGAAGGACCTCTCTTAATGGTGATCCGCCGAGTTCTCACCACCCAAACCCGAGGTGAAAGGGTACAAAGAGAGAACATCTTCCATAGTAGATGCCTAATTCAAGGGAAGGTATGTTCCTTGATTATAGATGGAGGGAATTGCACCAACATGGCATCTAAAGATCTTGTAAAGAAGTTGAAGCTTGTCACTACGGAGCATCCAAATCCGTATAGACTTCGATGGCTAAATGAGAAGGAAGATCTCAAGGTCTCCGAGCAAATAAGCATAGAATTCTCTATTGGTGGTTATGTAGACAAAGTGTTAAGTGATGTGGTGCCAATGAGTGCAAGCCACATCTTGCTTGGAAGACTGTGGCAATTCGATAGAAGAGCTATCCATGATGGCTATACCAATCATTACTCCTTCAAGTTTGGTGGGAAAACCATCAAGCTCACCCCCCCTTGAGCCAAGCAATATCGTCCAAGATGAGGTTGGGAGGAAGGAGGGGGCGACCAAATATAATTTCTTTATGATCAAGAAAGAGTTGATAAAGACTCTCCAAGAGGGAGGCCCGATTGTACTAGTTTTGTTTTGGGAAAGACTCCAAGAAATTGAACATGTTCCAAATGATGTTCAAGCACTTCTTGAGGAGTATGGAGATGTGTTTCCGGAAGAACTACCTCGTGGTTTACCACCGCTTAGGGGAATCGAACACCAAGTTGACCTCCACCCGGGAGTAGTGCTACCAAATCGCCCTTCTTACTGATTGAATCCCGAGGAGGCCAAGGAGCTTCAAAGGCAAGTCTAAGAGCTTCTTGACAAGGGGTTTATAAGAGAATCTGAGTCCTTGTGCTGTACCGGCTCTATTAGTTCCAAGGAAAATGGAAGTTTTCGGATGTGCGTGGATAGTCGAGCCATAAACCAAATCACCATCAAGTATAGGTTCCCGATTCCTAGACTTGAAGACATGTTGTATTAGCTTAGTGGGGCATCTTATTTCTCTAAGGTGGACTTAAAGAGCGGCTATCATCAAATAAGGATGAAGGAAGGCGATGAATGGAAGATGGCCTTCAAGACCAAATATGGTCTCTTTGAATGGTTAGTAATGCCTTTCGGATTATCTAACGATCCTAGTACCTTTATGAGACTCATGCATTTTGTTTTGAAAGATTTCTTGGGAAAATTTATAGTTGTCTATTTTGATGATATATTGGTGTTTAGTTTGGACTTCGCTACTCACCTTGCTCACCTTAGATTGTTGTTTGATAATCTCCGAAGAGTTAAATTATTTGGCAACTTGAAAAAGTGTTCTTTTGTGCAAGAGAGAGTACACTTTCTCGCATTTATTATTTCTAAGGATTTCATGGAAGTCGATGACTCAAAAATTGTGGCAATGTGAGAATGGCCTATTCCCAAGAGTGCGTCGAAAGTTAGGAACTTTAATAGCCTTGCATCCTTTTACCGAAGGTTCATACAAGAGTTTAGTTCAATTGTAGCTCTTTTGACCGATTGTACAAAGAAGCAAGAGTTTAGTTCAATTGTAGCTCCTTTGATCCTTTTCTTGGATCAAGGATGCTTATAAGAAAGACCAAGATTTTGGCCAATGGTATGAACGGTGTTTAAAGAAGCAAGAATGTGGATACTACCTTATGGATGGTTACCTCTTCAAGGGAGGCAAACTTTGCATCCCTCATGGCGGAATCCGAGAGACTCTCATCAAGGAGGCTCATGGTGGGGGTTTGGCAAGTCATTTTGGCGAGAAGAAGACCTTAGAAGCACTTCAAGAGCATTTTTATTGGCCACACTTATTTTGGGATGTGCACAAAGTGTTGGAAAGGTGAATCATTTGTAAAAAGGCCAAAAGTAGGGTCCTTCCCCAAGGGTTGTACATGCCCCTGCCCGTCCCAAGTCATCAATGGGTGCAAGTAAGTATGGACTTTATTTTGGGATTACCTCGGACTACTAGAGCTAAAGAATGCATTATGGTTGTGGTTGACCTGTTCTCCAAGATGGCTCATTTTATAGCTTGCACTAAAACGGATGAGGCTAGCCAAATTGCCGATTTGTTCTTCAAAGAGGTTATTAGATTGCACGGCATCCCGAGGTCTATTGTATTGGATTGGGACACCAAGTTTTTAAGCGCATTTTGGAAGACCTTATGGAGGAAGGTGGGCACCAAGCTCCTCTTTAGCACCTCTTTCCATCCTCAAACCAATGGTCAAAAGGAAGTGGTGAATAGAACCTTGGGGAGTTTGCTTAGAAGTGTGATTAGCAAGAAGCTCACGGATTGGGATGTCCAACTCCCATACATTGAGCTTGCCTACAACCGAAGTTTCCGTAGTGCCACCAAAATGACACCCTTTGAAGTGGTGTATGGATTCAACCCCTTGACTCCACTTGACTTAGAACCACTGCCCTCTAAAGACATTGTGAATTGTAATGTGGCTACCAAGGCCGAACAAGTAAAGAAGATGCATGAGAAGGTAAGTAAGGCCCTCCACAAGAAGAATGAGTATTATGCTAGACAAGCTAACCGAGGAAGAAAGGGCATTAACTTCCATGTAGGAGACTTAGTGTGGTAAAATGTTTTCTTTTTTCAGTTTGGAGTCTTTCTTTTCTTTTCTTTTCTTTTGTAATTAAGGACCTATTTTCTACCTCGTGGCTTGCCCCAAACAATCAAGGGTTCCACCTCATGGGTCGACCAACCCATTTAAATTCTAGGGTTCCACCTCGATAATTGACTATTTCCTGGCACGTCCAATTTATCTATTATCCCAGGTTCCACCTTGTAAATTTATTACCTTGTGGCTTCGCCATTTTTATCTCATTATGTTTCTTCCTGGAACATGGTCAGCCTTGGTGCCTCCTTTTCGGGTAACTTCTAGGAGGACCACCTAGCTGTTTTCTTCATTGTTTTGCCATTTCGGGTAATGTTTTTTTTTTTTAATTTTCGGGAGCCTACCCTCCCGAACTTGGGGGTGATTTTAAGCTCCATTTGAATTAATTTTATTCAGTGAAGTTTGAAATTAAAGACTGCATTTTGCATCTCATTTCCTTGGTGGTTTCTCCTCCTCCAAGACTCGGGTTTTCCGGTGAGTTATATCCGGAAACCACCGAGAGCTCCACTCTGGTTTTGGCTACCATTCAAGCTTGGGTTAGCTAGGCCATACCACACTCCTTCAACCACGTTCTAGTGGAATCCAAGGTAAGGGTGTTAACCCCAAAGCTTCTCCTCTGTTTGGGTTTATCCCTCCGTTTACAACTTTTCGACCTTCCTTTCCCGAGAGCTCATGTTTTGAGTACTCTAACCATTTTCTGCATATCTTCCGATTCCCTCATCCATTTACCGTGATCTTTTTACCCATAAACCCTCTCACTTCCATCTATCTGCCCTCTGAATTTCAGGTTATAAACATGTATGCCTCAGGAGATCTAGCAGGAGACATTTGACCCTATTTTTCCTTCACCCGAACCAACCTTTCCCATTTTCCCCCTCTTTTCTCTCTCCATTTCTCCATAACCGACCAACCACCATTCCCATAGCATATCAATCAGCTACATTTGCTTAAACACTTCACAATTTCTAAGGACATATACTTCTTTTATTTTAACATAAAATAAATCCTTGTGATATTAACATGATTGCACCATGATATTTAAAAACATGACATTCATAAATCAATCAAACTTAACACTTCATATCCTCAATTAATTATCTTAATTTATTGTAAAAGTAGATAACTTTTTTTAGGTATTACATTAAGTGTAGTGAAATAGCCTAGTTTGTTGTAAAAAGGGGCGAGCCTAAGTTGTAAGCTCGACCCACAAACCCAGTCTAACTATGTATAAATAGGAGTTGAATTCTCCACAATTAGTATGTTAGATTTGGGAAAAAGAATATTTCTTCTAAATCTCGCCTCACTCTCATTTCTTGAGAGATCCTTTGTTCCAGCCATGTCATGCCCTTGAAGAAATTCAAGGCTCCAGCTTGAAAGGAGTTAGAGTTAGCAACCCCCGATCTTACACCCTCTCTTTCCAAAGAGAAGTTTAAGTATAAGAAGAGACATTGAACTCTTTTCCGTAATTAGTGATCAGAATACAACAACCTTCGTGCCATTAGGAGTGCCTAAACTACAAGACCACTTGACCACCTATGCCTCGACGTGTGCATGCTAAGGAAGGTATTGAACCCTACATCCTTAGACGATGCTAGATTGTCGACCGAACCATCTTGAGCCAAATCAAGCAAGCAAAATGTCTGCGGCCTTTTTGTTTGTGCCTCTATGACAAGTGCTTTGTTCACTATCTGTAAGTTCTTAGTGCGCATTCCGTCCATTACGCTCCCACACCGAACATCATATTCTCATATGAGTGCATCCGTGTAACCGCATTGGTCAAAGACCGAGCATCATCGATGCCCGAGCCCTGTATGAGCCTTTTCATGTTCACACCCATTGAGAATAGGACCCGTCACCTTTACGCTCGTCAAGCATGTGCCCTGACACAATTATGCTTGTTTAACAAGCACCCAAGAATGTTCATGGCATTCAGCATGCAGCTTGTCACATGACACCCGTTCACGCATAACCGTCAATGTGCGTGCCCCTTCACAGATACCGTTAAGAGCACCTGTCCATGCGTGCCGGACCATTCATGGCCATTCACGTCAATGGCCAATGTGTGCACCCGTTCGCGCCAACCACCCATGTACGTTTCACCTTTCCCCATGACCATACATGTGCACATCCCTAGGAAGCACTACAGTTCCTGTTAAACGCCCCGTAGAGTACAGTTTCTGAAACTTTACTTTTCATGAAAATACGATAATTTGTTTTTGTTTTCAATCATGCATTTGCAAGATGTTACAGTGGAAGACTTTAAAATACATTTTAATTGAAATTTAATTTGTAGGAATACATAATTTGCATGATTGTTCTGAAATACATTACAATAAAAATCTTCTCATTCATTTTTTGGACAACATCGTTCAAACAGTCACATAGTCACGCTCATGAAAGCACTTTGTCAACTATTCATTTTGTTCTCTTCTTTCTTTTCATTATATTAACAACAACATCACATACACCACAAACTGTATCTATGAGCTTAGTGCTCATTATATAAAGCATGACATGCATGAATGCTAACATCATATGCATGGTAAAATGTTTTCTTTTTTCAGTTTGGAGTCTTTCTTTTCTTTTCTTTTCTTTTGTAATTAAGGACCTATTTTCTACCTCGTGGCTTGCCCCAAACAATCAAGGGTTCCACCTCATGGGTCGACCAACCCATTTAAATTCTAGGGTTCCACCTCGATAATTGACTATTTCCTGGCACGTCCAATTTATCTATTATCCCAGGTTCCACCTTGTAAATTTATTACCTTGTGGCTTCGCCATTTTTATCTCATTATGTTTCTTTCTTTTCTTTTCATCTTTCATGAAAACTCATCCATAGAAATAGTTCATAAGTTTCTTGAAAACATGATGCATGAGGTACCGTGAACATGCATAATATGAATGTACCAAGAAGATCATTAAAATCCATAATATAAACATAATAATTCATCACGTCATAGAAAAGATCATATTATTCTATCTCAATTCTTAAGATGCATTAGCTTAACGACTTCACAATTACTAAGGACATATATTTCTTCTATTTTACATGAAAACAAATTATCGTGACATTAACATAATTGCAATATGTGTATCTAAAAATATGACATTCATATTCAATCAGACTTAATACTTTAAAGCAGATCTTAGAGCTAAATATCATCAATTAAAAACTTTTATTTTGTCACTAAACAACTAATATTGTAAGAAAATAATGTACCTTAACATTTAATGCTGTGGGTCCAAAAGGCAAAACACGCAAATATCATTACTTATCTTAGGTCCTTAGATATTAGGCAACACATAATAGAGGCTTCTTAATCACTTCATAATCTATAAATAAAATAAATATTAATCATTACTTGAAATATTGTTTGTTATTTTATAGCAAGTTCAAAATACCATTACTTAATCTATACATCTCGAAATGCCATGATTCCAAATGGGCTTGGCTAATGGATTTGTCTAACATAGCTTTTTACATAAAACCTGCAACTACACATTTTTGATAGTTTTTAAACAACTTTATTATAACATAAACAAATATGACTAATTTATTTTATCTTTCATATATATTCCACAAATAAGTCATTAAAACATGATAAGTTATAATTATACATAACCATCAACCATAACTTCTAAATTTTGTGCACCATTAATAAATAACTATCATACCATTCTTTAATACTCTTAACATCACAATTATTCTTTACCTAATTATATCATAATTATGATTAATTTAAAAAACATAAAGTATAAATCTTACCTCACTATCATTAGCTCAATAGATTTTGCGAGATGAGACGAACACATTTTCTTAAGGCTTGGATGTCAAATCTCACTCTTTCCCCTTCAACTCCAACTTTATCTCTTTAGAATCCTTCTCTCATTTCTCTCTTCTCTCCCTACAACCACAAAAATAGCTTATGCTCACCTATTCTTCCCCTTTTCTAAATAGATTTTAGGATAAAATTTTCTTTTAGTTCAACTTATCATTTTATATTTACCATTTTGTCCTTAATTGTATATTTAATTGCTAAAATACATCAATTATCATCATGTAATCATACATACTTTAACTAATTAATCTACATTAGCGCCAAACTAATCCTCAAAATTGACTTAATTAATCTTGTTTAGTAAACCTTAATTACTCCTTACAAAATTAGTCATTATTCCAATTAGTGACACATGACATATATTCCATTAGTTCTCTACTTTGATATATAAATCATATGTTACATCTAATAATATTTATAGATTAAGGTAGAAATGTAAGGTGGCGGTGATACTTCTTAAAGTAGAATTTCACTTAGCATCATGTTTATTTTAATTGTCTAACACTAGCTTTTGCATCTTTCCATTCACTATTTGACATATATTGGATTTAAAAAACTCAAACAATTATACCTAAATTATCACAAATATTGATGACTATTATGGGTATCAAATCTTGCGCACACCTGTTCGTGCCCCTTTGCGCCAACCGCTCAAAGCCCGCTTTCTCGTGCCTGATCACCAAGTGTGTGCTTCCCCTGACTAGCAATCGTTCCACAAGAAACCTCTCGACCATAACCATCGATGCTTGCCACGGTCATAACCGTTCATCAACACTCGGTCACTGAGCAATCCTATTCCTTCACCATCTCAAACCCAAATCATCCCAACCCTTAGCTTCCACAACCCTTCACCCACGTACCCCTCATCCAAACAACTATATGCCTTCGGCTAAGGATTAGGACCATTGAGTGTAACAAACTCCCAACAGTCGTGGCCCTTATCAAGATGCACAACCACCCTCCAAAATCTATAAATAGGAGGTTGGAACACATCACCTTTGCTGACACAAGATAACTTGTTGACCCTTTGATAGCGCACAAAGTCACCAAGCACATAGACCAAACATCGAGCTAGCAACACATCTTAGGCTACAACAAACTATAAGAGCAACATGACTAAAATGTCAGTGTCATGGGAGCCGCAATACATGGGTGTCCTTATTTTTTCAGGGGTAACCCCTATCGTGCATGACGAAAGATGCTGATGGCAACCGATGATAAGCATCTCATTTTTTGATATTAGATTGAGCATCACAATTTTTTAGCAAACATCACATTACCGACCATGGCTAATTTTTTGCAGCGTGGATCACATTTTCCAAAAATTGAGTTACGATCACATTTTTTGATAATCGAGAGACGATCATATATTTTGACAATCTAGCAACTGTCATATTCTCTGACAATTGAGCAAAAACATCATCTTATAGTATGATCGAGGGTCACGAGTGACCGGTGCCATGCGAATTGCACTGCACACTTGCCCTATTTTTTTGTTCTAGTCACCGACGTGCTCAACAGAGCCCACCCATTGCTGCCGATCACAAGCTGGTAGCCATTGACCATTATTCCTTAGATGGGTGCATACCTCTCCCAGGGTGCCCATGCTCGGCCATGCCCACCCATGCCTCAGTGTACCTTTCTCAGTAGGGAGTAATCCGAGCCACTTTTTCCCTCACATGAGTGTACACCATATGCAGACGAGAAGTCACTTTTTCTAACAACTCAAGATTTTGAACTTTTTCTGAGCTGATTTTGCACCTTTAAAGGGCACAATAGAGGAGTCTATTCTGAAATTTTGATAATTGTTAAATGATGTACCTATTTTTAGTAAATTATTTACTTTTCATCATTCAAAAAATTACAATAAACTATAAAAATTTGCTTACCTCATGAAACTCTCTAGAGCATCCTCTTATAATATTGTTGACATGTAAAACCTTTTTGAGGTCATTTTAATTTTGTTTCCCCATGCATCGCTCATTAAAATCGTGTGGCGGTTCATTGGGAAGCCTCTAGTCGCGCAATGACTAGACAATGGGTGAGCCACCTTGCTGCCATGACGCTACATGGGCAGAGGACTTCAACACAAAGGAGGCCCCATGGGAGCAGCACCAATAGATCAAAAACTGCAAAAGTTCGTCCCACAATGGCCCCTTCGTGGGTGCGCAGGGTCACGTCATGCCATAGTGACATGGCACGGATTGGCATGCCAAGCAGAGCAATCACCCGAGCCCGAGCTCGAAATTTTTCTAATATGTTTGTTAATTTTGCAGGAAAATTAATTGAAGAATTATACATTTCTAAGCCAACTTTGGAGGATCAAACAAGGCCAAAACACGTGATTAATTGGCATGGAGAAAATGTGAACTTACAACCAAGAACAGAGCCTCCCAGAATCAAGCCCGCACATGAACCCGGTTGAAGTTCACATTGCATAGTGAGTTAAAGTCACATGCAAAATGTGACCAAATGTCCCACGACTCAACTCATCAACACTTCAATGGAGTGAAGGAATTTTATTGCATTTTTTAGTATAATTTTACATTAATTTTTACGTTACATTTTAGGAGAACCCGATAGGGTTTCTCGGCTAGATACATTTTAGTTATTTTGCATGGGGTTTTGCATGAGGGATTCTTTGCTGAAAGAAGAGTATTTTGGGCCAAGAAAGAAGGGCAAATTGGCTGAAGGGGTGCAAGATCACGTGGCCATCACATTCTTGCATTCATTTCCAGCATGCAAGTTGCATGCCTTTGGCCCTCAATTTTCCCTCCCTTTTTCCCACTCTTCTCTGCAGATAAAACCTCCCCCAATGCTTGCTTGTAATTTTCAATTTGGAATTTCAATTAAAGTTGCTTTGAGCTTCTCCCTCTCATGGCCATTTCCAACTTCAAAACCGGCAGTCGGCGCACCTCCGGCCACCATAGGTTATCTCAAAGGAATCCTCCCTCCGAGCTCGAGATTTCTTGGTGCTTCAATACTCCAGCCTTCTTCAAGGACTTTAGGGTGAGGTTGAAGGTCACAAGCTCTTCCTTCCATCAATATTTTTCGTTTGGTTTTAGTTCTTTCCGCCGGCAGATTTTCGGCCACCACCAAAAATGCCGTTACTGTTCCATTGATTTCCAATCGGTCCATCCGCGAGAAATCTCTCATTTTTGGATGATTGTTTTTCAACCTACTCTCATAGTTCCTCTCAAAATTTCAGCCCAAAACTCATCTGCATCATCGAGATATCGTCATCCAAATTCCAGTCCAGATTCTAGAATTTTTGGATTATCGTTTTCCATTTAACCTAACCCGATCCTCCCCCTTCCTAAAATCTAAACCCCCTCCATTCCGTGTCACATTGGCACCCATGCTCATGATATGTCATGCCATAGGCAGCCCTGCATGCATGCAGACTGTGCAATGGGTGCCCCTTAGGTCAAACAGGGATGCTTTCGAATAGCATCCTTGCTTGATTCAACGATAAAAGGTGTGACACTTTCGATTAGTTTGCATGGAAAATGAGTTGGTGATCGATTGAGCTTGCAATAAGAGTACACAAGTTGGGCAATCTGCGAGGTAGAATTACTGCAAGATCTAGGCACAGGCGTGTTTGGGTCGCTTGTTGCATGATGCACAAGCGGAGGGGCAAAGGCACCTATGTCACAGCCTACGTCCGAATTGGCATTTATGGCACAGCCTATGCATGCTGAGAGGCACCGGTGGCACAACCTGCACGCATGCAAGGTTGCCTATGGCCGGAAGGCACAACAAACATGGCCGCACCTGCAAGCCAAACCTCCCTTATGTTTGTCTCGTTCATGCATACAACATCACATTCTACATGCATAGATTGTCGAGCCACACAAGGCATTTACAGTCAAATGCCTATAGCTACTCTTGCCCCATGGGTGCAGTGTGCACCTTCAGTACTGGCCCCATCGCATTCATCTCCATTCAGTGTGAGACCATCATGCTAAACGGTATCATTTGGGGCTCAAATGCTCGACACCCATTCACCCACATCTGCCAAACCTGCACGGGTGTTGACGCATAGATGTTCAGTACTCACTGGTCCGCGAGCCCATTTGCGCCAACTGCATACCTATGCACCCGTTAACCCCTTGACCGCTTGCATTAAGCCCTTCACACCACTTCTCCTTGCGCACGCACCACTTTGCATCACAAACTCTATTGTGCGCGCCCCTTCACCCTAACTGTCTTGGTGGATGTTCAATCGCGCCCGATAATACTGTGTGTGCATCTCTTAATTTTTTTAGCACGTTAGCGGCCGAACCAAATTGCCCATGATAGACCTTTTATACATTTTTGACCAGCCATTTTTGGAGCCTCTTTTAACCTGAGGTGAAGAGCCTCAGTTGGAGTCTCCAGCAATCCACATTTGACTTCACCTTCTTCCAATTAGAGAAAAGCTGGCAAAATCTTTTTTTTTTCCTTTTGTGTCCAATCAACCCTTTTCACATCATGTTTTTTGCAGCCACCAAGTGATAAGACTTCTACTTTTATCACCTCCACCCATCCAATGAAATCTGAACAAAATCCCTGCAAGCCCACTATTCTTTTCATATCAACTTTTTACAGCCACCTAGTGATAAGACTTCACCTTTTTATCATCTCATCCAATGAGATCTTAGCAAAATCCCCGCAAGACCACTATCATTATAGTCACTAAGTGAAAGACTTTCACCCTTCTTATCACCTCCACCTCCTCCAATTACGTGCTGACATGCAGCTTGTAAGCATTTAATAGAAGGAAACCATTTGGCAGCATAGCATTGCTTGCTGTTAACATATTTTAGTAAGCCCTAAGCAAAAACGTGATGCATGAAATTTGGAGGCTATATAAGCCCTCCTTAGCACATTTTGTAGAGGTTTTTGAACCCCTAATATCTAGAGCATTGCTTGCTTTATTTGTAGAGGAATCCTCCAAACACCCTTTTAATAACAAACCAGTCTCGTTGTCCAACCTATTTAAAGTTTGAGAATAGGTTGAGGGCGTTGCTCCCCTGATGCCTCTACTCATTGGTTTTACCTGATAGAACTCGCTTATGGGATCAAGCTATCCTGAGAGAAAATTCATATGGAACCAACTACGAGACGTTGTGATTAGTGTTTTAGGCTCAAGTAAGATGAACAATTTGCACGTCAATATCGTTGTGGGCCTTATACAGAGTTTCCTCTAATTTCACTCTGCTCAGGCATAGTTCACCATCTTTTGAGTCGCGCCATGTATGCTCATACTCGAACACTTCTCATAAGATCAAGGATGGTTGGAACTGCAACCCTTCAAAAGATTTTGCTAGTTAGCTTTCTTGCAAAAACATCAAAGGCCCAAGCTTGCGACACCGCTCCAATACTCATTAGTCCATGCCCATGTCAATTGGTTGATCAACTTCTCGTCATTTCTCATCCAGGTAGGCACACTGCTAGGCCCCATCTACTTCCCTCCCAAAATTTTGAAGTACTCTTCCACTCTTTTCTTAAAGTCTTTTTTCATCTTTTCGTCACAGTACTTGTTTGCTATTTTTCTCTGGAAAGGAATCAACGCCCGATTTGGGCTGCATTTTTTAAAAACCTGACTCATAGAAAGCGATTTATGGTGTGACATGGTCCAAGAGCGATGTGGCTCCAACCCTTTCTGGCACCCCCTTCAAAGGGAATTGAGCTAGGTCTTCTGCTGAGGATGTTTCTCTATATTACTATTTGAATGTTGTAGGCTCCCAATTCTCAAGCTTGGCATTTCTCAATTTGGTCACCACTATTGATATGCTTAGACTCAGCGGGTAATCTGTCTAACGTCGGGTCATTTCGATAATGTCTATTTGTCATTAATGTTTGACTGCTCGATGCACTGGAGTTATCAAAAGCTCCCAAGGGCATGCCTACCTCGAATGATATAATTCGGTAAGGGTGTGGTAACCGCTGTCGATTACGCCCAAGACACCTAGGACTTAGTTTTAGACAAACCACAAAATTTTTGCACTTGACGCCAATATATGTGCCCGACCACCTCTATGAGCCGGCTCAAGCAAAGTTTTCGCATGTACTTGATTGGGTTCTTCTTTTTGATGCATGGGGCTAAGACGTTTGACACCCAAATAGGCGTGCCCTTGGCATGAAGGCTTTGGGCTCATCTTTCTTTAAAAAACTTGACAGTTCACTCATTTTTGGATAAAGTTTATCAAAGTTTATGCAAGAGCCAAGATATCATCTATCGAGAGTCATTCGATATTTTGATGAAGTTTGCAAGTACCCTTGCATCCAAAAATCTGGACACGGGTAAACATTCTAAGTTAGAGATTCCTTGATACAACACGCGTCAGAGTTCTTTATGGGGCAAGAAGCGTGCAAGGCAAGGGTCCCCAGCATCAACTTGCCCCACGCCGCTTTGCGCAATGCAGGAATTTGGCAACTAGTTCACTAGTTGTTCTTCATTTTCCCTAAATCGTCAAATGATCTTACCATAGGTTCACCTTCCTATAAATGATAAGGTTGAGTTGACTTCTTGCAATGCGGCAAGCAGGGAACTACCCACCTTTCCATGATCCGAACACTTTACCCGACCATATAATCAGTAGGAGTGAGAAGAGTTGTGTACACAGAATAGGGACTTTGTCAATGAAAGCTGATGACTTGCACTTACTTGGAATTCCTCATTTAAGACAAACAATTGCTGGAAGCTATCCCCATCACATTGAAATTTCAAAGATTTTCCTCTCATGTCAACCAAAGATATATGCTCATTTAATACATCAGTCTAGCACCAATGCAATCCATAATATCTATTGACATCACAGCTTGTTATTGCCTCAAACATCCTCACCCTAAGTGGCCATAGTCCGTCTTAGAAGATGGTCGCAGAGGGTCACCTCTATATAGCTAGTTAGTAAGTTGAGGCCACGTTCATAAACGAAATTAGCCAGAACATTGCTCCATCAAATTCTTATAGTCTATCAATTCTTACAATGTCTAGATCTAGTAAGT
This sequence comes from Begonia fuchsioides, assembly GCA_003255005.1. Classification (NCBI taxonomy): domain Eukaryota; kingdom Viridiplantae; phylum Streptophyta; class Magnoliopsida; order Cucurbitales; family Begoniaceae; genus Begonia; species Begonia fuchsioides. The sequence goes on along the minus strand of QAOC01049761.1, from coordinate 48,276 downwards.
TTTCCTATGTTCAGTCAAATTGATCTGCATGTCCACTCTTGGTGGTGCCTTTACTATGTTTCAGTCTTGCGACCAAACTCCTCTTTCAGTCAAAAGTTGCAGGTGATGTCCTATTAATAGTTTTTGCTGATTTCGAGTCACCATCGTTTATGGTTGAGAGTAGGAAAGTATTTGATTGCCTTCGAGCCCCCAATTTTCACTCTTCAGTTGAGAAAATATCCTTGGAAAATACTTTCCCAACTGTTCGTCTTTCATCATTTCAAGAATTTTACATCTAACTATGAAATACAAATGCCCCTGATTGTCCATATTTATCATTGTTCTGATCCTGAAGGCCAATATAATAGGATCAAAATCCTATGACATTATCTAATGCTAATAGATATAGTGCAAAAACTTGCATTAAGCACTATAATTTCTTCAAAGTAACAGCACTGGAGGAATGACTCAGCCAATTAAAGCTAGGAAAGCATCGCCAAAAGAAAGGATGAGACTAACGCTGCACACCTACTACAAACTATTTAAATACAACAACTTAAATATACATTGTTGGAGCTGGAATTAGCACTAGACTTGGCCTCCAATAGAATCTTGTTAAGGAATTTAGATTGTACTTATTACAATTACCAAACTCAAAGAGCCTAATATTATTATTTTTTTCAATACCTCGCTTGTTAGGATTGGGTAATTTGTGTACCTCATACCTTTCTTGGATGTGGTAGCCATTTCTCAAGGTAGCTCTCAAGAATCAAACCCTAATTCTCCATCCCCCATCACCACCATAGAAATTTGATTGATGTGTTGCCGACACAAAGATTGTTCGATCTTTCATGTTATCATGAATCCTTAGAGCAATGAACTAGTTTTGCGTTGACCTTTTTTCTAATAATTGTGTTCCTTACAGAAGGCGGGTTTGTTGCACATATTAGCTCTAGAATTACTATGATTATTCAAATAGCAAGTACGATCAAACAAATTATAGGTGATTTAATAAGTCATTCAAAGTTTCACAGTTTGACTTAGTTCATACTTGTACATGCATGATTGAATCTTTGAGATAAGCATACGACTTAGTTCGTGATTGCTTTCATTATGTTGATTCTTGTAACGCCCTGTAGCGTACCATTTCGTAAACTTTTCTTTTCATAAAAAGATGATAAAATTTTTGGTTTACGATCATGCATTTGTAAAACGTAGCAGCGGAAGACTTTGAAACACATTTATAATTTAAATCTCTTTTGGAGGAATACATGATTGCATGATCGTTCTAAAATACATTAAAATAAAAATCCTCCCGTTCATTGCTTGGACAAAATCGTTCAAATAGCCACGTAGCCACGGTCATGGGAGCACTTTGTCAACTGAACGTTAACATCACCTACACCACAAAGTTCATCTATGAGCCTAGTGCTCAGTAAGTAAAGCATGAAATGCATGAATGCAAACATGATATGAATTTGTAAAACATTTTCTTTTCTTTTCATTTGGGGTATTTCTTTACTTTCATTTCCGTGCATCCTTATCATTGGGGCTTCCTGGCAAGGAACGAGAGACCACAAACTTGAGTCCACCTAAGGG
>QAOC01049761.1:0-45984 GCA_003255005.1 Begonia fuchsioides | reverse complement strand
TAATCATGATTAGTAAACCTTAATTACCCCTTAATCACTCACTAATTATGCTTTAATCACAATTAGTCACTAATCAAATAGGGACACGTGGCACTTTCTTATTGCTTCTCTACTTTAAATTACCAAATCATATTTGTATCTAATAATATTCTTGGACTAAGGTTTATGCAAATAATATCATTGATTAAGGAGGAAATCTAGTGAAGGTGACATATCCTTTAAGCATAAAGTGTAATTTTACTTGCTATCATTTTGATGCTAATTTCTCTAATATACTTGCATAACCTGGACTCTCATACCAGATGATAACAATCTTTAGCTGAAAGACAACAAAATGTCTAGGAATGTGCAGAGCTGAGACCTGCTGTTGTTGAGTGGCAGCAAATGCTAAATAGAGTGTGATTCGAAAAACTAGTTAAAAAAGAAACTATAAGAATATAATAATAAGTAAGAAAGTGAAAGTCAAGTTTGAAATATGAAAATAGATAGCTTTTTCATCTTTAACACTTATTTAAATATTTTAATTATCTTAAAAGTAAGCAATTTTCTTTTCGGGTATTACAATTCTAGTTCATTGTAATAGTCTTCCACACCTTTTGAATCTTCTTTTAGTTCTTGTAAAAACATCTCATATGATAATAATTAGGAGCAAATCTCTTACACATAAGTAATTTCATCTCTTTCTACCATGTACTTGCATAGTCCATGAGATCCATTGAGGCCATCTTAATGCTTTTCAAGTTGCCATCTTCTCGGTTTTCTCCTAGGATACCAATCATTTTTTTAGTTGTTGCTCTCATTCTCGGACTCACATCTTGCTCATTTCCTATATTTTTTCACTTGTGCAAGACTACTAGTTTGAGCCTCTAATCATTATCAACCTCAGGTCAAGTTTTTATTTTTTTTATGGCTTCCACATATGCCTTTCGATCAACTTTTTTTTACTTTCCTCACTACTCATGTCTCAAAATAGGACACAAAACTTTTTGTGTTGTGCTTGAAATGTTCATTCAGCACCTTAAATGTCATGGGGCTTAAATTGGATCATTTTAGGACATTTGATCAAGTTCAGAAGACGAGTGAGATATTCATGATGTAGTGAAACTTTTTGTGCGATACTAAAAGTATTCGGTCAGCACCTTAACCTATAGCGACGCTCGAATTGAGTCGCTTAGTGAAATTTTGATAAGCTTTGTACCACACGCAAAAATGTTGTATGACGTAAGAAAATATTTTTTTCCACTACCCAAAACTTTTGTTTGACACCTTAAACTATCAAGGGGTTCAAATTGGGTGATTTGTTGACTTGTGACCAAGTTCGTACGACACGCATAAGTTTGTACTGTGTATGTAATCTTTTGAGTGGCTCTAGAAACTTTCATTCGGCATTTTAACCTATTGTGGGCTTGAATTTGGTCGTTTAGTGATATTTGACAAAATTCGTACGACGTCAAACATGATTCCTTTGGTCCAAGGGCTATCTAGAAGTGTTGATTGATTGGCTCATGGGGGTATAATTGATAGGAGGTGCCTTTGCTCAGGTTCGCTCTCTTGCCAAGCGAAATAAGTGAGTCTCACGTGCTTTTAGTAATATTCCCTTGGTTGCCCTACCTCCAACTACCTCAGCCTCAATGATGACCTCATGACCACACCTTTTTTCTTTTATCAAGGCTCGATTGATTAATCTATAATGAAAAACTTAAAAAAGATAATGACCTAATAGATGAACACACATGTTAGAGTGAAAACTTCTTCATAAAATTTTGAACCCCATCAGTGGCACATCATCAATCTATTGGCAGACTTATTGTATCTTTTGGTGACACCTCACCAAGTTGTAACAACGTGACAAAATTTCATACAATGTATGAAATTTATATGTGTGATGTCTTAAACGTTTGTTCGGCACCTAAATCTATCAGGGGATGAAATTTGACCAGGTTCTGACAAAGAACAAGAAATTTATATGTCGTACAAAAGCCTTTTATAAGGTTTGGTGTTTTTTTTATAAGGTTCCACACCTTAGCCTATCAGATAGGTAGAATTTGGTCATTTGGTGACAGTTGACCAGCTTTGGATGATGAAAACTTTTTGTGCGCTGCCTGAAATGTTTGTTCGGCCTTAACCTATTACAGGCTCAAATTGGGTCATTTTATGACATTTGGCCATGTTCGAACGACGTATAAAAAACCTTTTTTGCATTGCCCAAAATATTTGTTCAACGCCTTAACCTATCAGCGGCTGCACTAGGGTCATTTGGTCACATTGATTTAAGTTTGAACAAGCAAGAAGTTCATACGACGTACAAAAAGTTTTTGTGCACTGCCTAAAAGGTTCATTCGGCACCTTAAACTATAAAGAGACTTGAATTGAGTGGTCTATTGACATTTGATCTGGTTTGGGCATAGGAAAAAAGTTTGTACAACGTACAAAACTTTTTGGGAGAAACTCAAAGTGTTCGTTCAACACCTCAACCAATAAAAGGGTCCAACCGACTCTAGGATTACGGTTACTAACCGACTATAATTCTAGGATTACGGTTACAGAGTATAATTTTGCTCACAGAGTATAATTCTAGGATTACGGTTACTAACTGACTCTCTCAATCACCAAGTGAATATTCAAGATAGAAATACAAAGATTGAGAGAATGAAATGATTCTCTAAAAATTGACAGCAATTCGGCTTTCTTTTTGCTCTCTCAAAATCGTCTTTATCAATCGACATCTCAGTAGCTATTTATAGATTTCGTTCTGCGTAGGCTGGATCGGTCGACATAAGTACGGGAACGGTCGACATAGATATAGCCGTTTAGACACATTCAAAAATAGCCGTTGGGAGTTATCTGTTGGCATTAAAAGTTTTTAAAGCAATCAATTATTTTTTATGATAACTATATTAATTATGTATGAAAGATAAAATCAAATACGTCTCAATGCTTAAAGTAGACTTAAGGGTACAATTAAAGTCTAGCAAGTGCTGCAGAATTTGGTAAGTTTTTTTTTTTAAAGCTTATGTCGACCGAACTGCTCAATATGTCGACCGCACGGATAACAGAAGAGTTAGAAGTGTCGAAGAAGCAACTTATGTCGACAGGTAAGAAGTTCTGTCGACCGCTCAAAGTCTAGAGAAGAATCATATGTCGACCGCCTATCAAGTATGTCGACCGGATTGGATCGTATGTCGACCGGACGAAACTTATGTCGACCGCTTGTAATCCAGAGACAAATTGTCTGTCGACCGTTAGGAACATCTGTCGACCGTTCAAGTTTCCAGCAGAAGAAGAAATTAGAAGTTATGTCGACAGTTAAAGAACTTATGTCGACCGGCTAAATTCCAGAGAGTTTTCCATGTCGACCGCCAACTAGGGGTGGGCATGGGTCGGGTTCGGTCGGGTTGGCCCAATCCTCGACCCGACCCGAACCCGACAATAAACATCTCGGTAACCCGTTCGGGTTGGGTTACCGAGATGACCCGAACCCGACCCGAACCCGATCGGATTGGGTCGGTATGGGTCGGTTAATCGGTTTTTTTTTTTAAAAAAAAATTGAATATATTCCCTAAAAATTAATGATTTCCCAACAATTCTAGAATAACATATTACATCAATTATATGTAAAAAATATAAACCAATCTATCGAGTTAACATTCAAAAGGAAATATTTCATCCATCTAATTACGAACATAATAATAATATGCATCAATTACACATTAAAATTCTAAAACAATTCATCAACTCAACATTTAAAATAAAATGTATTCAAAGTAAACAATTCATCAAGTAAGAACACAACAAACTACTAACTAGTAACTAGTAAATAAAGTATTAATCAATAATCGCCGTAAAGCCTTCGGGTTCGTTGTTAATCCTTGCGTTGTTAGCTGCAATTTCTGAAATAAAAATACATGGAATTTACAATTAATAGGTTGAATGAGTTATATATTACAGTGAGAGAAAATCGTTTAAGAGACAATACCTTCTTCTATGGTTTCAAAATCTTCAACGGGCTCAAACAAAATTGGAGTATTGGAACGAATCCAACTTTGTGTGCATATAAGAGCTTCAACGGTCTTCGGTAATAGGGATGTCCGAAATGAGTCAACAACTCGCCCACCACAACTGAAAGCTGATTCTGAAGCGACGGTCGAAATTGGAATTATCAACACATCTTTTGCTATTTGACTCAAGATTGGATATTTATGAGCGTTCAACTTCCACCAAGTCAAAATGTCTAGTTTGTTATTGTATTTTTCTTGTTTTTCACTCAAGTATTCATCCATTTCCGACATATTGGCGTTAGTGTCACCATCAATTGAATTGTCCAAAAATGTCTGCAAGAGAATATCAGTGGAAGTTGAAGGATTTCCTATATTCTCAGTGGTTGGGCTTGATAAGTTTGGAATTGAATCTCCCTTATACTCTGCATATAATCGTTGAACGACATTTTCAATTTCTTGCATAAATTCAGCAGCTCGATCGTTACCTAACAGAATGGTCATACAATGTTTCAACATTTTTGCTTTGCACCTAGGGTCCAGCAAAATAGCTACAAATACGAGAGAATTTATCTTTTCGAAACTGCCCCAATATTTATCAAACTTATTCTGCATTCCAATGGCCATTTGTCTCAACAATTCATTATCACCGTCAACATACTTTTGGATACTTAACTTCAATTTACAAACCTCACTAATATACATATTAGAAGTGACATGCAACGAAGCTGAAACTATGATCGTTGCATCGTAAAACAGTTTCAAGAACTTACAAAATTCCCGAATGTTTGTCCAATCTTCATCGGTAGGAGGTCCTCCTTCTCCCATGTACGACAAAAACTGACTATCAGTTCCTTCAAGTTTTTCAAATGCTTTTGCATACTTTTCAGCATGCTCTAACATCAGATACATTGAGTTCCATCGAGTAGGCACATCTAGCGTTACATTTCCTTTGTATGTAATTTTCATGAGATCAATGCAAGTCTTAAACTGTTGCAATCGTCCTGGTGATGATTTGACAAACTTTACGGCCTTTTGAACTCGACCAATTGAAGCTTGATGCTCTTTCAACCCATCATTGACAATTAAGTTAACGATATGAGCAAAACATCTTATGTGAATGTAAGCTCCATCTAAAACTAATCCTTCCCATTGTCTCAAACTCTTTACTAAGTATGAGATGGCGACGTCATTTGATGAAGCATTGTCTACCGTGATAGTAAAAACATTGTCGATGCCCCAATCAACCAAACACGTCTCCAGTAACTTTCCAATTGTTTCCCCTTTGTGGTTGTCAATCTGACGAAAATTTAAAATTTTCTTGTGTAATTTCCAATTTCCGTCAATAAAATGTCCAGTCAAAACTAGATAATTGATATTTTGAGCCGACGTCCAAGTGTCAGTAGTTAAACAAACTCTTTGCTTACTTTCTTTGAAGTACTCTATCAGTCGAATTTTCTCTTGGTTGTATATTGCCTTGATATCTCGCGCAATTGTTTTCCGAGAAGGCACAATGAAAGAAGGTTGAAAATAGTCACAGAATCTTTTGAAACCTTCCCACTCTACCATTCTCATAGGCAATTCATCTGTGATTAACATTTCTGCAAGAATCTTCCGTCCGCCTTCTTGAGTAAAAGTTGAAACACTCGAATTGGAGCATTCTCCCTCTTTCTTTGTAAATGGTAATTTTCGTTGCTTGTCATCTTGGCTACGTAAATATTTTTTGCACGTGATCAAATGCCTTGACATATTAGATGTACCATTTCTCTTCGTATGACAAGCGTATCGTTGACCACAATAGTTGCACTTGGCCCTAGGATCTTCGGGATCACTATCTTCGACCCATGTAAAGTGGTTCCAAACATCCGACCTCAACGTCCTTTTCTTTCCACTATTATTTGTCTCGCTCGACATACTTTCCATTCAAAATAATGCTTGTGTACCTGAAAAAGGCAACGAACAAGACTAACTAATCTTAAATACAGTAAATGAAAATGAAACAATATATCTAAATAATTCTCACAGTCCACGGCTCTTCCGTGGTCCATGCAGCTCACCCCTCCATCAATTCAATAAATCATCTTTCAACATTTTTTGTCCTGTTTGATTTTTTTGTGGGTTGACCAAATTCTTTGCAACTCTGTTTTCTCCGAATGAAAAATACATGGTAGATTACATTGGTGACCAGAAAATTTAAAATCAGAATGCAAGACCAACGTGCATAACATCTCATGATTTTTGTAAATATTATTATGTTGAGAGCTTTCATATACATTTAATCTCGGAATAAATTAAAAACAAACAAACAAACTACCTGTCGGGAGTCGGGAGTCGTCGGGAGTCGACGAATGACAGAACTAATGACGAATATCGGGAGTCGCCAAGTCGGGAGACGGGAATCAAGGGTCGGGAGTCGGGATTCGTCGAGTCGGGAGTCGGGATTCGTCGAGTCGGGAATCGGACAGGCGGGAGTCGAGAATCGGACAGGCGGGAGTCGGGAATCGGACAGGCGGGAGTCGGGATTCGAGGGTCGGAGGTCACGAGTCGGGAATCGCAGCCGTCGGGAGTCGTCGATTCAGGAATCGCAGCCGCGGGATTCGGAAGTCGGGACTCGGGAGAACACAGAAGGGAGGATACAGGACAGAAACAGTGAACGGGATTAGGGTTTTCGTTGACAACCCAACGGGTTGGGCAATCGGGTTGGACCCTGTTGGGCCACCGACCCGCAACCCGAACGACGGGTTTCTGCCCGACCCGTTAAGGGTTTTTAATAATTATAACCGATCGAACCCGACCGAACCCGACCCGATTGGGTCGGTTTATCGGGTTGGATCGGTTATGCCCACCCCTACCGCCAAGAGTAGATGTCGACCGAAGAACTTCGAGATACTGAAGTTATGTCGACAGCTCCAAAGTTCATGTCGACCGGTCAAGACCAACGACAGGAAAATTCTTCAACGGCTACTTCCTTATGAGTCTCAACGGCTATCTCTATGTCGACAGCCCCCGAAGATATGTCGACAGCTCCGAAGTCTGTCAGACGGAAAATCTATAAATTGCAGACAAGAAGCCAAAAGAAAAAGCCGATTTTCGAGAGAGAAAAGCACGTCCAATCTCTGCCAAAATTTCTAGTTAGCTTTTCTCTTACTCTCTCTTCATTGTAAATCATATAAGATCATTCTCATTGTGATTGAGAGAATAGTTTCAAATCATTCTCGGAAAAAAACTTCAAGTTATTATTTGTGAGAAATTGTAAAGGGGTGACGCCTCTCAGAAAGAAGAGTCATTTGTAAGGTTTGATTGACACCCGGAAGTCAATCATAGTAAAGTTCGAGGTAGAGCGGAAAGATCTTCAAGGAGCAACCTTGAAGCGCGGACGTAGGCAAGGTTGGCTGAACCACGTTAACAATCTCAGTGTTATCTCTCTCTCCATTAAACTATTTAATTATTGTTTGTGCCTAGTTATTTAATAGATAAATAAATTTTAGGAGAGAAATCAAGAATTTGCATTAAACTTATAAAAATATCTATTAACCTAATTCACCCCCACCCCCACTTAGGTTAAACACGATCCTACATTATCTCTTCTTTCTGCTCTTGATCGGTCGACATATCTTTTGATCGGTCGACATAAGTTTTAGTGAGTTGCCGTTGGGAAGAGCTTCGGTCGACATAGATATGGCCTCTGGACATGTATGCGGTCAACACAATTATAATGGGGTCGACACAAATATGTGGGTAAGGTCGACACAGATTCTTCTCTGGGGTCGACACAAATTCTACTCTGGGGTCGACACAAAAGATTTGGATGGGTCGACACAATTACGCATTGTTCTGCCTGTTTGGGTCGACACAATTTGTATAGGTGGGTCGACACAACTTTTACGTTTGGCTGAGACTTAGCTTCTGTTTTGGACAGGGGTCGACACAAGCATAATATAGGTCGACACAATTAGAAAGTCTAAGCTTTTGTTTTGAATATCTTGTGGTCGACACATTCTTATAGTGGTTGACATAACATTCTTCTCTGGTTAACTCATCGGTCGACATATAACGTAGCGCTCGACATAAGCAGGTTGCTGCCCAAAGATAGGTCGACATATCTGGGAACCGGTCGACATAAGTTTATCCTCTGCCTGAGGATGGGTCGACATAACTGGTAATCGGTCGACATAACCTGTAACAGACTTAATAATTTCTGCAAAACTCGACCGACTTTTTAGACAAAAAAGGTACCCTTCGTTGTGGGTATTTCATCTACATTATTCAAATCAACTTCTCTTTAATGGTTAATCAATTATACAACATATTAATATTCATCATAAAAGAACATGGTTACTTTAATCATAGTTAAAGCTAACAATCTCCCCCTTTTTGATGATGACAAACCATTATTGATTAACTATCTGTTTGAAAGATAATTTGAGCAAGTTCACATGTTATATGAATTTTATGTAAATTCTCCCCCGTAGTAAATGCATGCTCCCCCATAAATAAACATTCATATCAAATATCATTGCTAAATAATTGGTCATAGAATGCAAGTCATTATATGTTATCATTGCTAAATAAGGATGGATACTTCTCCCCCTTTGTCATTATAAAAAAAAAACATCCACAAAATAATTCATAGGAAGATGTAAACAGATAAGGACTTAATGAAAATTATTGTTCTACAAAAAGTAAGTCTCACAACAAAAACAAGACTGAGCATCTATTCCCAAGGAGATCCAACTAATGGAGATCCAGGCACGTCCAGTGCTGGAGAGGGAACAAGCTCGGTATCTACGGAGGTAGGAGAGGTAAGAACCTCAGTGTCTACAGCGGATGGAATCAACACCGTATCAGGAGTGGATGTACGCTGAGGAACAGATGTTCTAGTCGGAGTGACAGATGGCTCAGCATCCGGTCCCGGTGAGGGGGTTGGCTCAACAACTGGAGCCGGAGAGAATTGTGTTGTAACTCTAGGAGTGGCTGCAGCTGGTTCGTCAAAGTTTTCTTCTTCTTCTTCTCCTTCCTCTTCAAAATATGCATCACATGCATCAATTTAGCTCTTAAGGCCATCGACCTTTTTGTGCAGAGCATCAACGGATGTCTTGATGCTCGTAATTAGGCCATTAAGCATATCTAAACGCCTCTCAATCGAGGAGGAGGAGCAATGCTGTCTCCGAGGTCTCCTATCCTCGGGAGGAATATGAGATTCATCAACTGTTAGGGGTGAGGAGCTTGGAGGTGTGGGAGGTCGACGAGGCAGATTTCTCTTGTATTGCCATTCTCCATCTTTATTTTTAGTTAATCCCATCCGTGCGAGGGTCGAATCAGAGTAGATATCATGATTCCTGACTTCGATTAGATTAGCGGGAGAGGGATAAATTACTCCTTGTTGAGCAAAAATCTCCATTAGCAAAATATTAAATGGTAATGATTTGGATGCTTTGTCTAGCACTTCCATCATACGTCGTACGATGATAAATCCTACATTAAAGCGACGTCGGGTAAAGAACATATAGTTCCATATGGCTAATGTGATCTTTATGCCCGTCCTTAGGCAAAAGATTGTAGGTCGTGATGTGATGAACTAAACGAGCCGTTATGTTGAGATCACTAGCTTTGGGCTTGTACGGCAAGTTGTTTGGATCCTTAGCAACCAATTTAAGAAAACCGTATAATCCGAGCATCGAACTAGAGCGGGTTCCTTCCCTTGCTCGTAGTATCGATCCGTAAACTCATTTACCTCACAACCCAAGAATGAGTTCAATGAAGAGTTTGTAATCTTAATCGGTTTACCGCAGACTAAACTCTTGAGAGAGAGCGGGTGAGGAATTGTTTGCAAATTTGCATAGAAAAGTCGTATAGCTTCCTCATGATACGAAATTCATAGTCCAAATAACGTCTTTAGTCATTGATATTCACAAAGCTCAGTGATATCAATCCCCGTAATCCTATCGGGTAGAAATACTCTACTTAATATAAGAGGTTTGACATGTAGAATCTGAGTATACTTATCTTGAGCATCCGAATTTTGAAAGAGATGTTTGTCCACTGTCGGAGCTGGAGGAATCGACGTTTCACCGGTTGATTTTGACTTTACCGTGCGCTTTCTCTTGATGGGGAGTTTGGAAGTGGATGCCATTGATATTAAAGGAAAGATAGAGGATGAGACTGAGGAGCAATCAGAAAGGAGGTTGGAATTGTCGAAGGAGGGCTTGGAATCGCCGGAGAATGGATTGGGAGTCGTCTGAGGGGATTTTTTGAGGGAGAGGTTGAGAGAAAGAAACTAGGGCGCGACGGGGTTCTTTTAAAAACAGGGAGTTTTGACACATATCGGTCGACATATTCATAGTTGTGTCGACCGCTCTATTACCCGAGATGATCAACCGGTCGACATACTTCCCATTATGTTGACTGCTTCCTTAACAGAGACGATCAACCAGTCGACATATCAATACTTGTGTCGACCTCGTCCTTACCAGGCACGATGGTCCGGTCGACATACTTCCCATTATGTCGACCCTCATTGCCGCAGACAGCAGATAGAAGACAATGCAGCTAAGCATTATTGAATCGAATCAACCCTAGACGAATTCTAATTCCACAAAAGGTCTTCTCATCTAACGGTTTGGTAAATATGTCTGCTAATTGATCACTCGAGTTTACAAATTCTAAGATAATACCTCCTCTTTGCACATGATCTTTGATAAAGTGATATCTAATTTCTATGTGCTTTGTTCTAGAGGATTTGCAAGGGTTCATACCAAATTTCTTGAGTAATTCCTTGACATATTTCTCTTGACAAATGAATGTACCATCTAAAGATCGCTTAATTTGGAGTCCTAAGAAGAATTTAAGCTCCCACATCATACTCATTTCAAATTCATCTTGCATGAGGGTAGCAAAACTATCGCAGAGATTTTTGTTGGAAGCTCCAAATATAATGTCATCTACATAGATTTGAATGATTAACAAATCATCACCAAAGTGTTTGGTGAAGAGAGTTGAGTCTATTTTGCCCATTTTGAATTCTCTATCCAAGAGAAAATTCTTTAACCTTTCGTACTAAGCACGAGGAGCTTGTTTAAGACCATAGAGTGCTTTGTGAAGTTTGTAGACATGATCTAGCTTATCAAAGATTTCAAAACCCAATGGTTGTTATAATATACTTCTTCCATTATATACCTATTTAAGAAGACACTCTTAACGTCCATTTGAAATAGGGTGAAATTTTTCTGGCACACATAGGCAAGTAGCATGCGAATTGACTTCATTCGTGCTACTGGTGCAAAGGTTTCTTCAAAATCTATTCCCTCTTCTTGATTGTATTCTTTTGCAACCAATCTTGCCTTGTTTCTAATGAGAACACCATGTTCATCTAATTTATTCTTGAATACCCATTTGGTTCCAATGATGGTGCGATCATTAGGTCTAGGAACTAACTCTCATACTTGATTTCTCTCAAATTGATTTAGTTCCTCTTGCATGGCCATTATCCAATTTTCATCCAATATGGCCTCATCAGATTTCTTAGGCTCCACTTGAGAAATAAAAGCTACGTTAGTGCACAAGTTCCTAAGGGAGGCTCTAGTTTTGACGCCCAAACTAGGATTACCTACTATGTCCTCTAAGGGATGACTTTTGGAATATCTTATTCTTTAGGTAAACCATCATCGACAATGTTACTTGGCTCTAATCCTAGAGATCTTGGAGGACTTTCCGAAGGAATGACATCTAAAGAACTTTTCTCATTGTCATCTAGACTCAAGGAATCCATCCCTCTTTCCAAATCATCACTAGGTTCTAAGAGCTCTAAAGGTGGAGGGGACTCATCAAATGTAACATGCATAGATTCCTCAACAACTAGGGTCCTCTTGTTGAATACTCTATAAGCCTTGCTAGACAAAGAGTATCCAAGGAAGATTCCAAAAACCATTTTTGAATCAAACTTTCCTAGGTTGTCCTTGGTGTTTAAAATATGACATTTGCATCCAAAGGGCCTAAAATACTTAACACTAGGAGTTTTACCCGACCATAGTTCATAGGGGATATTTTCTAATATTGGACGAATTGATACTCGATTTATCGTATAGCATGCCGTAGCTACGGCTTCAGCCCAAAAATACTTGGGAAGAGAGTTTTCATTGAGCATTTCCTAGCAAGCTCTTGAAGAGATCTATTCTTTCTCTCAACAACTCCATTTTGTTGAGGGGTCCTAGGAGAGGAGAAATTATGATTGATCACATGCTTAAGACATAGAAGCTCAAATTTCTCATTTTCAAATTCCCCTCCATGATCACTACGGATAGCAACAAAAGAAGAGAAAGTCTCAAAAGACTCATCCTTAGATCTAAGAAAGTATACCCAAGTAAATCTTGAGAAATCATCAACAATTACAAGGCCATAATGCTTGCCACCTAGGCTAGCTACTTTAGAAGGGCCGAAAAGATCTAAGTGGAGAAGCTAGAGAGGTTTGGAGGTTGAAATGACCGATTTAGAGGAAAATGAGGATTTTGCTTGTTTCCCCATTTGACATGCATCACAAATCCTATCTTTCTCAAATGAAATCTTTGGAAGGTCTCTAACTAAGTTCTTCTTAGCAATCTTAACTAATGTATTCATGCTAATATGGCCTAATCTCCTATGTCATGCCCAACTATCTAGAGAGGATGTTGCACTAAAACATTTTTCATCAAAGCAAGCAACAATGTTCAAATCAATTGTATAAACATTATCAGAACGATAGCCAATGAATAAGATTTTACCACTTGAGCTATCTTCTAATAAACAGGAATTGGATTAAAAAATTACCCTATATCCTTTATCACATAGTTGACTAATGCTCAATAAATTATGCTTTAAACCATCAACTAAAATGGCATTTTCAATAATAGGGGAAGAAGATTTACCGATATTGCCAATACCTATAATCTTCCCCTTTTGATTTCCTCCAAAAGATACATTCCCATTTTTTTGCTTGATGGAAGAAAATCTTGAAGGGTCTCCCGTCATATGCCTCGAACAACCGCTATCGAGGTACCAAAGATTTTTTGCAAGGGAGACTTCCACCTTGTCCTCCTTTGCCATGAAGCACATGTTAGCTATCTCTTCATCCTCGGAAGAGGTTTCACTCTCGATTTCGATTTTCTTTTGTTTGCTAGATGATGCCTTGAGTGCAATGTCCCTTCTTTTGGATGAGTCTTTCTCCTTTTGCACTTTCTTCTCGTTGGCCTTCATTGTCAACTCATGGGTCATCAAAGATCCAATGAGTTCTTCAAGCTTTAACACCTTGAGGTCCTTGGCCTCTTGGATTACGATCATCTTTGGCTGCCAAGCTGGAGGTAGCACTCGTAGGACCTTCCTTACGCACCCTTCCTTTGTGTATATCTTACCAAGCACTTTCAGGCTATTGATCAAGTTAGTGAATCGAGTATACATACAACCAATAGACTCATTACTATCCTGGTAAACAATTCATATTCATGAACTAACAAGTTAGCTTTACTTTCCTTAACTTGGTTAGTTCCCTCGTGTGTTACCTCAAGAAGACGCCATATATCTTTGCCGTTTTCACACCCTTGTACCCTATTAAATTCATCACTAGAGAGAGCACAATATAGGGTGTTTATGGCTTTAGCATTAAGACTCAAATTCTTCAAGTCTTGTTCGTTATATTCTTGCCTAGACTTAAAGATAGTTATTTCATTATCTATTTTTGTGGGCACATAAGGTCCATCTTCAATAATATTCCAAACACTAAAATCCATAGCTTGAAAAAATATTATCATTCTAGTTTTCCAATAGACATAATTATTTCCATCAAATAGGGGCGGCCTAGTTGTGGATTGACCTTCGATGTTAGTGCTATTCATATTAAAGGCCATATGATTATCACTGTAATTATAGGTTAATCAATTCAATATTCATGCTCTGATACCAATTGTAGGATCGAGATTAACCTAAGAGGGGGGTGAATTAGATTAATAAAATTTTACTCCAATGATTAAACTTTAATCAAATTCGTGCGTATGGTTTACTCAATCTAAAACTCTAATGCGGAAAAGATAAACAACTTAATAGAATTGAGAGTGAGAAAGATTGACACTGAATTGTTAACGCGGTTCGGCCAACCTTGCCTACGTCCGCGCTCCAAGGTACCTCCTTGAAGATTCTTCCCGCTCAATTCTTTGAGCTCACTCTGATTGACTTATGGGTGTCAATCAAACCTTTACAGCGACTCTTCTTTAGGAGAGGCGTCACCCCTCTTACAAATTTCTCTCACAGAGTATAATTCTAGGATTATGGTTACTAACCGACTTTCTCAATCACCAAGTGAATATTCAAGATAGAAATACAAAGATTGAGAGAATGAAATGATTCTCTAAAAATTTGCAGCAATTCGGCTTTCTTTTTGCTCTCTCAAAATTGTCTTTATCAATCGGCATCTCAGCAGCTATTTATAGATTTCGTTCTGCGCAGGCTGGATCGGTCGACATAAGTACGGGAACGGTCGACATAGATATAGCCGTTTAGACACATTCAGAAATAGCCGTTGGGAGTTATCTCTTCTTTTTACTCTTGATCGGTCGACATATCTTTTGATCGGTCGACATAAGTTTTAGTGAGTTGCCGTTGGGAAGAGCTTCGGTCGACATAGATATGGCCTCTGGACATGTATGCAGTCGACACAATTATAATGGGGTCGACACAAATATGTGGGTAAGGTCGACACAGATTCTTCTCTGGGGTCGATACAAATTCTACTCTAGGGTCGACACAAAAGATTTGGATGGGTCGACACAATTACGCATTGTTCTGCCTGTTTGGGTCGACACAATTTGTATAGGTGGGTCGACACAACTTTTACGTTTGGCTGAGACTTAGCTTCTGTTTTAGACATGGGTCGACACACGCATAATATGGGTCGACACAATTGGAAAAACTAAGCTTCTGTTTTGAATATCTTGCGGTCGACACATTCTTATAGCGGTCGACATAGCATTTTTATCTGGTTTACTCATCGGTCGACATATAACGTAGCGGTCGACATAAGTAAGTTGCTGCTCGAAGATAGGTCGACATATCTGGTATCCGGTCGACATAAGTTTATCATCTGCCTGAGGATGGGTCGACATAACTAGTAATCGGTCGCCATAACCTGTAACAGACTTAACAATTTCTGTAAAATTCGACCGACTTGTTAGACAAAAAAGGTACCCTTCGTTGAGGGTATTTCATATATATTATTCAAATCAACTTCTCTTTAATGGTTAATCAATTATACAACATATTAATATTCATCATAAAAAAACAATGGTTACTTTAATCATAGTTAAAGCTAACATTTGCGACATTGCTAATTTATTTCTTAAATTTAAAATATTTTTTTAAACTAACAAAGAATGTTTGGAATTTATTATCATACTATGCATTTTTTCTTTCAATTTTTGTAAAACTAAAGTGTACTTTGAGATATATAAAAAAGTAAATAATTTTTTTGATATATTTGATGAAATAAAATCAACATTATAAAATATTAGCTTTATATACTTAATATTTTTCATTTGCATGGATAATGCATCCTAAATTACTAATTGATAAAATTTCTAATGATTTAAGTCTCGTTTTAGTAGGGAGTCAAAATAAATTAAAAATGATCTTGTTAGTTTGTATGTTGTTTATCAAATTAAATATTCTGATGTTAGCGTTCATATTCTTGTTTTGATATTCTTTCTAGCTCTAGTGATAATTCTTACTTTGGACATCCAATAAATTTTATTGATTAAATAAATGCTAAATAGTTAGCAATGTTTATTATTATGATTCTTAAAATAATAAACTCAATATTTGTTTAGAAACACATTATAATATTTATCGTGATCATCATTTTTGTATTGGGCTTTTGGAAAACAAGTGCGTTAGATGGGACGTGAGTTGCTAAGACTTCGTGGTTATACTATAAAATTTGAGTCTGTTTTTTTAGTACAAATAAACACATATATGACAACCGTTTGGAAAGTAGATATTTCTCAGTTATATGTACTGATATGCATGAACTATTGACACGACGTCATAACAAGAAACCAAAAACGCAAGAATGCATTTGCGAAATAATTCAAAATTTTGGACTTAAGCACGTCGATATCTCTTAGTTAAAAGTGTAACTTTTTACACTTAAAATATTTTGATGTTTTGCACATAATTGACAGCTAGATATGTGCCAATTTAGTGAGAATCTATATAATATGTAATGATGCAAATGTCAAATTTATTTGTATGATAAAATTTTGAGTGATATTTAATTATTTAAATAAATAATAAATAATTTTTTTTTTATATAATTACTAAGTGTTTATTATATTTTCAAATCTTATTATAACAAAAATAACTTTTAAAATATGTGTATAAGGTAACGTTATTTAAGTATATTGAAGCCGTTTGACTCAAGTTGTTTAGGCTTGAGATTCGTTAGCGGGCTCAAGCAAAATCTTTTTTAAAGAAACTCGATAGATTCGACTCAAATAGGCTCGACAAATTAAGCAAGAAAACATCGACAAACTCGATGAGCTAGTTCAAAGGCTAGCTCTCACATTTCTTATCAATTAAGAAAGCTGTCTTTGTTAGGTGACATTAGTTCAGCAACTTCCTGTATAATTTTGAAATCCTGGGAAATTACTCCCCAGGTTTAAGCCATTGTCACAACACTAATTGAACAAAAATCTCATTAACATACCTACGGTAATAGTGAAATTTGCTTAGAAATTCTGTTAAAAAAGACGAAGTAAGACAAGAAGGCTGCTGCCCAGTTCAAAACGGGGACTCCAACTACGCTCCTA
Source organism: Begonia fuchsioides (assembly GCA_003255005.1). Lineage (NCBI taxonomy): Eukaryota > Viridiplantae > Streptophyta > Magnoliopsida > Cucurbitales > Begoniaceae > Begonia > Begonia fuchsioides. The sequence goes on along the minus strand of QAOC01049761.1, from coordinate 29,162 downwards.
GAATGCACTCCCCAAATGGACAACACCAAACTTCATTCCAATAAACTTCGGTGCATGGTCGAAAGCCAACTTACTTGGGTCTCAAGAGCGTTCTAGCTATCTCTTCAAGTTCAAGTTGTGGCGGAGTTGGCAAAGTTTCGTTAAGAAAACATAAAATCAACACTGCCGTCTTTGTCTGATATTTGATGTCCAATATCTTATTATATTGTTGGGTGAAAGAGAGAGAAAACATGGTGGGTTCCAGAAAAAAGAAAACTATTCCAAGCGATCAATAAAAGAAGAAGTATTCTAGTGTTCTGAACCTGGAAATTTTCGTTGGAAAATTTCAGTGTGGAACTTTTGAACTGATTCTAATACTTAGAAATTCACGAACAGATTTCATATCAGTGATTTTACTGGCAGACCATTCCAAGAAAATAATAGAAAAAGTAAGCAATTTTGATTTCTCAAATGCCTCCCATGCCATGGTCATTGGCAGAAAAGCTTCCATTCTTGACCAGAGCGAGATTTATGAATAAACAAATGAGCCGTATGAGATTGAGTAGCTCTTAACAAAGAGCTTATTTTGAGATTGTCTGCGCCGACGAGATTAATGGTCCAACCCCACCATTGTGGCGGCAAAGTCGGCGGCGCCGGTTTTGTGGTAAGACTGTTTGTGAAGGGAATCACTTTTGAGCAGCACTGAGGCTCTGTGCGCCGTTAAGTTTGTCACCAAAACCCTACAAATTTTTTGCCTTTCTTTTCGCTCCCCGCGAATTTCCTAATTTTTTTAGAGAGAGAGAGGGTGAAACTGCCTCATAGACCAATGATCGGATAGTTTTTCCATGAGGATTAATATGATTGTGCTATTTTCTGTTTGGCTAGTTTCATTTTTAGTTGATTGTCGGCTGAAAAACTGAAGGATAGACGAAGAGAGATTTTCGACGGTTGTCTTCTCTGCAATGGATGAATATGATTTTGGAGAATAAAGTTATTGCCAGTCTCTTCAGCACAAACGCAGACAACTATGAAATCATGATGGGGAAGTTGAGATTTTCAGCCCCTTGCTTGCAAGTAGCCGCAGGGAATATACGACGGGCTGTTTACTTCGCGTTCTTGATCGTGTTGTTCTTCAAATCTTCATTTCAACAGCAACAGCCATTGAACTCTTCTACTGAGCTTACTGCTTTACTCGACCTCAGATCTTCTTTGGGTTTAAGGAGCAGAGACTGGCCAAGAAAGGCAGACCCGTGCCTAATCTGGAACGGAATCTCCTGCCGGAATGGTCGAGTTATTGGTATCAACATCTCTGGTTTTAGAAGAACGCGAATCGGGAGCCAAAACCCCCAATTTGCTGTGGATTCCTTAGCCAACTTGACCCTTTTGCAGTCTTTCAATGCTTCGAAGTTCTTGCTTCCAGGTGAAATTCCGGACTGGTTTGGTCTCCGGTTGAGGTCTATGCAAGTGCTTGACCTTAGGTTTTGTTCTTTAGTTGGTGCCATTCCATCTAGTCTTGCGAATTCTACGCACAGACTCTATCTTTCTAACAATGGCCTTACCGGATCCATTATGGCCAGTTTGGGACAACTACGTCATCTTTCAGTGCTTGATCTTGCGAATAATTTGCTAATTGGGTCGATCCCATTTTCTCTGACTTTGCTTCGCAATCTTACTCGTCTTGATCTTTCTTCAAATCGGCTATCTGGGATCATTCCTTCTGGCATTGGAACACTATCCAATCTTCAGTTTCTGAACTTTTCAAGCAACAGTCTTTCTTCTTCATTGCCTGCTGAACTTGGTGATCTTGAAAACTTGGCAGACCTTGATCTCAGTTTCAATTATTTTTCCGGGTCAGTGCCTGAAGATTTTTCTTGTTTGAGGAACTTGAAGAGGATGGATCTTGGCAATAATTTGATTGGTGGGTCTCTGTCTGAAAATGTCTTTGCAAATCTAACAAATTTGCAATTTTTAGTGCTGAAAAATAATGCCTTCATTGGTTTCGTGCCTAATTTGTTGTGGTCACTGCCTGATTTGCTTCTTCTTGATATCTCTGGAAATAATTTCACTGGAAATTTAACTAGTTATAGCTTAAATTTGACGACCACTTCTGCAACATTGAATATGTCAAATAATTTGTTTTATGGAAGCCTTGCTCCACTGCTCCAAAGATTCAAAGTAGTCGATCTGTCGAGGAATTATTTTGAGGGTAAGGTTCCAGTCTATTTGTCAACAAATGAATGTCTTTTACAGAATAATTGTCTTCAGAATTTGATAAATCAGAGGGCATTTGTAGAGTGTTCATCATTTTATTCGGAAAGAGGGTTGAATTTTGATAATTTTGGCCAAACAAATTCCACTATATTTCCAGCAGCAAAAACATCAACAAAAAACAACAACAAGATGATTGTTTTGGTAACCATCTTTGGGGGACTTGCTCTGATTGTTCTTATTGCTCTTCTATTATTACTGCTCCTACGAAAGCATAGAATAGGCACTTCCACTCAGAGGGACGTAGGGGTCAGACAAGTTACCTCTGCCGGGGATGAAGCCCTTCCAGGAGTATCAATTAACTTTTTAAATTTGGGAGATTCATTTACTTATCAGCAGATTCTTGAGGCAACAAATGGCTTTAGTGATTCAAACTTGATCAAGCACGGTCACTCGGGCGATCTCTTCAACGGAGTATTGGAAAATGGAACAAAAGTTGTGGTCAAAAGGGTTGATTTGCAATTAGTTAAGAAGGAAACATACCTTTTGGAATTAGATTTGTTTAGCAAGGTTTTGAATTCAAGATTAGTTCCCCTTTTGGGTCATTGCCTGGAGAATGAAAACGAGAAGTTTCTTGTATACAAACACATGCTTAATGGAGATTTGTCAAATGCGTTGCGCAAGCAAGCCGATGGTAATGATGAAAATGTGCATCATCTGGATTGGATCAAAAGAATGAAAATTGCATTAGGAACTGCAGAGGGTCTGTCTTTTTTGCATAATGAATGTATCCCACCCCTAGTTCACAGGTATTTCTGCCTTTTGTCCTATTTTCATTTTTGTTTCATCCTCTAAGTTTGTCCCAAGGATTTGACTTGGAACTTGCATTCACGAAAAATGCTCTTGAGTTCTGTGTCATCACTAGTTGACATGCTTATCTTATCTATAATGGGTGGGAAATGCCTAACTATTTCTTTTGTTTCTATGGTTAGAAACCTTTTCTTGTGTTTTAAGTGCTAAGAATGTTTTGTTTGGCAATTGAAGAGATGTTCAAGCCAGCAGTATACTTCTGGATGATAAATTTGAAGTCCGACTGGGGAGCTTGAGCGAATTAGGCACCCAAGAAGGGGGAACCCATCAGAACATGATCACTAGATTGATGCGATTGCCACAGTAAGTGAATTTCTGAATCATTTTTCTTTCAAAGCTCTACAGATTGTTAGCTTGAGTGCAAAATGATACGAAAATCTCTTGTATAATAAATTTTCTTCTTGACTTTCAGGTCAACCGAGCAAGGTTCTTCGGGTACAACTTTGTTTACCTTTTATTTTCGTTTTTATGATTTTACTTTTTTATAGTTCAGTGATATATTCTACGCGATGTTGATTGCGTTATTCGTAGTTCAGGCTCTTCAATGATTATTTCCATGATATAAACATGCATGCATATTTATCAGAATTTGGACATAGTCATATGCAATAGACTTGATCAATCATGTGTCTTCGAAGCTCTAACACTAAGAGGGCTAATTGATCAGGTTCTCTGATGTCCGCGTGTTCGTATGATGTTTACTGTCTGGGCAAGGTTTTACTCGAGCTAGTGACGGGCAAGGTTGGGATTAGCTCCTTAGGAAATGATCAGACCAAGGAATGGTTAGACCAGATCCTACCCTACATCAGTATCTATGATAAGGAACTGGTGACTAAAATTGTAGACCCATCACTAATTTTGGACGAGGATTTTCTGGAAGAAGTGTGGGCGATTGCGGTGGTGGCAAAGTCATGCCTCAATCCGAAGCCTTCAAGACGGCCCCTGATGAGATACGTGCTCAAGGCTGTGGAAAACCCCGTGAAGGTAGTGAGAGAAGAAAGTGATAGCTCGGCAAGGCTGAGGACAGCTTCTTCTAGAGGGTCTTGGAATTTTTCTCTGTTCGGGAGCTGGAGGCACAGCTTTTCAGAGATGACCATTGTTCCTGCTTCGAGACAAGCGGGTGCGAGTTTCAAACGCTCGGGGACATTGGGATCGCAGGGGAGTGCTCAAAATAATGGCGGATCATCACAGAGACGGCAGTCCAAGGAGGTATTTCCCGAACCGTCCGGTGAGCATGAGCTTGCAAGATCAGATAAAAGGTACTAAGATGATGAGGATTACGATGATTCTTTGACAATAAGAGAACAGGCTTGGCAAGTGATGGCCTGTTTGTTTGTCAAGCACCCGACCAGATGGCCCTCCTGGGGATGGATTTTCAGAGGGCAGCGAATGAAGCGTGGGTGTTAGGAGGCAGGTAAAATCTCAATTGCTTGTTTTTTGTGAGAACAAGCAGCATTTTTTGTTTTTGTTTTTTTATCTTTCTTGTTTCTGATTTGGAATGTAAAGAATAAAATTCAATGCGTTGATTGATTTTTTTTGGTTATTTTGTCCCAAGAATGGGCTTGATGGTTTGTCCTTTCAAGCTTCAATTTTCATGAAGATTTCAAACATTTGGGTACTCACTGATGTTCAATTTGGTCTGATTTGTTCTAATTTACAACTTTTAATCATTTTCATTGCGTCTCCATATTTTAAGTATTGTGTTTTGGTCAACGTCTTTTTTTGGGTGTAAATATTTGACAAGTTTCAAGTAGTTTTCTCAAGGATTATGTCAATGCGCTCCTTCGAAGCATAGGGTTGGTTACAATCAATACCTTAATATTTAATTTTTAACACTCAACCTTAAAATTAAAGTATAACACACCCATCATCTTAATGTTAAACTCTGGTCAAACTTCCATTAGGGTTTCCTCTCCACCCGATTTTAAGCCATCTACCCGGAAGCGTGAAGAGTGAGTTCAGGTGAGGATTCGTCTCCATCGTTTCTTTGCTGGAGTGATTTCAATTCAACTGAGAGTCAAGCTCCGCTGGTAAGAGATTTGAAAATCTATCATTAATTCGGCCATTTTATGAGCTGAAGTTTAGTTTCAGATTTGGGATTCAATGTTGGTCCAAGACCGTTCAAACACGCCTAATCGCCAAAAAGCCAGATTAGAACCCTACCTAATTCTCATTAGAATTGATTTTCCGATCAGAAAAGCTTCGATCTCCTCTCGAATCGGTTCTTTGAAGCTAAAAGCCTCGATTTCTCCACATGGTTTTGTGAAAATTTCTACAGAATTATCGCAGTTCTGCTTCTGATCGTTTCCGTTGCGACTTTTTCTTCCAACTCAATGCCATTGACACTGCTTCATTTCTCGGTTTCCAATATCAGACAGCTGCGATGAAAACCACAAGTATATGGCACCTGAGATTCTCCAATAATGCAAAAAAAAAAAGATATTTGGATCGTCTCTGAATCAAGTATGAGAAACTTGATTTCAATCGAACATTGCCAATGGAACCTAAGATGTCAAACAAGAAGTTTGACTCAGACCAAACTTGTCACTAAGAACTAAAGCTATCAAAGTTGATCTATCAAAAATTAACTTGATGAAGATCGAGTTCTTCGCAAATAACCAAAGAGAAAATTCTCTATAAACACTCAACGTGAATTAATCATAAAAGTTGTGTCTATTCACGATAACTTGGATGCATTTAAATAGGTTACACATTTTCTAAGTAAATTAAAAATTAAAAAATAATTAGGAAACTTAAATAACTTTGGGAAGATTCTCAAATTTGTCAAGATTTTTGAATCTGCCAATAAATTCTTGCTGGTCAAGTAAAAATTTGATTTATTTACTGGTCAAATAAAAATTTAGTTTAAGGAAAGTTGGATGTAGTTTCATATTTCCTTTGGCCTTTCAATATTTTGTGGTGAACTTGTGTCCTTGACTACTTTACATGATATCAATATTTTCTTCAACACTTAACATAATAAGTTTTTTGTTTTGATGTTGAATAGATTCTTTCACTTCGATCTTCTCTACTAAACTACATACTGTTTCATGTATTTTCTTGATTCTTGATCTTATCATTATGCCTCTACTTCTTTGTAATTGGTCTTGTATCACTACTTGTTCTGCATCAGCTACTCTCGAGAAAAATCAACTCCCTGTAATCAATTGGAATTCCATTTCACCTCTTCAAGTTGCGTCTTCACTCTACCTGGAATTTCGGGCGGAGGTAGGGGAGGGTTTGACACAAGTTTAACGAAATGGTTGATCGATGCATCTTATTTTGTTTTTAAGGTATTGGGTAAGTACCACCCCAATACTTGAAGGGGTGGGTTGATAGATACTCTTTTATTTGCAGTTGAATTAACACAGACAGCCGTCGGACCTAAGGGACATGAGTTGTCAAACCAAGTGTTTTTTTGCTCTTGTTTCATTCAATTTTGGTTTATTTTTAGAACTTTAGATTTTAAAATTAAATCCAAGAATCAAAAGTGCCAAATTTGGTTGTTTATTCTGAAGAGATCAAATTTAGAATCAGAACAAATTTATGGGAACAAAATTGAAGTGGTTTGGCATTGACATTTTGAGTAATTTCCTCGAAAACCATGAACTATAGAGTCATTCAAAAAATCAATTCTTAACAATTTCCAATAAAAACAAATCTTACCGCACAAGCCTCAAAATCAAACAAGTTTTCTATTTTAATTAATTATTCTCTACTAATGTATAGTTAAGATATTAATAAGATATGACTGAACCAGCTAACATAAGGTGGTAATTATTAATTTAATTGCAAAAATATTAATTCAAAACATTTAGCTATTGGAGTTCGGCTTCAACCTCCTTCGTGAACAATAACATAACTTTATTCTTGATTATTGACAGAGTGGATCAAAACCTACTAAATTAAAAGGGTTAATGATTATGTATTTATTAAAATTATATTACGTGTGTAAATTACTATTTTTAAGATGGTTCAACTTAAAAATAATACTGATATTTATTATATTATAATTAAAATAATTATATATTATATTTAATATATGAATCATAATTCGATACATAATAAAAAATATATTTATAAAATAAACTTATTATTAGTATATTAAAAATATCATTTTCATGGAAAAAAGTTCATTTGCAGCTATATTGATATTTATTTAAAAAGAAAAAATTGCTGTCAAATTAAACTGGGGAAGTAGGGTTCTAGGAAACCTCGGCGCTTTCTGCTCTCTGGACCCTCTGTATCTGTGGAATGGCTTCGATTCGCAGGATAGCTGTTGAGGTGGTATTGAGGTCGACGGCCTTCTGTTCTAGAAACCTAACGCAGTCTCGCCTCAAACCAGCAGCTCCTATTTCCCCATTATTTCCTTCAACCGGAGCTTTACCTCGCGCTGCACGGTATACTGTTCTCAATCTCTTCCATTGAATTCCAGCAGTCAATTGCTTTCTTTCCCTAATTCCTCTCCATGTTTCATTTTCATCATCTTCTGATGATTTCTCAGGGCTGTTTTACCACTGGGACTTGAGCTGTCTTCGATGCCGTTGCATAGCGCAATTGCCTCTGCTAGGCTCAAGTCAAGGATCGGAGTAGAACCTTCCTGTTGGAGTTCTCTCTCGCAAGGTTTTCCGATAATTTTCTTGCTTTTATCTTTGTTTTGTCTGCTTCAGGTAACCAATGGCTTCTCACAACTATTTATAATATTGATATCTGCGTGGTTACTCTCCGGAATGATGAAGTTAAAATTGAGACTGAGCTATGAATTTTGATTCCCGACGTTCATTAAAGTGTAAAGTTGGTAGTTTTATCTGCTACAAAACCTAAACGAATCTGATTTTATAGCTTGAAATCCAAAGTTGACATGCTCTCGTGTGGAATGAATGAGAACAAGAAACTGGGATGGATAGTCGCATAATAGGATAAAAGGAACAGATTTCCTTTTATTGAGAAGTGGAAAGCTATAACTTTGCCTTGACTTCCACCTACGAAAAGGATGGCTGAAGGATGCAGTAAATCCGGAAAACAACTCTCTCTATAGCTAGAATTCGAGAAGAACGACACTCCACTCAACACACGCATATATTACTCACTGATTGTAAAGAGAATAAAAAAAACTTGTTATGAAACCAAAGAGAAATTTCAATGGCTGAAGATTATCATTCCGAAAAATCTTTTTCAAGGTTACAACAAGTCCTATATTTATAGGCTAATACTAGCTCAAAATATGAAATCAGGCACTAACTTTCGAAACTAATAGGGTTGTCCATAAATGTTGTCTTAAATAGTAGTCAAATCTGAGGAAACATCCCTAAATTTTAGTAATGTTTAATTTATCACAAGTTTAGGAGATATGCTTCCCCTTTTTTTTTACAACTAATCTGTCATTTCCCCGAAATTCGAATATAAAATAGCTTAACAACAATTAATAAAAACTATAATTAAAAGATAGATTGCCCATTAAGCAGTTTATGGGTTCTTCCCTAAAGTTTTTTCTTGATTGTCCTCATATTCTCATTTAAGTTGGTGTAATGTCTCTCCTTGTCTTTGGTAGTTGGCTCATCTCATTGTTCATTAATAGAATCTTCTGCAAAATAAGTAAACAAATTAGATAAACTTCTGTTTCGTTGATGAGTCATAACACCCAATGGCACATCAAAAGTGTTTTGTTAGCTATGATGAAACTGTCTTATCTCGACATGGCATCATTCTTGAAATGTGTAACATGGTATGTTCTTTTACATTTATATAGGATTTGCAACGCCTTTGTGACAGAGCTGCAGGAAGGACTGTGGGCAATGCCATTTGCGGTCATTCTGCAGATGGATTGCTTTTTTTTAGAAAGATCTTGAAATTTCTATCTTATACTCTTTCTAAGTGGTATTTGTGTCGAAGGTATTTGCGACTTTCAATGGATACCCATAATATTTTAATCAACATTCCGTGTCAATTTTTTGCATTTAATGAGATTGCTCTTGTCCTTCCACACTCTGTTTCCTCAATTTGATGTTACCGAGTTTGGACATCGACTTTTAGTATGTCAGATCATTTAGAATCTTCCTGATTGTTTTTGTCAATGATATTACAATTAACTTGGAAGTGAAGAACAATATTGACCGGATCCATGATTGGGATAGTAAGTTGAATGACTTTTGGGGTCTCTCAATCACAGAATCTAATCAATCAGTTCAGTAAATTGATTTGGTCATTTCTTTCAATGCTTCGTCTTGATCTTCTGAACACTCAATATATACTTGTCCGTTTACTTCTTTTGATTGCATCATATACAGCCGAGAGGCTTGGTGCTGCTTTTGTTTGGAAGTCTGGCTCAATCGAAACTTGACTTATAGGTCAAGATACAAGTTTTATTCACCAAAAATGAGGCTCGCGATCGGATATCACCAAGAACATTGTTCTCTGATCTTTTGACATTGTGCTGCTTTCAATGAGTATGAGTAGAATCAAACAACATCGTTTTCTCGATATCATTAATTGAAACTCTCAACCAAATCTTCTTTTTTAGGTATTGGGTTGTGCCAATAACGAAGTGAAAATGAAATGATAAGAACACAAGAAGAGTCAGAGAGATAGCATAAACTTCTGCGAAAGAATGTTTGCAAGCCATGGGCAGTCTACCTGTTTCTAAATGAAGCCTATGCCCCTTCATGCTAGTTGGTCAAGCTGCCCAATGGATCGATCAATTGTTCAATGAAACTTGCTTTTCTCTCTCACGATTAAGCTCTTTATTGTTGTGAGTAAAATGTGTTGTTAGAGACTGTAAGTGTACAGTTCCAGTAATATAAAATATATCGATCTCCTGAGGATAACAAGTATGAACTTTTTTAAAAATTAATATGAAAACACAGGTTGATCAATTGATAGGTGTGTTTTTCTAAGTTTGAAATCTAATTAAAATTCAGTAATAAAATGTGCGAGTTCTCAACATTCAGTAACAAAATGTTCATCGAGTATCGCCATGCGATTATCAACTATATCTCATCGATTCCATCTTCAGGCTCCAGTGGGCGTGCCCTAAATCCTTTCAGCAGCCGTTGACTGATTGTTCCTGTGTTTGCCCTCGGAGTAGCTCGGGTTGTTCTCCGATGGATTTCACATCTCTAATGTTCCTCTCTGTTGTATCCCCCTTTCTGAGCGCTACTGTCTGGTTGATAGAGCTTCCTTCTCACTCCTCACGATTTGTCCGCTTTATTCGCTTGGATACTCCACTCATTTTCTCTCTTTGTTGTTTCTTCGTTCATGCCCTAACAATGATTTTCTCCTATCCTTTTCTACCCGTATCGCCTCTCTGGGTGCTCCCGCACATAAGGCGAAGACACTGGGCAACTTGTCTGGATAATGAGAAATATTTAAACTCAAAATAGAATTTTAAGCTACTGACGTGCTTATTTAACACAAAACCTTCGAGCACAGCTAAATAACCGGATTATTACCTCGGTAATTTCTTAAATATTGGAGGGATATATAAGTTTTCATCGAGACTTATAAGCCTCTCTAAACTTAATCTATTGCCCGCCCTCGACATATGCAACAAAAGAAAGCAAAAACATTGCTCTACATGCTTAACCATTTATACAAAACTCTTAAATTTCTAACCAGCCATCACAAATCTTAGCAATAAAATTTAGTAACCATTAAATCAGCAACAACTTAATACCCCTCGAGTGTGTGTGCGCGCTTCTGTCAGACAACTTAATATCTTGAGCAATTAGAAACATCGCAACATGTAATAGTTCTTTCACCCTTCTTTCGAATCCAAAATTTCAAACATAATCGAGATTGTAAAAGTAAAATATGATAGTGATAACTTTCAAAAATTGAATTTTATTGAGCACCTTTCTTTGGTTCTGCCGCCTTTTTACGCGAATGACTACTATTTGGGATACCTCCTCCCGATTGCTCAACGTTATTTCCTCTAAGGTAAGGTAATGCTTAATATGTGATGGAAATGATCCATTCTTCCCATTTTTTCGTCATTTCCATAACTCTTCATTCATCCCCCTTTTATTTCTTTTCCTTTTTCTTTTTCTATTTTTTTTTTCTTTTTTAGGTGGCATACCGTCCAACGGGTATGCACAAGACTCACTCGTGTTGAAAACGGCATGAGAAATTGCATACACTTTTGCCTCTTGACTTATTTGTACTCTCGACTTTTTTGTACTCTCTTTTTCTACAACAATTTTTTTTTATAAAGTTCCTTGAACTTTAATATTGGCACCCTAACTAGAAAGAACTCTCCGTCATATATTTGCCCTTTCTTCATCTAGGAAAAGCTTTAAAACTTGGCAACCCATTCTAAACATCTTGTTCTCGACATTAATGCCCTTGAGAAAGTTGTGTGGAAGGGGTCGCACCCGATCCTCAAGAGATTGAGGTTGATTTAATTTTCACTAAACTAAATTGATAGGACTTTTGACTTTTGGTCAGAAAAATTAGACTTTGATAGAAACTTTTAAAGACATTATGCAATCTTACTTGTGTTTGATTATTCTCCCAAAACTTAACTTAGACATCGTCCCCAACGTCTACGAGATAACCAGGTCACAAAAGAGGGATAAAGTAAAACACAAACTAATATTGTATAAAAACGATACTTGCTAGGAATTTAGTCATGTGCCTCACCATCTGAGTGAGGCTCGGTTGGGCAGGTTAACATAGTTGGGAATTTTGGCCAAGGAGCACATGATTTCTTTGCGTTGTTGCTGGATGAAATACAATGCATCCCTTTCTGCCACGTAGGAAAAATAAGCCTTAAGATTATCAATGATGTGTTACAGTTGTACCACAACTATGCTCAGTTGGGCTTCTAAAGGATCTCTGTGTGGAGCTTCTGGCACAGCAGCGGCAGCGGACGGATGTTGTGAATCCAGCACGGTCGGAAGCAGCTCCAAATTGTTCCGGGCAATGGTTATAGCAGTTATGAACCCAATGGTGGTCGACTGACAATCATGCTCCGAGATTCTAACTCCGACCTGCAGTCAAAGATGTGATACCAAAGATGAAAATAACAATTGACTGCCACCCTTTAACGCATTGGAACATAGGGCGTTGAAGATGACACGGCCACCATCAATATGAAGTCCTTTTAAAATGCAATAAATTATTATCACTCGGGTCTTTCGTGACTCGCTGTCCATGTGAAGAAGGGTAGAACCTATATTTTATAAAGTGATACCGTACCTTTGCATTGGTATTCAGGGTATGACCTTGTCTTAGAGATATCCCATGTAGTTCCAGGAATTGCTACAGTGTCAAGAATTTCTTAAGGAATTCGTCTGTCTCGTGATTTAGCAGAGGAGCATAGTCGTCTTCAGTATCTGGTATGTTGTATTGCTCATTGATAATGGTAAGAGAAAACCAGATTGACCTCCCTCTCACAATGACTTCTTCAGGGTGATTCACATTAAAGTTTGCATAAAATTCCCTTACTAAATTGGGACTAGACCATTCCGGTTCAGTCCATTGCAGGCTCCATCATTTGAGATCTATAGTGCACGAAATGTAATTAGGGATGTGATCAAAGGAACCTTTTAAAAGCTTGAATCCTTTTTCCAAAGCCAGTGACCTCATCTTTTGTAACCACCCCAAATTCATATATTTTTTTATAAACAAGAGATTAAAAATTGTCAATTTAAAACCTCTTTGAGAAATAGAGGTAAGAAATCAACCTGGTAAAATCATTCTCATTTATATCAACTCCCACTAAGTAAACATTAACATTTCATTTCAAAAACAAAGTTGTTACACACTATATACACTAAACATAGTTGTTTCCAAAACCAACATACATATTCACATTGTCTTACAAAAATAGTGGGATAAGCGACACTACTAGTCAAAATACTTAACAACAACAATCTTCCGTTATGGATATACTCCCTCCTCACTGCTTCTAAAAACAAATAACAAAAGTTCTCGCTGTCAACTTCGTCACTTACATTACAAATTATTATAAGTATCCAACTTCGTAAAATCAATGCAATTTCTCTTTTTTATTTATTTATTTTCATTCGATGCACAGTTATGTCATTTGAGGATCATCGGGCAAATGAGACCGCATATGAGTCTTCTTCATCCGAGAATAGTCAAGCTCAAGTGTCTCCCCATAATGACCTGTTATGTAAATTATTAATTTCATTTATTCTTTCTATAAATTTATTATTGAAGGCACCATACACAAACACTTTGTATCTTTGTAATGTAGTCTCATTCAAGGGCCAAACACATAAAGCACTAACTTACCTTGTGTCATTTGATAATCCACAGCAATATTTGATCAGTAATGAATATCACTTGATAACTTATGTTGTCAAAGAAGACAACTTAAAATCTCGAAACTACCTTATTTTTCATCAACTTTAAAATCTCAGTACTTAAGCTACTCCTATCTAATTACTTCTATTCCAAAGCCAGCACTTCAATTATTGTCTCTACTTTACTTTGGTAGAAGGTCTTGAAGTCATTCAATATCATCTAAAATACGTTTTTAAAACAAAAACCAAAAACTTTCCAAAAGAGGCTATTTTCCTATAACTTTACATAAAGTACATAATATATGTATAACCAATTGATCCAAATCTTATTGAACTACTAGGTTATCTTTCTAAGGTAAGAATTGATACCGTGAAATAGAAAACTCAGATTGATGCCTCTATTTCGTGGTTTTCATTCTCAACACACTTAAAGAGCACAAAAACACCCTCTTTTAGTGCACTTACTGTCCAAAACTCCTCTGCTTTCGTAAAAACCCTCCATAAGCTTCTTTGACTTTGAAAGAACATAATAGAGCTCAAATTTTGTGGGTTTCTTCAAGAAACACTCAACACATTGTTACACACTTCCCAAAATGTCTCTTGTTACACTTTGAGCATTGACTATTTGTGTTAGATTGTCGTTCACGTTTTCCTTTTCCTTGTTCAGTCTTTTCATCACTACGTGTTTTAATACATTTAGACTGTTGTCAACCACGATTTTGTCGAGGTTGCACTTCTCTGAAGAATTTTCTTTGGGACTTCCTCTATCTTTGAAACTTTATCTCTACCTATTCTACTTCAAGAGCTTTTGTGATGACGTTTGAATAAAGTACATCTTGTGTCCCCGATATCTTTACCTCTCTATAAATTTCAACATTTAACCCTTGTACAAATTGATGAACATTATGTTCATTGCTGCTCACTAGATGTGTTGCAAAATGAGATAGTTATTCAAATTTTTTTACATATTCAGTACCTATACACTTTAACATAACTGGACAAATTCCACCAATTTGCTTGTTCAAATTACATGGATAAAATACATATCATAAATACTTCTTTAAACTTGTCACATTAGCGGTGGCTTTGGTAGTGTCCCACCAATATCGTGCATCTTTTGAAAACATAAACACTACGCAAGTGACTTTTGCATTATTCTCGATCTTTGTATAATCAAACATATCTTCTAAAGTGCAGATCCACTCCTCTGCACAAATTGGATTGAGAGATTGTCCATCAAAGCTTGGTGGATGTAGTTGATGAAACCGTTCACAACTCAGGTCACGAGAAGCATTTGTACGAGAATTTTCTTGTTTGTCTCGAGGCATGTATTAGTCTAATTGTTGAAATTATCGACCAACAATGTTAGACAACCTATTAATTACATCATTCCTGTCATCCCCTTCTCTTCTTCGGCCTCTCACCATACTGAACTAATCCTAAATAATTTAGCAAACAATAAGAATAAATAGTGACATACTTGACACATTAATCTTACTGGGGTAGAAGTGTCTCCATATGAAGCTTATGCTGTTAGGCAGTCTGTAGAAATGATTTTAAAATCATGTGGGCTCTGATACCACTCGAGTCCTTTTTTCAAAGCTAGTAACATCATCTTATGTAACGACCTCAGACCCATATATATATATATATATAATCCTAGTCCTTATCTAGATATTTCAAAGCCTTCAACACATTAAAACTAATCTCATGATCGTCAACCCGCATAGCTAGAGCTCCTCCATGAACATTGATAAATGTCCTTCTAGTGGCCAAGAATGGTCTGCCCAAAATAAGTTGCATGTCTTTATCCACTTCACTGTCTAATATCACAAAATCAGTTGGGGTAATTAGCTTATCTAACTTGACTAGCATCTTCAATCTTTCCTTCTAGATAAGCCAAATATTGGTCACATTTGCTAGGTTACCGATGTTAGTCTCGCATCTTCGATATTCAATTTCTTAAAGATGCACAAGGGCATTTTTTTTTATGATAGCTCCTAAATCACATAAAGCCTCCCCCAAGTCATGGTTACCAATTGTACAAGGAATTGTAAAACTCCTTGGATCTTTCAACTACGGGCGTATCTTCAAAATAGTTATTCTTTTCTGTCATAGCCACCGTTTCAAATTCATACATCCTTTTTCTTTCAGCATATGTCGTTCGTAAATTTAACGTATCGACATTTTTCTAGGGCTTCTATTACTAGTATTGTAATATGCGGCTATCTTAATACCGCTATGAATTTTTTTAATTATTTCTCTTCGTGTTGTTTTTGTAATCCATGCGGTCTTTGGATATGAAATATTTCTATCCACTATGGTGATTGCACTGCGACTCCTGATGTAGCGTTGCACTCTCCAATCGTTACCTTTGTTTCATTTTTCTTCTCTGAAAGTTCCTTGATTGCCTTTTTGACTCTCTTACTATCTCTATTTCCCATTTGTTTCTTAACATAGAGGCCTAGCAATGCTCTTTTTCTTCCTGTTTTTGAATCTCTGCAGAACTCAGTAGTGTGCCCACTGGTCTTGCATTCGAGTTCTGTGGCATTTGATCAACTTGGTTTACTAGATTTTGGTGCAATGAAATTTGATTATGAATGAGTGTTGTCAGGTTTTGAATGGTAGTATCTATTTTTTTCGTGTACTTAGGTTGAAGTTGCTCTACCAACTTAGGTTGTGCAAACTATTACCCTTACTAGACATAGCCAAAACTTTTTTGTAACGTCATTCCTAACTCAAAATATATCCATTTCATTTTTTTACTTGCAACATAAAACATTTTCTCATAAAAATCGTTTAAGATAAACACGTAAACTAGATTTACTTAAAACATATTTATATGTTAGGTCCAGTAAACTATTTATATGCTATATATATATAATTGAAAACTTCAAAATCATTGCCCACAGGTCATGCTTCCTCATCTACATCATGCAACTCATCTATGAGCATAAGACTCATCAAGTAGTATAAGATATGCATGAACATGTACATAATATGCATAAGTAAAATGATGTGGATCAAGTGATGACACAAATCAATCTCAAAGAGAAAGACCAATTTTCAAGGAATTGGAGGCCCAATGACAAGGTCAAGAACCAAGAAAATGCATGAAGCGCTATGTTGTTTAGTGGAGCAAATTGAAATGAAAGAATCTATTTAGCATCAAAATAAAATGTTTATTATGTTAAGTGTTGAAGAAGATATTGACATCATACAACGTGGTCAAGGACACAAGCCCAAGAGCCCAAGCCTAATACAAGATATTGAAGGGACAAAGGAAATATGAAAGTGGATGCAACTTTCCTTAGATCATACATTTTCTTGACCAACAAGAATATATGGGAGGATTCGACAACCTTCCCAAAGTTATTTCAAAACGCTTTCTTCACCAAAGTTGTAGCTGCCTTCAATACCTTTTTGGAATGGGCTAGATCATAAAAATCGGACATTGTTTGGCTGGCAAAATACACAATTTACCAAAGATTTGACAAAATCAAGAATCTTAACAGATTTAAAAAAATCTTCCCAAAAATATTTTAGTTTTCTAATATCTTTCTATTTTTTAATTTCTTAGGATTTATGTAGCCTATTTAAAGGCATCCAAGTTATTGTGAAAGAAACAACTTTTATGATTAATTCACCTTGAGTGTTTTGGAGAGATTTTCTCTTTTGTTCTTTGTGAAAAACTCGATCTTCATCAAGTTAATTCTTGATAGATCAAATTTGATAGATTTGGTTCTTACCGACAAGTTCGGTTTGGGTGAAGCTCCTTGTTTGATAACTTAGGTTCCGTTGGCAAGGTTCGATTGGGGTCAAGTTCCTCGTACTTGATTCAAATGCGATCTAGGTATCTTTTTCCGCATTGTTGAAGGGTCTCGGGTTTGATATACTCGTGGTTCTCATCATTTGGTATCAAAGCTTTGGTTCCTTTATTCAAGTTTCTATCTTTAATTTAGTTTTCTTATTCTTCCTTATTTCCTATCTTTCCATCTTCTTATAAAAAAAAACAAAAAAAAATCGTGTTAAAAAAACTTGAAAAAAAAATCATTGTGTAAAAAAAAAGAGAAAAGCACAAGCAAAAAAAGAAAGTGAAAAAAGAACGATTTTTGCTTATTCTCTTTGTTGTTACCGTTATAAAAAAATCTTGTTACTTCAAATAGTGCTTACTATTTGTCGTCATCAATATCTGTTTCAAAGTTACTTCTTTTAATTTTGGTGACTTCAAAGTTATTCATTGTCTTTATTGCTCTTACATCATTAGGGTAATACTTCATTATCATCATGCATCATTATACATACGTATTCCTTAGATTGCATTATTTCTTTTAAAATAGTTTGACTTTGACGATTTTGGAAGTTTGAATTTTTGGCTTAAAAATTTGATCTTGATTGCTTTTACTTGCTGAATATTTCTCCTGAATTGGGTTCTTACATAAAGAACTAAAAGAGAAAATTGAGAGGAAAAAGGCAAGAGTGTGAGACTATTTTATAAAAAGCCATTAATTGAGAGAAATACGAGTGTGAGTGACATTGATTGAGTGTCAACACGTGAGGGAGTGAGTGAGGTCCATTTATTTTTTTCGCTAACGGTTTCTTTTGTTTCTTATATTGAGAAATGAGTATGGATGAAAGTCGAATTATTGTTGATCCAGAGGCATACGCCAAAGCCATACAAGGACAGATAAAAAAAATTGAAATGAGATTGAATATGTTAGAGGCTCAAACTAGTAGCCTTGCACGAGGAAATATTAAAGAAATAGAGCAAGAAGTTGAGTCCGAGAATGAGAGCAACAGTTACAAAAAGGAGCGGTATCCAAAAAAAAACCGAGAAGATGGCAACCTTAGCAACATCAAGATGACGATTCCTTCTTTTCATGGTAAAAGTGATCCCGAATCATATTTGGAATGGGTAAGAAAGGTAGATCATATATATGATTGTCACAATTATACCGAAGAAAAGAAAATCAAGTTGGCTTCAATGGAATTCATGGACTATGCAAGTACATGGTGGGATCAACTAGTGAGAACTCGGAGAAGGCATGACGAAAGACCCATTTCCACGTGGGAAGAAATGAAAACATTTATGCGTAAGAGATTTGTTCCTAGTTATTATCATCGAGATCTTTGCAGGAAATTGCAAGAACTAAAACAAGGTTCAAAAAGTGTGGAAGATTATTATAAAGAGATGGAATCAACCATGATGAAAGCCAACACAGAGGAAGACGAGGAAGCAACAATGGCACGTTTTATTGGAGGATTGAATAGAGAAATTTATAACATAGTGGACATGCAGCACTATGTAGACATAGAGGAATTATTACACAAGTCTATCAAGGTGGAACAACAATTGAAATCAAAAGGATATTCAAAGGGTGGTTCTTTCTCAAACTCAAATTGGAAATCAACTTGGAGGCACGAGAAACAAACTATAAAGCCTAAAGAAGATTTCAAGGGAAAGATAGCAACTACCTCAAATAATGCTTCTATAAAAGGTAAGGCTGAAACTACTCCAACAACTAGAGCTCGAGAAATTAAATGCTTTCGTTGTCAAGGATTCGGCCACTATGCTTCAAATTGTCCGAATAAAAGAACAATGGTAATACGAGAGAATGGAGATGTTGAAAGTGAGAACTCAAGTGATGGCGAGATGCCTCCACTAGAAGACTGTAGCGATGTGGAGGTTGAGGAACCCGTGAGAGGTGAACTCTTAGTCACTAGACGTGTGCTCAACGTTCAAGCCAAGGACGATGGAGATGAAGTACAAAGAGAACACATATTTCATACTAGATGCCACGTGAATAACAAAGTATGTAGTTTGATAATTGATAGTGGGAGTTGCACTAATGTTGCTAGTACTTTGTTAGTGGATAAGTTGGGATTGGAAACCGAAAAGCATCCCAATCCGTACAAGCTACAGTGGTTGAGCGATTGTGGTGAAGTCAAAGTTACTAAACGAGTTAAAATTGCTCTGTCCATTGGAAAATATCATGATGTGGTTCTTTGTGATTTGGTTCCTATGCAAGCAACACATATTTTATTAGGAAGACCATGGCAATTTGATCGAAAAGTCAAGCATAATGGGTTCAAGAATGAGTATAGCTTTGTTCAAGATGGTAAGACAATCATTCTCAAGCCACTTAAACCATGGGAAGCTAGTGAAGATCAAGAGAAAATTATTAGAGATTTCAAAATGAGAGAAAAGCCAATATGTGAGCAAAAGAGTGAAAAAAAGTGCGATGAGAGAAAAATAGAGCGTGAGAAAAAAATAGAAGAGGGTGAAAAAAAGGGCAAAGAGAGAAAAAAAGAGCAAGAGAGAAAACAAGAAGAGAGTGGGAAAATAAGTGGAATAGCGAGAAAAAGTGAGGTGAAGAGTGTGATGTTAGCAAGGCAACAAGTACTTGTACTCTTGTACAAGGATATTTATCTTTCTACTAACGAGCTAACCTCTTTGTTTCCAAGTGTTATTTCTACTCTTTTAAAGGAATTTGAAGATGTGTTTCCCAAAGAAGTTCCAAGTGGGTTACCTCCTTTGAGAGGAATCGAACACCAAATTGATTTTATGCCTGGAGTTTCAATACCCAATAGACCAGCATACCGAGCTAATCCTGAAGAGACGAAAGAAATCCAAAAACAAGTTGACGAGCTAATAGAGAAGGGTTTCGTGAGAGAGAGTCTTAGTCCATGCTCGGTTCCTGTGATTTTAGTTCCAAAGAAAGATGGGAATTGGCGAATGTGTGTGGATTGTCGAGCTATCAACAAGATCACGATAAAGTATCGACATCCTATTCCAAGGTTAGATGACATGCTTGATGAATTGCATGGTTCATGTTTATTTTCAAAAATAGATTTAAAGAATGGATACTACCAAATACGGATGAAAGAAGGGGATGCATGAAAAACCGCTTTTAAAACTAAGTATGGTCTCTATGAGTGGTTAGTGATGCCGTTTAGATTATCTAATGCACCAAGTACTTTTATGAGATTAATGAATCATGTGCTAAGAGCTTTTATTGGAAAATTTTTTGTTGTCTACTTTGATGATATACTAATAGAAGCAAAACCTTAGATGCACATGTTGAACATTTGAATTTTGTTTTTATTGCTTTACGAGAAAATCAACTTTATGCTAACTTGAAGAAGTGCACTTTTTGCATGGATTCAGTAGTTTTTCTTGGTTTTGTTGTAAGATCAAAAAGAATTTCAATGGATCAGTCAAGGCGATTCAAGAGTGGCCGAGACCAAAGAATGCAAGTGAGGATAGGAGTTTCCATGGATTGACAAGTTTTTATAGAAGGTTTGTTCAAAATTTTAGTACTATCGTGGCACCGTTGAATGATCTTGTTAAAAAGCATGCTGAATTTAAATGGACCGAAGTTCATGAACACGCTTTCAACCTTCTAAAAGATAAACTTACTAGTGCACCATTACTTGTGTTACCTAATTTTGATAAAGTATTTGAAATTGAATGTGATGCGTCGGGAAAAGGTATTGGTGGTGTTTTAATGTAGGATTCCAAGCCAATCGCTTAATTTAGTGAAAAACTTAATGGATCTGCTTTAAATTATCCAACATATGACAAGGAGTTATATGCTTTAGTGAGAACTCTACAAACACGGCAACGTTATTTGTGGCCAAAAGAATTCATTATTCATTCATACCATGAAAGTTTGAAGCATTTGAAGTCACAAGAAAAGTTGACACCGATTTAGTTATAACTAAACTTTTTCGTTTACTAAGTCAAATTCGTGCGAGTTGTTTAGTTATTTCTAAACTCTAGTGCGAAATTCTTCAACAAATAAATAAGAGTTCAGAGAGAGAAATTGACACCGGTTTGGTAACGCGATTCGGTCAACCTTGCCTACGTCCGTGCTTCAAGGTACCTCCTTGAAGATCCTTCTTACTCAAACCTTGAGCTTCACTCCGATTGACTTACGGGTGTCAACCAAATCTTTTGACTCTTTTCTTGAAGGATCGTCACCCTTTTTACAATGAGCGTTCAAAGAACGAGTTACAATTTGTACGGTTTTTAATAAACCGACTCACTCAATCTCAAGAATGATATACAAGTTTTGGTACTAGGATTTGAGAGAGTAAAAGTTTGAGAAATAAAATTGGCAGCACTTCAACGTAGTTTTTCTCTCGTGAAAGTCATTGTCTCAAAATGAGATCGCTTTGTCTATTTATAGATTGCTGCAAATTTGTCCAGTTGGGTCGACACAAATCTTGTTGGGGTCGACACAAGCACTAGCCGGTAGACACATCAAAATATAGCCATTGTGAGTTTTCTGCCCGTTGGTGCTGATCTGCCGAATTGGGTCGACACAAATGCTGTTGGGGTCGACACAAAATCTTCTCGAGAATTTGTTGGGGTCGACACAATGTTTGTTCGGTCGACACAACCTTGAAGAATCCTTCTCTTAGAAAAGCTGGGGTCGACACAAATGTTGGTTGGGGTCGACACAAATTCTAAAAGATTCGTCTCTCAAAAACGCTAGGGTCGACACAATTAATATGGGGTCGACACAAAAATGAGTTGGCTCTAGCTTTAGAGTCCACATGTAGAGTGCAGGAAGGGTCGACACACGGATTTGAGTAGGGTCGACACAGTGTTATATCTGGGGTCGACACAGACAGTTTGAATGGGTCGACACATTAGCACGATGTACTGCCTTTTTTTGTCGACACAAGTAGAATGGCTCGCCTCTGTTTTGAATAGGGGTCGACACAAATTCTAAGGGTTGACACAATCCATGAAGGCAGAGCTTCTGGATTTTCCTAAGGGTCGACACAAACACTATGGGTCGACTCAAACTAAGCTAAGGGTCGACACAAACAAGCTATGGGTCGACACAAAATGCATATATATGTGAAAATTATGCAGCACTTAAACAAATTGTTAGACTTTAATTGTACCCTTCAAAGAGGGTATTTCTCATGAATAGATAAGTCTAATATAAGCATTGTAAAGAGTATATTTTATCTTTCACACTCATCTTACATAGTTATCATAATAAACAATTGATTACTTTAAACATACTTTTAAAGCTAACAAAAATAACATATTAAAACAATTCTTATTGTTCTATGATGTAGACCTAATTAAGGATAAAGCACACACAATACCTAATATCTTTAGCAAGTCTTTCTAGTAGTAGGTACAATTGTGAATCACTTTCACCTCAATTACCTAATATCATTCATAATTTTTGGAATTAATGTCATGTTTTATGATAACTTTAAAATATCATAACTTATTCTATAAATCATGAAATGCTATGATTCTAAAGCCCATATGTAACTCAAGGTGTCTTATTTGACGTATTAAAAGATATAGGACATTGGATTAGTCTAACATTAGTTTTAGACACAAAATTTGAAATTGCACAGAATTGACAATTTTGTGTTAACTTTGATGAAATATGCAAAACCTCTACCAATTCTAAATTTTCATCATTCATAAACATATATATGATATTCTAACATTATTGGTTAACCAATAAATAGAACCATGGAGAAAAACTTCTATTTTTTTGTGTACCACTCACAGCCAACTTACCAAATCCTTGATGTTTCCAAAATTCTTTTATCCTTAATGTAATCATGTGAATAATCATAATAACTCTAAACCATGTAATACAATAAATTATGAGGTCATACCTATTGATTCTTAGCTCAATAAATTTCTCTTGATGAGATGAGCACTTGTCTTCAAAGGATTGGAAGCTAATTTCAACTCCTTCCCCTTCAACATTTACTTTCTCTCTCTAAAACTATGTTCTCTCAATTTCTCTCTCCCTCTCACCCCTTCTCGTTCTTCGGCACAAAAATTGCTGATCATCAGCCACGCTCTAATATTTCTAGATGGTTCATGGGGTGAAATTACCTTTTTACCTAATTTATCTATTTAGTTTTACCATTTTACCATTGCTTGTTCCTTTAGTTGCTAAAATATCTTCATTATCATCACTTAAATCTTACTTATCTTAACCAATTAATTCACATTAGTTCTAAGCTAATACTTGAGGTTAACTCAATTAATCATGATTAGTAAATCTTAATGACCTCATAATTTTCACAATTATGTTTAATCATGATTATGCACTAACCCTATAGTGACATGTGTCATATTCTAATTTGCTTTCCTTTCCTACTCCTAATTCAGCATGTATCGCATTAAACTAATTTATAATTACTTCATTTAATAGCTTAAAACACTTAATATACACACTACTATTATATTTTGGAGGTCTTGGATAATCCTGATTGTTTGGTCGCGGCTATTGGGACCATTGGTTTCCAATGCTACTACTTCTGGCCTTTCACCCTTGATAAGATCCGTTATTTCTACTATTGCTAATAAAATTGACTGATTCTTGGTTTGCTGCACACGTCCTTTGGCACACTGAGATTCTTTACGGTGTTGGTTAGTTAATTCTTCTATGCTGCAAGCGCATTCATACTATCTAAGAAGTAGCCACATTACCGGCTACGGTGGAGGAAGATGTGGAAACCACAATGGCTTGGTATGTGGGAGGCTTAACCGAGAAATAGATGACATAGTAGACTTACAAAACTACTTAGATATGGAAGCTTCGCTGCAGAAGTAAAACAAAATTGAACGAAAAACTAAAGAAAAAGTTGCCAAAAAAAGTTTCCAACAATCAAGGGTTGCCACAGAAAGCAAAAGTTAAGTACTTAAACTATGTGAGAACATGAGAAATCAAGTGTTTTTGGTGTCAAGATTTTTAACACCTTTCGAAGAATTGTCCAAAAATCTATGATTTTGAAGGACAATGGGGATTGGGGAGTGTGAGTTTGAGTTTGAGTGAGGACTTGATGCCAATACTTGAGGATTGAAATGACTTTGAAGAAGAGGAACTTGTAAAAGGAGATTTTTTTAATCACGAGGCATATGTTGAACGTGCTACCTAAGGAAGATGGAGACAAAGTACATCACGAGCATATATTCCATTTAACATGTTATGGATACTACATGGTTTATGGTTTGATTATTGACAGTGGAAGCTTTACTAATGTTGCAAGTACACTACTTGTACAAAAAATTAACTTCAAAGTTGAGCAAGATCCAAAACCATATAACTTGCAATGGTTATGTGACTATGGAGAAATAAAGGTGACTAAACAACTAGAAGTCCTTTCAACAATTGGGAGGTACAAAGACAAGGGTTTATGTGATGTGGTGTTGATGTAATCTACACATACTTTTAGGAAGTGCATGAAAATTTGATAAAAAATCAGACATGACGATTTTAAGAATGAATATTCACTTGCTTATGATGCAAAAACCATTATCCTTAAACCCTTGAAGTCGTGGGAGGAAATGGAAGATCAATGGAGGATAGAAATGCAATTTCAAATCATAAAGGCCAAAAAAGAAAAGTAATATGGTGAAACAAAGTTGGGTGAAATAGAATCCATGTAAGAGAGAAGAAGGAGAGAAAAAATTAATTGAAAAAGAAGACAAAGATGGATGAAAAAAAGAGGGATATTGAGAGAAAAATAAAGGGACAATAGAGAAAATTGAGGAAGAGAGAAAACAAAACATGGAGGATGTGGGTGGATTTTTGAGCAATCAATAAAATATCGGTAAAGTATCGTCATTCAAAACCAAAGTTATGTGACATGCCTCATGAGTTATATGACACTTTTTAATTTTAAAAAAATAATTTAAAGAATGGTTACTTTCAAACTCGTATGAATAAGCAAGATAAGAAGAGAAATGCTCTCAAAATAAAATATGAACTTTATAAGTGGTTAGTTATGCCTTTTGGATTATAACCTAGTACATTTTTAGGTCAATGAATCACGTATGATGACTAATTATTGAAAATTTGTTGTGTTTTATTTTTATGATACATTAGTTTATAGCAGAACATTGGACCAACATACTGAAATTTAAAATCTGTTTTTGTTTTGCGAATGAACCAACTATATGCTAACCTCGATACTATTTCTTGGATTTGTATTGAGCTCAATTGGAGTTTCAATGGACGAAAAAAATGTGAAGGTGATCAAGGAATGGCTGAAAGCAAATTTTGCTAGCAAGGTACGAAGTTTTCTTGACATAACTAAGTTTATCGTAGACGTGTAGAGACTTTAGTACTATGGCACACCATTTAGTTACTTGGTTAAAAAGAAGACAAAGTTTAGGTGGACTCAAAAACATGATAAATCTTTTAAAAGAAAAATTAACTAAAGCACATTTACTGGTATTGTTGAATTTGGCCAAAATATTTGAAATTAATGCGTCGAAAAGGGAATTAGTAGTATTTTAATGTATGATATGTAGTCAATTGCTTCCTTGAGTGAAATAGTCACGAAAATTTAAATTATCCAACATATGAAAAAAAAAAGTTCAATGCTTTGGTAAGAACATTGCAAACATGGTAGCACTAGTTGTGCCCCAAACAGTTTATCATCTGTTTTGACCATGAGAGCCTAAAGTACTAAAAAGCACAAGGAAAGTTGTACAAGAGACATGCAAAGTAGATGGAGTTCATAGAGACATTTCCTTATATAATTTATTATAAAAAAGGTACATACTAATAACTACTTTACAATCTAATGTTTGGATAGTATTTAATAAAAGACTTATATGAATCATAGTTAACAAGCATGTAATCACTTTAATAGACATGAAGGGTTTCTATTTGAAAAAGATAAACTTTATATTACATAAGAGAATTTACTTGTTAGAGAATTACATGGAGGGAGTTATAGGACACTTCGGAGTTAGGAAAACATTGAGCGTGCTTTGTGAACACTTTTGTAGGCCAAGAAAGAATGAAACATGATGTTTAATGTACTTCTAATAAGTTCCATGAGTGTACGAAAGCCAAGTCAAAGATTAAAATTCATGGCAAAAAGACTCCTTTACTCATTCCTCGCAAACCTTGGATTGACATTTAGTTGAATTTTGTGTTTGGTTTACCAAGGACACTAGGGGTAAAGATAGCATATTTGTGGTAGTAGATAGATTCAGCAAGATGCCACATTTTATAGTATGCTCCAAAACAAATGACACTACTCATCTGCACTATTTATTCTTCAAATAAGTTGTGTGATTGAATGGAATTCCTATAACCATTGTTGGTGATAGAGATATTAAGTTCTTAAGCCACTCTTGGGAAACTTTGTGGAGTAAATTATGTACAAAACTCTTTTTTTCAACTTTAACACACCTGCTAATGGATGAAAAAATAGAAGTAGTACATTGAACACTTTCGAATTGAATGAGAGCAAATTATTTCTAAAAATTTAAAGAATTAGGAAAAATGCTAACCTCATGTTGAGTTTTCCTATAACTGTGTTGTTTATTCCACTAATTCATATTCACCATTTGATTTTGTTTATGAATTTAATCCTTTACCTACTCTTGATATTTTGTCTCTGCCTACTAATGAATTTACTAATCTTGATAGAGAGAAAAGATATTTTTGGGGACTTACATGCTAAAGTGCAAGAGAACATTAAGAAGAGAAACCACCATTATGCCTATGAAGCCAATAAAGGTTGCAACAAGTTTATTTTTGGACCAGGAGATTCGATTTCACTACATCTTTGAAAGGGAAGATTTTTGAATCAACGAAAAAGCAAAGGACATTCTCAAGGAGATGGACCATTTCAAGTCCTTGAACACATAAACAGCAATGGCTACAAGATTGGCTTACGTAGCGAATATGGCAATAGTAGCACATTATTTAATGTTGATGACTTATCATTATATGATTCAGGAGATTTGATGACAAATATTTTTGAATTAGAATGGAACGATATGATCCAAGGAGCAAGCAAGGGCAGACCCAGTAAAGAAGAATTAATTGGAGATGTTATTGGCCCAATGACACGATCCAAATCTAAGAAGATGTGTTAGGCCCTGCGTGGATTAATTATAGATATCCAAGATATGGAATCGCTGGAGCATGTTGATTTAAAACTATTAAATATGTTAAACAGTGAAGAAAATAAAGTTTGAAGCAAATGAGGATCAAGATCTTATCAAGCGTTCAATCTAATGAAAAATCAAAATATCTTATTCAACAGAATTTGTTCAATTCAATTTTAAAGAGATGCTGTCTAACGGAATCCACTTAAATCTTATTTAAACCATGATTTGATATTATAATAACCTGGGAATAATTATCCTACAGTTTAATGGTTATTTTTTTATTTTTGTAATTAGTTAATTTTTTATTTTAGTTTAGGTGTTAGGCATATCTAATGGTGCAAGACTATTGTTTTAAGAAGATTTTGGTTGAATAAAAACTTTAGTTTTTTGCAAATAACTTTGATATTCTTCAAGTTAGACATGAAAATGCTGGATAGATTTGGTTTTTACCAAAAGGTTTGGTCTTTGTCCAGCTCCTATTTGATAGCTACGGTTCTATCCTATTTGTTGATTAAAGTCTAGTTCCTATCGGTTATTAAAACGAAAGGTGATTTTGTGAGTTCTGCAAGATTTTCCAGTTTTGGACTTTCAAAAATTTGAAAAACACATCACTAACGATACATTCTTAGTGCATGGATGGATAAGCACAACATCCATACGTTCCAACGTTAGTATAATATGCTAGATTTCATTTCAACATCTTAAATGGTGTCATTAGGAGGGATATAAATTGTCAAATAAAGGCATAATTCATTGCCTCTGCGCAAAAAGATCGCAATAATTCAACTGACGACATCATAGGCCAAACTCCATGCAGAATGATCATGGCCCGGCTGTAGCTGATTAATTTTATGAGGAAATCTCCATATCATTGTCGGTCCCAAGTTAGTTTTTGATTTGTTTGATTCTTGATTGTCTTTCTCCAATGTTATTTTTTCGATTAGTCCTTTTTCACTCACCGACCTAATTCTTCTGTGTAACAAATATGTTTGATCCTTCAGTTGATTTGAAACAGAATTAGGTTCTCCCACAACAGTGACCCCATTTGTAATGTACAGCGCCTGCTATGAAGCTGCTCAGTCATTACAGTGCTATCTTCTTGATTTTGTTTTTAGAACTAGGATATAGCATGCCGATGATGTGGATAATTCAATTCACTTGTCATGATTTTCTAGTTTATGATGTTATTTGTCTAAATCGAACAAGTTGTGCTATTATTGTGATGGAATTAAATTAAAGGACAGCACGCCCATAATTGTTTATGATCGAAGATTCCTCTCATTTGAGCCTTGATGAAGATAATGTTTGTGCTTCAGTGTTTCAGTATCCTTGTTGACAATTCAATTCATAGATATAGATGTGGATCTCCAAGG
The DNA here is from genome assembly GCA_003255005.1 of Begonia fuchsioides. Taxonomy (NCBI): domain Eukaryota; kingdom Viridiplantae; phylum Streptophyta; class Magnoliopsida; order Cucurbitales; family Begoniaceae; genus Begonia; species Begonia fuchsioides. The sequence goes on along the minus strand of QAOC01049761.1, from coordinate 549 downwards.
GCGGGAGAATGATGGGTAATCTACTTGTTACAAATTTCTAGTTTATGGTATTTCTCTTTTTAAATCTAATAAGTCATGTTTTTCTACTCTTTTTTTATGGATAGTTTAATTAAACCCTTTGTTTTCATTTCTAAGTACCTCTATGCATATCAGCCAATCCCATTCACAGTTATACATTTTGTTTTCTTTACAATACACATTATAATACAAGGTACGTAGAAAAAATTTGAACAATTAACTACAAATAATTTTTCATGTGCATTAAATTTTACAATTTAATGATGACCGGCGCAGGACTATTGTATTCAAAATTTCATTTAAGAAACTTGTAATAATTGCAGTGGTTTCTACTTTATAAATTTTTCTCTATAAACTTGGTAAAGAAAGAATCTGTTTTCCTCTATCAATTTTAGTAAATAATTGGATAAAAAGGAAATTTGATGCTGAAGTATCAAAAAAGGAATAAATTGGTCACAAAACATTATAAATAACAAAATCAGCCCTAACGATAGATGACATATTGTAACATCCCATTTTTTTTTTTTTTTT
>QAOC01049757.1:5311-16611 GCA_003255005.1 Begonia fuchsioides | reverse complement strand
TTTGTTCATCATTCAACATTGATAGAACGTACAGTACTTTGGAAAAGTCGGGTGTTACAGTTCTAAAATACATTAAAATAAAAATCCTCTCTATCGTTGCTTGGACAACATCGTTCTAATAGTCACGTAGCCACGATCATGGGAGCACTTCGTAAAACTGAACGTTAGCATCACCTACACCACAAAGTTCATCTATGAGCCTAGTGCTCAGTAAGTAAAGCATGAAATGCATGAATGCAAACATGATAGGAATTTGTAAAACATTTTCTTTTCTTTTCATTTGGGGTATTTCTTTACTTTAATTTCCATGCATCCTTATCATTGGGGCTTCCATGCAAGGAACAAGAGACAACAAACTTGAGTCCACCTAAGGGGACAGTCAACTCGATTCCAAGGGTTGAGAGACCACAAACTTGAGTCCACCTAAGGGGACAGCCAACTCAAACTCCTTTCCAATTACATTTACGTAACTTTCTCTTTCTTTCTTTCTTTTATCTTCGTCTTTCGTTGGTTATTTGAGCTCAACCCAAATGAACCATTTTCATATTCTGTTTCATATGAAATCTCATGCATGTAAATTGTTCGTAACTTTCTTGAAAACATGATGCATGAGATGCCCATGTACATGCATAATATGGATGTACGAAACACATCATTAACATGTGTAGCATAAATATAACAATTCATCACATCATAGTAAATATCAATTCCAATAACATTTCGTAAGTTACATTAGCTTAACCACTTAACAATTGCTAGGAGCATATACTTATTCTGTTTTGACATAAACCAAATCTTTGTGATAGTAACATAATTGCAACTTGCTATCCAAAAACATGACATTCATAAATCAATCCAAATTGACACTTCAAAACATATCTTTGAGACAAATACCATCATTCAACATATTCTATCTAAACACTAAACAATTCATGATATAAGAAACAAGCATAACCTAACAATTCATGGTGTAGGCCCAAAGAGGCAGAACACAAACATAGCATTACTTACAGTAGGTCTTTAGCAATTAGGAAACACATAATCAATGCCTTTTAATCACTTCATAACCTACAAATAAAAAACTATTAATTGAAACCCGAAATATTATTCACTGTTGTGCAGCAACTTCAAAGTATCATAAGTTATTATATACAACTCCAAATGTCTTCATTCCTAAGCTCAAATCTCACCCAAGGTGTATGTTTTAACGTGGGAAAAGGCCTTAGACATTGTATTAGTCTAACTTAAGTTTTGAATGCAAAACCCGAAACTAGACAGATTTTCCAATTTTTAACCACTTTTGCATAACATGGATAAATATGAATTAATTCATTTTATCTTTCATATATATCCACACCTAAGCCACTATAACATGATTGTATATCATTTTTACAGAACCATACACCATAACGTCCAAATTTTGTGCACTCAATATAGCTAATCATCATACCATCAATAAATCCTCTAAAAAAACATAATTATTCTTTAACCATCCTATCCTTAATCACAATTAATCTAATCCACGCATAACATAAATATTACCTCATGATTCTTAGCTCAGTAGATTCCTCTTGATGAGAGGAACATTTTTCCTTTATTGTTTGGAAGCTAATTTCTACTCATTCCCCTTCAATTTTCACTCTTTCTCTCTAAAACCCTTTCTCCTTTTTTTTGCTCCTTTTCTCCCTTTCTCTCTTTACAGCAATGAAAATGGCTGATACTCTGTCATATCCATCAATTTTTAGATAGAGTTTATGATGAATTTACCTTTTAGTCTAACTTATCCTTTTAGGTTTACCTTTTTGCCCTTATATGTCTCTTTAATTGCTAAAATACTTCAATTATCATCATTTAATCATACATACTTTAATAATTTAATCTAGATTAGTACTAAGCTAATCCTTAAGATTAACTTAAATAATCATGATTAGTAAACTTTAATTACCCCTTAATCACTCACTAATTATGCTTTAATCACAATTAGTCAATAATCAAATAGGAACACGTGGCACTTTCTAATTGCTTCTCTACTTTAAATTACAAAATCATATTTGTATCTAATAATATTCTTGGACTAAGGTTTATTCAAATAATATCATTGATTAGGAGAAAATCTAGTGAAGGTGACATATCCTTTAAGCATAAAGTGTAATTTTACTTGCTATCATTTTTATGCTAATTTTCATAACCCTAGCTTTTTAATCTTTCACATTTAATTAAATATCTTAATTTATCTTAAAAGTAAGCAATTTTATTTCTGGGTATTACATTCTCCCCTCCTTAATTAAATTTTGTCCTCAAAATTTGATCACAAGTAAATTTGACACATTAAATCATTCAATGACTTTAGAAAATTCAAAATCAACGATGGAAGAAGGAGCTTATGGACTTCAAGCTCACTCTACGTCCTTGAAGAAGGCTGGAGACTTTAAAGCAAGAATAGATCTCCAGCTCAGAGGGAGAAATCTTTAAGGGAACCCACGGTGGCTGGAGAACTTCTAGTTGCCGGCTGAAATTGGAAAATGCCCGAGAAGAGAGAGCTAAAAAGCTTCTTTAATTCCAATTCCAAATTATCCTTACAATCACGCAATGTTGGAGGTTTTATCTGCTGAGAAGAGTGAGAAAAAGGAGGGAAGATTGAGGGCCAAAGGCATGCAACTTGCATGCTGGAAATTGAAATAAAGGAGGGAAAATTGGACCTATGAGATTGCAAGAATGTGAAAGCCACGTGATCTTGAATCTCCTCAGCCAATTTCCCTTCTTTCTTTGCCCAAAATACCCTTCTCTTAGCCAAAAATACCTCATGCAAAACCCCATGGAAGCATGCAAAAATAAACAAAATAAAACCTAGCCGAGAAACCCTCTCGGGTTCTCCAAATATCCAACGTAAAATTCACGTAAAAATTAAGCTAAAAATGTGATAAAATTCCTTCAATCTATGTAAATACTGGAGAGTTGAGTCGTGAAACCCTTGATCTCTTTTGCATGGGACTCCAACTCGCCATGCAACGTGGTACATCAATCGGGTTCGGGTTCGGGCTTGATTCCGGAGCTCTCGGTTTTTGGTTGCAAATCCTCCTTTTCTCCACGCCAAATTATCATGTGTTTTGGCCTTGTTTGATCCTCCAAAGTTGGCTTAGAAATATATAATTCTTCAATTAATTTTCCTGCAAAATTAACAAACATATGAGAAAAATTCTGAGCTCGGGCTCGGGTGATTGCTCCGCTTGGGATTGGCTTGGCATGCCACATTAATAACCTAATATCATTCACAATTTTTGGAATCAATTAACTATTTTATGATAACTTCAAAATATCATAACTTGTTCTATACACCATGAAATGTTATGATTACAAAGCCCATAGTTCAAGCAAGGTGTCTAATTCAACGTCCTAAAACATTTAGGGCATGGAATTAGTCTATAATTGGTTTTAGATACAAAATCTTAGTTTGCATAGAATTGACAATTTTGTGGTAACTTTGATAAAATATGCACAACCTCTACAATTCCAAATTTCCATGATTTGTAAACATATATATGATATTTCAACATGATTGGTAACAAATAAACAGAACCATAGGGCAAAACTTTCAATTTTCGTGTATCAATCCTAACCAACTTAAAAAGTCATTCATAATTCTATAATTCTCACTTATGTTTAATATAATCATATGAATAACCATAATAACTCTAGAACCACGTAACATAAGGTCATACCTCTTGATTTTTAGCTCAACAGATTTCTATTGATGAGAGGAACACTTCTCCTCATAGGATTGGAGGCCAGTTTAAGCTTCTTTCCCTTCAACTTTCACTTTCTCTTGACCCTTTTCTATCAAGTTCTCTCTCTCTCTCTTTCACCTCTTCTCTCTTTTCAGTACAAAAATGATTGATCATCAACCCTCCTCCAATATTTCTAGATGGTGCATGTGGTGAAATTACTATTTTGCCAAATTTATCTATTTACTTTACCTTTTTATCATTACATGTTCCATTAATTTCTAAAATACTTCCATTATCATCATTTAAATCATACTTAGTTTAACTAATTAATTCACATTAGTTCTAAGCTAATCCTCAGGGTTAACTTAATTAATCATGATTAGTAAACCTTAATGACCCCATAATTTTTACTAATTATGTCGTAATCATGATTTAGTACTAATCTCATAGTGACATGTGTAATAGTTCGATTTGCCTTCCTTTTCTACTTCTATTTCAATATGTATCACTTCAAACAAATTTCTTACAATTTGATAGCGTAAAAACACTTGTACACTTGTATTACACCTAAGCACTAAGCTCTAACCACCAGGTCATAAGCCCTAAGTCGTAAGCGGTAAGCCTTAATTCCTAAGCCATAAGTTGTACTCCCAAAGCCTAAAGCCCTTAGCCGTAAGCACAAAAACCTAAGCCCTAAGCCTTAACCTAAAAGCCAAAAGCCCAAACCCCAAATCCATAAGCCTAATCCCTAGGCCCCAAGGCCTATTACCTAGGTCCTAAGCTACAGGCTTTATGCCTTGAGCCTAATACTTAAGCCCAAATCCCTAAGCCTAAAGCCTAACCTTGAAGCCATAAGTGTTAAACTTTAAGCCCTAAGCCCTAAGCGCTAGGAAATAAGCCCAAAGCCATAACTTCTAAGCCCTATGTCATAAGGAAAAAATGCTTAGCACTAAGCCTTAAACTGTAAGTAATAAGCCCAAAGCCCTAACCCCTAACCCCTAAGCCATTACCCCTAAGTCGTAAGCCCTACGCCATAAGCACCAAGGCATAAGTCCTCTGTAATAAACCCTAAGCTGTAAGCCCTATGCTGAAATCTATAAGCTCTAAGCCGTAAGCCCTAAGCTCAAAGCCCTTAGCCCAAAGCCTAAACCCTAAACCCTAATCCCTAAGCCCTTAGCTCAAAGCCTTAAGTCTAAAGTCCTAAGCCCAAAGCCCTAAGCCCTAACTCGTAACCCATAAGCCTCAAGCCCTAAGCCCGAAGCACAAACACCTGAACCCTAAGCCTTAAGTAAAAAGCCAAAAGCCAAAAGCCAAGAGCCCACAGCCCATAGCCCAAAGTCCTAATCCTTAGGCCCTAAGCTTTAATACTAAAGCTTAAAGTCTAAAGGACTACGACCAAAGCTATAGGCCTTATGCCCTTAGGAAGCCCAAATCCCTAAGCCCTAAGCCATAAGCCCTAAGCCTTAAGCAGTAAGCCATAAGCCCTAAGCCTTAAGCCCTAAGCCCTAGGCACCAAGCCCAAAGCCCTATGCCCTAAGTCCTAAGCCCTAAGTCCTAAGCCCTTGGCAATAAGGTAAAAGTGCTTAGCCCTAAGGGCATAAGGCCTAAGCGTTCAACAAAAATCCCTAAGCACTCAGCCAAAATCCCTAAACCCAATGCCCAAAGTCGAATGCTTTATGCAGTAGGAAAAAAGACCTAAGCGTTCAACAAAAATCCCTAAGCACTCAGCCAAAATCCCTAAACCCAATGCCCAAAGCCCAACGCCCTAATCAATCTCTATGACCCAAACTTGAAGCTCTAATCCCAAATCCTAAATTCCTAAATCTTAAGTTCATAGCTCTACACCTTAAGCACTTAACCCTAAACCCTATGCCCTAAGCTAAACCCTAAGCCTAATGCCCTAAGCCTTAAGTCCTATGCCTTCAACCAAAAGAAATAGGTCGTAAAACTTAAGTCAAAAGCCATAAGCCTTAAACCCACAACCGTACATCCTAAGGCTTGAGGCCTAAGCCTTAATTTCTAACCCTAGAGACCTAAACTCAAAGTTATAAGTCATAGGTCTTAAATCCAACGCAAAAATTGCTAAGCTCTAACCCAAAAGCCCTAAGCCCTAAGTTCTAAGCAGAAAACTCAATGCCTTGAGCCAAAAGCCCAAAGGCCTAAGCACTAAGCACTAAGCCCTAAGCACTAACCCTAAATTACTAATCCCTAACTCCTTAACTCTACGCTTTAAGCCTAAAGCCCTACGACCTAAGCCGAAAGCCTTGAGCCCTAACTCGTAAGCCCTAATTCTTGATCTCAAAGCCAAAAAACCTAAGCCTTAAGCCCTATGGCCAAAGCCCTATTGACACGCTTCAATAATGAAATATGGAGCAAAACGGATATCGGGTGGGGAAGAAAGAAATAAAATGGCCAGAAATAGGTGTTATTTGGAAAGGTAGTTCTCGAGTTTCATAGGGAGTTTGGGACCGAAATTCTAAGGGATTATTACGTAATGAGAGGAGAGCTTAACCTCCAAAAATGAGGGTAAAATCTTGGGGGAATCAGGAGATATATAGAGGGGAATATCGGGTGCCAAAAAAAGGGTTATCAGAAAAAGGGATGGGGTTGGTCGGAAAGTGGGAGGTAACCGGAGATGGAGAAGAGCTAATATATATTACACGCATACCCTAAGACAATGGGAAATGGCTAAAGACGTGTAGCACGACCTAGCTTACCCTAGAAGAGAAGGGAAGAAAAACCTTGAAGAATGCTCTCGGATGTCGCTGGATATTACTCACCGGAGAGCTGACTCTTGGAGGTAGAAAACCGGCCAAGGAAGAAAGATGCAGAAGCTCCTTGTATTAAAAAATCAACTGAGTACAATGCTTGATGATGAGGGGGTTTTAATCTCTCTCACATTAGAGAGGAACAACCAAATTTGATGGCATCCAAGAGCTTTACCTGATTTGGTGCTTGCACAAAAAGTATGGTGGAAAGTACCACCCGACAATTACCAGATTTGAGGGAAGAGTGGTCCCCAAAATTTGTTTCCCCTACCACCGGCTGCCATTCAAGCATTCAAAAGCAAAAACCCATGTCAAACCCATAAAATCCTAAATGATTGTTTTTGCAAAATTAAAAAGGCATAAAATAAAGTTGGAGAGAGAGGATGCTCATCGGGTTTTCGCCATGCTCCATGGGCCCTGACCTATACCCGACCTAGACTAGGCTTTTAGCTGGGGTTTCCTCCTTTGCTTTGGTTTTGCACTTCCTTCCATGGTGTTCAAAGCTCGAAGATGCCTCGATCTTGACCTGCTTTTCCAAGACTTCCCATGTGAGGAGATGTTTGGGTTGCTCAAAGTCTTTCGGGGTAGGCTCCACCATAATTATTCCACGCTCAACATTTCCTACAAAAAGAGCAAATGTATTAGAAAACTCCTCAACTCAGGCTCGGATGACAGCTCCTTGAGGTGTGGCTCCATGAAAGGCATCCAGTGGCATGTCATCCTCTAGGGGTATTTGAGGATTTGTCCTCAAATCTAGGGGTGAATTTTCTTCCCTTTTTTTCCTCCACTTCATCCCCACCAAAAGGAGAAAGATCTTGAACATTAAAAGTTGTTCAGACTCTATATTCCCTTGTTAGCTCTAGCTTGTAGGCATTGGGGTTAACCTTCTCCAAAATCTTAAAAGGTCAACTGGCTCTTGGTGCTAGCTTGGAACTCCTTTGCTTTGGGAACCTTTCCTTCCTTAGATGTAGCCATACCAGGTCTTATCTCTTGAAATTGGTTGCCTTCCTCTAGCAGTTAGCATACTGGGCATAGGATTCATTCGCCCTTTAAATTGCCTTGCTCACCTTCTCATGCATATCCTTCACTAGTTCGGCCTTCTTGGCCCCAATCGGATTGAGAATTTCCATTGATGGTATGGGCACTAAGTCAAGAGCGGTGAATGGGTTGAAGCCATACAAGACCTCGAAAGGAGTCCTTTGAGACCCCAATTATAAGCAAACTCTATATATGGGAGTTGAAGGATCCAATATGTGAGCTTCTTGCTAACTATGCTCCTCAACAAGTTGCCCAAAGTCTGATTTACTACCTCGATTTGCCCATCGATTTGGGGATGAAAAGAGATTCTAAAAAGGAGCTTGGTTCCGACCCTCTTCCATAAGAAACTCCACTCATTTCCCATGTCTTCTATTTAACTTTCCTTGGCTCTTAATATGCTTGAGAGCTTGATGGTCGGTATGGATGATAAACTCCTTGTATAAAAGGTAGTACTGTCAAACTTCCAAGGCTCGGATAACCGCATAGAATTCCTTGTCATAAGTTGAATAATTCAAGGCAGCACCCTTGAGCTTCTCACTAAAGTAAGCTTGGGGTCTCCCTTCTGGCATAAGAACCGTATCAATTCCCAATCCGGATGCATCACACTCAGCTTGAAAAACCTTGAGAAAATCGGAAAGCATGAGCACGAGTGCTTCACAAAGATTGAGCTTGATTAACTCAAAGCTTTCTTGATAACTCGATGTCCATAAAAACTGTCTCCCCTTCTTAGTAAAATGGTTAAGGGGGCAACAAACAGCTAAACCATTAAATGAATCTCCGATAAAAGGAAGAAGCCCATGGAAACTCCTTACTTCTTAAACACTCTTAGGAGTGGGCCATTCCTAAATTGATTCTATCTTGGCATCATCAATCTCCATGCCATTCTTAGTAATAATGAACCCTAAGAAATGGATCCATTCTTGCACAAAAGCACATTTCTTCAAATTACCAAATAATTTAGTGGCTCAGAGTGTTTCAAATAACAATCTAAGATGTCCAAGATGAGTATAAAAATCTGCACTATATACCAAGATATCATCAAAGTAAACAACCATAAACTTTCCCAAGAAATCTTTAAGCACTAAATGCTTAAGTCTCATAAACGTGCTAGGGGCATTAGATACCCCGAAAGGCATTACTAACCATTCGAAGAGACCATACTTGGTCTTGAAAGCCGTCTTCCATTTGTCCCCTCCTTCATCTAGATTTGATGATAGCCACTCTTCAAATTAACCTTTGAGAAATACGTTGCCCCACTAAGCTCATCAAACATGTCTTCGAGTCTAGGAATCGGGAACCGGTACTTGATTGTAATTTGATTGATGGCTCGGCTATCCACACACATCCGGAAGCTACCATCTTTCTTTGGGACCAATAGTACTCGCACGGCACAAGGACTCAAGGATTCTCGAATGTAGCCCTCGTCTAGGAGTTCTTGCACTTGACTTTTAAGATCCTTGGCCTCCTTGGGGTTCAACCTATAAGATAGCTGATTAGGAAGTACCAATCCTAGTTGTAGATCGATTTGGTGCTCGATGCCTCTAACGGGTGGCAACCCTTGTGGCAACTCTTCGGGGAAAATGTCTTGGAACTCCTCTAGAAGTGCTAGGACCTACTTAGTGACTGCTTCAATTTCCTCCATCCTCTCCCAGAACATCAACATCACCATCGGCCCTCCTTGCAAAATAGACTTCAACAACTCTTTCTTAGACATGGAAAAGTTGGATTTAGTCATACCTTCCTTCCTTGTGGTCTCATCCTTATCAACTTGATCTAGGCCAAGGGAAGCTGGCTTCATTGCTCTCCCTTCGAACTTGAAGGACTATGATTGGTTTAACCGACATGAAGGACCCTCATTGGTAGAAAATTGGTTAACCACCCCCATTCCTTCCTCTCCACTTGCCTTTCCACTTTCATGACAAGTTGAATGACCGCATCCGTGGTATCAATTGGTTGTAGCTCCACTATGTCACCAATCTCCTTCTTAATCTCATCTAGTTGTCCTTGTATGCTAGACTCTGAAACTTCAAGGTTAGGGGTCACCGGAGGTGGGTTTTGCGGTGGAATATGGTCTTGGTTGGGGTTGTGGTTTGCTCCACTTCGAGTCATCATGCTTTAACTCAACAAGTTTGCCAAAATGAGAGGAAAATGGAAGAGTGGGAAGGGATGAATGGCTATGATACCAAATGACACACTTCAAGAATGGAATATGGAGCAAAACGGATATTGGGTGGGGAAGAAACAAATAAAAGGGCCAGAAATGGGTGTTATTTGGAAAGGTGGTTTTCGAGTTGCATATGGAGTTTGCAACCACGATTATGAGGGGTTATTAGGGAATGAAAGGAGAGCTTAACCTCCAAAAATGGGGGTAAAATCTTGGGGGAATCGGGAGATATTCAGAGGGGAATATTGGGTGCCAAAAAAAAGGGTTATCAGAAAAGGGGATGGGGTTGATCGGAAAATGGGAGGTAACCGGAGATGGAGAAGAGCTAATATGGATTACACGCTTACCCTAAGACCATGGGAAAGTTGTTAAAGATGTGTAGCACAACCGAGCTTACCCTAGCTGAGAAGGGAAGCAAAACCTTGAAGAATGCTCTCGGATGTCGCCGGATATTACTTACCAGAGAGCCGAGTCTTGGAAGTAGAAGACCAGCCAAGGAAGAAAGATGCAGAAGCCTCTTGTATTCAAAAATCAACTGAGTACAATGCTCGGTGATAAGGGTGTTTTAATCTCTCTCACATTAGAGAGGAGCAACCAAATCGGATGGATCCAAGAGCTTTACCGATTTGATGCTTGCACAAAAAGTAAGGTGGAAAGGACCACCCAACATTTACATAATTTGGAGGAGACAAGGGAAGTGTGGTCCACGAAATTGGTTCCCTCTTCCACCGGCTGCCATCAAGGCATTCAAAAGAAAAAAACCCATGCAAAAGATAAAATCCACTCCAAACCCATACCACCCATAGAAACCCACACCAAACCCATGCCAAACCCATAAAACCCTAAATGATTGTTTTTGAAAAATCAAAGGCATAAAATAAAGCTAGAGAGAGAGGATGCCGATTAGGTTTGCTTCGGTTTTGCACTTCCTTCCATTATGTTCCAAGCTCGAAGATGCCTCGATCTTGACCTCCTTTTCCAAGACTTCCCATGTGAGGAAATTGATTATTGAGTTGCTCTAAGTCTTTTAAAGTAGGCTCCTCCATAGTTATTCCACGCTTAACATTTCCTACAAAAGAGCAAATTGATTAGAAAACTCCTTACTAGGGCTCGGGTGAGCTTCTTGAGGTGTGGCTACATGCAAGGCATCTCATGGCATGTCACCTATCCACTGAGACCAAAGCTCTACACCATTAGTGATATGATCCTTCCCGGAATAGGATTGATCAGTGATCGGATATTGAGTTGAAATAAAGAAAGGATAAGTATAAAACCTTGACCCAAAGCCGACGAGTATTTGAACCTTAGCTTAGAAAAGCTATAGACCCGAAACAACGACGCGATGAAGAACCTTGGTTGGGGATGACGCCACAAACGAAGGAATTCTGCTTGATAAGTCAGCAAAAAAAGGTTGCTGGATTTATTGATGAAAGACCAAACAACGCTTGTTAATTGGGAGAAGATCTCTCACAAAGGATAACACTTTCATTCAATTCAAGTTGTCCCAAATGTACAAGTTCACCTCCTTTTATACTACAGCATACCTACCAAAAGTGTGAGGTGTTCAAGTCATTACCTCATACTCTACCTACCCAAAAGGAGTGA
>QAOC01049736.1:0-21820 GCA_003255005.1 Begonia fuchsioides | reverse complement strand
TGTATATTCTTTATTTTTCTTTTTTATTAGTATTATAATACAGAAAGTTTCATTTGTTCTGTCGTTATCATGACTAGAATAACTTTTTTTCTTAACTTTTGATTGGTTTCTAATGTAGGGCGAACTCATTGATTCATTTGAGGAATAAATATTGGTCAAAAAAGTTTCTATGAGAGAGAAAGTTGCATTGTAATAAGGTAAGTGTTTTTAACACAAATATATTATTTATTTATTTTGTTTTTTTTTATCTATTTGTTCTGTTTCGGTCTCATATAATGACTATAATAACTTTATTTTCTTATGATTGCTATTGTAGGGAGAGCATGTTGATTTATTTGATAAATAAATGTCAGTCGAGAAAGCTAATATAAGAAAGAATGTTGCATAATAATGAGGTAAGTACATATGACATCCACTAACTATTTTATCATTTCTTTTGTTATTAATCATTTCTTTTGTTTAGTATAATTATGCGTAAAATATCATATGTTTTGTTTTGGCCATATCTCATGACTCGAATAATTTTTTTTCTTACTTGTTTGATTTATTTCTCAAATAATTTATTTGAGAAACAATGATGGTGGAGANCGTAAAATATCATATGTTTTGTTTTGGTCATATCTCATGACTCGAATAATTTTTTTTTCTTACTTGTTTGATTTATTTCTACAAGGGTGAACGTACCTATTTATTTGAGAAACAATGATGGTGGAAAACGCATTATAATGAGGTAAGTGCTTAAAAGACCCACCAAATATTTATTGTCTTCTTTTTTAATAAATATTTTTTTCGTTTATTATGAAAATGCTTAAAATTTCATAAGTTGCGTTTAGTTTTCATCCTATTAGTATAATAACTTTTTTTGCTCTATTTTATTTGTTTGATTTCCCTTGTAGAACGAACATATTAATTTATTTGAGAAGAAATGATACATTTGAAAAGTTAACATAACAAAGAAGATTTACCTATAATAAGGTTTGTAGATCTCTAGTCTCGGTTTTTGCATTGTATGTGGTGTGTTGTACGATTTTTTAGGGTTTCTATCTAATTTCAAGCTACCGCGAGAAGAAAATTTGCATTATAATAAGAGAAGTACATAACTAGTGCAAAAAATAGTCAAATAGAGATTTTTTGTCGATGCATTAAGGCATTCGTTAAGATGTTTTGCATCATCTTACTCCAAACTAGTGGCAAGGTGGATCAACCGGGCAGAATTCTAGTACATAAGAACTCTATTGTGCAATTAGCATTGTTATTAGGTTGGTTAACCAGACACTCAGGGAAAGAGGTTCCATAGAACAATTGTGTCAAATTCTAGTAAATGCACAAGTTAAAATTGAGGAAATGACCGAACCTAAACGGTCGAGCAAACCTTTGAAGTAGGAGAGCTTGCATGGTTTAAGTTAAAGCCATACTGAGAAACCTCAATATAAATCCCAAGTAGCTTTGTTTGTTTGAAGTGGCAACAATAATTTGTATTGTTGCGTATAAGTTATGACTTCTGGGTTGTGGTCATACCCCGACCATGGGCAGATGGTTGTTAGTCGGGGATAGATTAAACAATTCTCTCAAGGCTCGAAAAAGTTCTAACAAGGCGTTAGAGAAACTAGATTCTGTCAAATAAAATGATAATTCAGAAGATGAGATGAGGTGAGAGGATGTAACATACATTCAAGGTCGATTTTCTTGATTCGCGACCTCAAAGACAAAGCCAGACTCAAAATGAGAAGTAACGTTGGATTGATTTCATCAAACCATTTTTGTTTGGTCAAACATATGTAAGGATGAAAATTAGCACACATGTTAGGAAGAAACGGTAATGCTAGCGTTTTTGTGGTGCATAGTTTACACTTAGCTCTTTTTTGTGATGATCGCATTGGGGTAGAAAAGAGTAGCAAGATAGTGATGTTAAGGGCTAAATAATGCGAGGTTTCATGAGTTTTATCGTATTCTGTTCATCATCAAACTGTTATATTAATATTGACATCGTTAGTGAATTTTTATGCGTTGTTTGTGGTTAGTTGTGTTCCTTTGCAGGTTTTACAAGTAGTTTCAAGTTACCGTGACTTGCAGTATATTTAGGTAATTGAATACACTCGCCAACTAGTTATTTGATTTTGTTAATTATCTTTTTTTTAATATGTCCTATATTTTGTTTCGTTCTCATCCTATAACGAAATTAATTTTTTCTTACTTATTTTTTAGATTTCTATTGTAGGGCAAGCATAAGAAAAATACTTGATGGAAATGGTACTGCTTGAAGAGATGTTATATTATAATTAGGTAGGTGCGTATAACACCAACTAAAAATTTATTTTTTTATTTGTTATTCATCATTTTTTCCTAGTGTGATAATACGTAAAAAAAAAATTATTCTCATCCTATGACTAGAATAATTTTTTTGTTACTTATTTGACTTATTTCTACAATAGGGCGATAATATATATTTATTTGAGAAGAAATACTGGTCGTGAAAGCTACTGAGCGAAAGAAACCTTATATTATAATANTATGTAAGGATGAAAATTAGCACACATGTTAGGAAGAAGCGGTAATGCTAGCGTTTTTGTGGTGCATAGTTTACACTTAGTTTACATTGGGGTAGAAAAGAGTAGCAAGATAGTGATGTTAAGGGCTAAATAATGCGAGGTTTCATGAGTTTTATCGTATTCTGTTCATCATCAAACTGTTATATTAATATTGACATCGTTAGTGAATTTTTGAATTGTTGAGAACTTATGCGTTGTTTGTGGTTAGTTGTGTTCCTTTGCAGGTTTTACAAGTAGTTTCAAGTTACCGTGACTTGCAGTATATTTAGGTAATTGAATACATTCGCCAACTATTTATTTGATTTTGTTAATTATCTTTTTTTTAATATGTCCTATATTTTGTTTCGTTCTCATCCTATAACAAAAATAATTTTTTCTTACTTATTTTTTAGATTTCTATTGTAGGGCAAGCATAAGGAAAATACTGGATGGAAATGGTACTGCTTGAAGAGATGTTATATTATAATTAGTTAAGTGCGTATAACACCAACTAAAAATTTATTTTTTTATTTGTTATTCATCATTTTTTCTTAGTGTGATAATACGTAAAAAAAAATTTATTCTCATCCAATGACTAGAATAATTTTTTTGTTACTTATTTGACTTATTTGTACAATAGGGCGAGAATATATATTTATTTGAGAAGAAATACTGGTCGTGAAAGCTACTGAGCGAAAGAAACCTTATATTATAATAAGGTTAATGCTTACTTTACCTACAAACTATTATGTTTTCATTTGTAATAAATCATTTGTTTTTTGTTATAATGCGTTAAATTTTTCATGTTTAATTTTGTTTTCATCTCATGACTTAAATAACTTTTTTTGTTGCGTATTTGATTGATTTTAATGTAGGGTGTACATGTTTATTTATTTTAAAAAAGTGGTTGTGACAACAACTATGAGAAGTGATGAAGCATTACAATAAGGTAAGTGCGCACGACACTAACAACTTCTTTTCCTCTGTTATATATTCATTACTTTTCTTTTTTGTTAGTATTACAATACATAAAATTTCATTTGTTCTATGACGTTATGATGACTGGAATAACTTTTTTTCTTAACTTTTGATTGGTTTGTAATGTAGGGCGAACTCATTGATTCATTTGAGGAATAAATATTTGTCAAAAAAGTTTATGTGAGAAGGAAAGTTGCATTGTAATAAGGTAAGTGCTTTTAACACAAATATATTATTTATTTATTTTCTTTCTTATTTATCTATTTGTTTGCTTATTATAATAATGTTGTATTTGTTTCGTTTCGGTCTCATATAATGACTAAAATAACTTTATTTTCTTATGATTGCTATTTTACGGAGAGTATATTGATTTATTTGATAAATAAATGCCGGTCGAGAAAGCTAATATGAGAAAGAATGTTGCATAATAATGAGGTAAGTGCGTATAACATCTACTAATTATTTTGTTTGTATATTCTTTATTTTTCTTTTTTATTAGTATTACAATACATAAAGTTTCATTTGTTCTGTCGTTATCAGGACTAGAATAACTTTTTTTCTTAACTTTTGATTGGTTTCTAATGTAGGGCGAACTCATTGATTCATTTGAGGAATAAATATTAGTCAAAAAAGTTTCTATGAGAAGGAAAGTTGTATTGTAATAAGGTAAGTGTTTTTAACACAAATATATTATTTATTTATTATTATTTTTTTTTATCTATTTGTTCCGTTTCGGTCTCATATAATGACTATAATAACTTTATTTTCTTATGATTGCTATTGTAGGGAGAGCATGTTGATTTATTTGATAAATAAATGCCAGTCGAGAAAGCTAATATAAGAAAGAATGTTGCATAATAATGAGGTAAGTACATATGACATCCACTAACTATTTTATCATTTCTTTTGTTATTAATCATTTCTTTTGCTTAGTATAATTATGCGTAAAATATCATATGTTTTGTTTTGGTCATATCTCATGACTCGAATAATTTTTTTTCATACTTGTTTGATTTATTTCTACAAGGGTGAACGTACCTATTTATTTGAGAAAACAATGATGGTGGAGAACGCATTATAATGAGGTAAGTGCTTAAAAGACCCACCAAATATTTATTTTCTTCTTTTTTAATAAATATTTTTTTCGCTTATTATGAAAATGCTTAAAATTTTATATGTTGCATTTANAGATGTTTTGCATCATCTTACTCCAAACTAGTGGCAAGGTGGATCAACCGGGCAGAATTCTAGTACATAAGAACTCTATTGTGCAATTAGCATTGTTATTAGGTTGGTTAACCAGACACTCTGAGAAAGAGGTTCCATACAACAATTGTGTCAAATTCTAGTAAATGCACACGTTAAAATTGAGGAAATGACAGAACCTCAACGGTCGAGCAAACCTTTGAAGTAGGAGAGCTTGCATGGTTTAAGTTAAAGCCATACTGAGAAACCTCAATATAAATCCCAAGTAGTGATAAGTTAGCTCCACAATAACTTTGTTTGTTTGAAGTGACAACAATAATTTGTATTGTTGCGTATAAGTTATGACTTCTGGGTTACGGTCATACCCCGACCATGGGCAGATAGTTGTTAGTTGGGGATAGATTAAACAATTCTCCCAAGCCTCGAAAAAGTGCTAACAAGGCGTTAAACAAACCGGATTCGGTCAAATGAAATGATAATTCAGAAGACGAGATGAAGTGAGAGGATGTAACATACATTCAAGGTCAATTTTCTTGATTCTACCTTAAAGACAAGGCGGACTCAAAATGAGAAGTAACGTTGGATTGACTTCGTCAAACTATTTTTTTGGGTAAAACATATGTAAGAATGAAAATTAGCACCAATGTTAGGGAGAAGCTATGATGGTAGTGTTTTGGTGGTGCATAGTTTACACTTAACTCTTTTTTGTGATTATCACATTGGGGTAGAAAGGGCTAAATAAAGATAGTGATGTTAAGGGCTAAATAATGCGGTGTTTCATGAGTTTTATCGTATTTTGTTCATCATAAAACTGTTATATTAATATTGACATCTGTTGAATACATATGCGTTGTTTGTGGTTAGTTGTGTTTCTTTGCAGGACTTACAAGTAGTTTCAAGTTACCGGAGCTTGCAGTATATTTAGGTAATTGGATACACTCGTCAACTATTTATTTAATTTTGTTAATTATCCTTTTTTTAATATTTCTTATATTTTGTTTCGTTCTCATCCTATAACGAAAATAATTTTTTCTTACTTATTCTTTAGATTTCTATTGTAGGGCAAACATATTTACTTATCTGAGAAAAATACAGGACGGAAATGATACTCTTTGAAGAAATGTTATATTATAATTAGTTAAGTGCGTACAACACCAACCAACAATTTGTTTTTCTATTTGTTATTCATCTTTTTTTCCTAGTATGATAATACATAAAATTTTGTTTTATTCTCATATCATGACTATAATAATTTTTTTCTTACTTATTTGACTTATTTATACAATAGGGCGAGAATATCTATTTGTTTAAGAAGAAATACTTGTCGGAAAAGCTACTGAGCGAAAGAAATGTTATATTATAATAAGGTTAGTTAATTAATTTTCAATGAAAAAGCTGGTATAGTTACTTTTATCTGTGAATATTTTCAGTGAACTAATTTTCACTATTAATTAATCTTTGATTCCACTCCTTTATATTAGTTGTCTATTTTTTTCAAACATGTACATCTTCACCTTTTTTTAAAATTATTTAGGGGCTAATAGTATACTTTGAGCATTATGTTCGTACCTTAAATCTCATAAAGAAGAAGGATATCCTAATCTTATACTTTGAAATTTTTTTATTCTAGTCCTGGAAAAGTACTTTTCTTTGATGGAATTCTGAATGTAGTATTCTTGTGCTGCAGAACTGCAAGATATCCTCCCTGGTATCAACCAATTAGGTACAGCTTCTTGCACCATGTGATTTTCTTTCGAATTCGGAAGTGAGATATATATTTAATCGGAGTGTTTACAGGCCCTGATAATTTGAAAACCCTAAGAATGAAAATAAGCAGCCGGAAGTACCCCTTGATGCTGCCGAGTTTCCTAGGTAAGCTTCTTATCTTGATCTTCTCAACATGCGTTGATTTTCTAGTTGTTGTTCGAAAGACATTCACCTAGGATTTATTTTTGAGACAACTGAAAATAGAGCTGGAGATACTAGGTTCTTAACTTTGGATTGGTTGAATCTTTGTCCATGTTAAATACAAATAAACATGCTCAATTTTCGGAGTTTGCTTTTACGAGCAGAATATCGACTTACAAATGAAGTTGCATTCCATGTTTTTGTCTTACTGTTTTTATGGCTCAAAAAGTAGTTTCAGTTCTTTCATTTGATATGGTCTTGAACCTGATTAGAGATGCTTTGAAATTTCTGTAAAGGTCGAGAGAGACTTCGATCGAGCTGACCAACAATTCAAATCTTTCGCAGCAGTCAACTCTGTGGGGAAACTTGAAATTCTTTGCAGATGGAATAATCAATCACTGGCGAAAGAGGTAATATTTCGGAGCGAATTCTTGGGTTTTTCATCGGCCAAGTTTCAAGTATTTTGCAGCTGAAGTTAGAGGATCATTGTACTGTGGTGGATGGCTTTGGTTTGTGAAAGAAAACGTAGACATTTTTAGGTATGAAATTGTAAGTTCAGGCCAATTAGTTTTTAAAAATAATTATCTTAAAAGTTAGTCTAGAAATATAGAGCAGACCGAGAATATAGAAATTTAAAGATGTATGTCTTTTGGAAGCCAGGGATGGATGTTTTTGTTTCTCATGTTCGTCGAAAACAGCTGCCGCCTTTTCTTTTTCCTGATGGATACAAACGAGCTGCAGAGTGAAAAAGGTTCTGAAGAAGCTGTTGGGTGCCGGCTTGGGTCTTCTGAAAAGCGCCTAAAGAGGAAAAATGATGATGAAGACCCAATGGCGTACAATGTTGAAAAAAGAGCCTCTCTCAGTCCACAACATTCAGAATATGTTTCCATGGAAACTACAAGTAGTAGGTCTGATGAGCAATCACAGACTACATCTTCTGGAGGAGTGCGATCACACAATTTAACTGGTGGGGCCGCTGATAGTAGTTATGTTGGGATATCAAGAGACCTTCTGGACCATGTACAGGTGGGTGCAACTAATGACCATGAGGGTACTCCAAAAGAGATAACTTTCATGGAATGTACTGAATCGGCTGAAGTTATAGAGAAAGTTTCATTGAGGAACAATCAGTTTCGTGAGATTCTTCACTGTGAAACTAAAGAGACGTGTTTTACAAAATTAAGTGAGAAAAGTGTAGAGAATCTGGAATCTTATGGCTGTGAGAATGTGGGGAATGAATCTATGAGAATAGCTCTAGGTACTAACCAAGGACCAGTGGAACAATTTTGTCCAGTAATGGCAGCAGAGAATGTTCAAAGTATGCGTGAAAATGATCAAAGTAGTACGCTTGAACCACCTTCCAGCATGCAGAACCTCAATCGCGAGGTGAGTTTCTCAGTTTGAGGATTTTAGATTAGGAATTGTATGGGATGGCAGTGAAATAACTGGAAGTTTTGGAGATAGTGAGAGTCCAAGATCTTTGCAGGTTGAAGTTCTCAAGGACCCAGAGTCTCTTTTGGGAAACGGTTGTGTTGATTCTGAAAAAGTATTTCAGAATGCCTTGTCCAAAGAGTTAGAGGTTTGAATCTGTTCCAAGAAATCTTTTTTTTTTTTTTCATTTTGAAAACTTTGAAACTTGCTTAGTAACCCGTTTGAACTTGGATACATTGTTCTTCTTTCTTTTTTGTTCTCTCCATCATCTGGGTGGGGGCCTTTTTGAATTGTCAACCTTCTCATGTGCTGCATTTAACCATTAAGGGTTGGTGTTTCTCAATAAATTAATTTCCTCTCACATGTTCATTTTCATCAAATTAAAGTTTGTAGTAGCCTTCTGTTGAGTTTAAGTCATCTTTTTGTAATATGAAACTTTTGCACAGGCAACCTCCTGACCGGTGCATATGTAGTGGCAGGTCCTGCTCCACTATACGTGCTATGTTTCCAGCAATTTGTTTAAGAACCTTTTGTTACACGGCCAATCTGTATTATCCATATAATTTTTATCATATCTTGTGTGGAGTGTGACCTATTGTTTAATCCCTGTTTTTATGTTCAAATAGCCAAGGATCAGACCCGAAATGATTGTACAGGCTCAGAACGGAGCTAGGAAAGAATCCAGGCCGAACCTGGTGACCAGGCACGTTTCTTTGAACTGAAATTTGTGTACTAAATCGTTTATCTTTATGCTGTGTCTTATTTGGTTCTTTTAGTACTCTTGGAGCAGGCTGAGTGGAGCTTGGTGCGTGTAAAAATGGAGGGCCAATGGAGGTCGAAGGAAGAGCCGTTAAAGATGGTAAGTGCCCTGTTAATTGCTGGCTTTCCTAATGATTTCTAGTTGTTTATCCATGCACTGTTGAGGACGGAAGCGAAGATGGTGATTTGAAGTTGGTTTTATTTTACCTGCAAATGAATCTCCAAAACAATACAGAAAAAGGAAAAAAGAAGAAGAAGCTGCAATGATGATGGATGAGTATGTAATTTGGGAAGAGACCCCACATGCCTTTGCCTTTCATTGAAGCTGTAATCAGGGACATGGCCTGTTTCGTGATAAAAAGGTGCATTTTTTGTTCGAAAAAAAGGAACAGCTATGTTTTGTTTAATGAACTTCTTTCATTAGCCTACTTTTTTTTTATTTTGTGAATTGTTTCTTGCTCATGTCGATAAAGGTCCTGACCTAGGTGTGGTTCGGTCCGGTTCTATATTGGATTAGACTGGCTCGTGAACTTGTGGTTCTAAAAAATGATTCCGAGAATGGACTTTGACCAAGTCATCAATTTACGGTTTGGTTTCAGATCTAATAAAATTAGAGTTAGATTTTTGGGTTTTGGATAAGATTTGGATTCTGGTCATATTTTGACCAGTTCGGCTCATTTGATGGTTTTTTGTTTCCAAAAATATGGTCGAACTGTTGTGTGGTTTTTGGAGTAATTAGAATCGAATTTGGTTCTAATTCCCCCGAAAATCAGCTTGAAACTTCATTCAGTTTGATCTATGAGTTGGACCAAACCACATTTCCCGGTTTGATTTGGGTCCTTGTAGTCCTTTTTCGGAGTTTCCTATAGAGATCACAAAGATAAACTAATTACTAACTAGGGACTTGCCTTGACAGTAAAAAAACTAGTTATTTAAGCCCTGAAATTACATTTTTTATTCTTTTCAATTTTATATGTTCCCTTAATAAGTTTTAGATATTATGGTGACATATTACAAAGACTACA
This sequence comes from Begonia fuchsioides, assembly GCA_003255005.1. NCBI lineage: Eukaryota > Viridiplantae > Streptophyta > Magnoliopsida > Cucurbitales > Begoniaceae > Begonia > Begonia fuchsioides. Next base: position 11,985 of record QAOC01049736.1, on the reverse strand, counting down.
TCCATTATTTGGGGAATCCGAACCAGATGATGATGTAAGGGATAATGCGGCAGGTTCTATAGAAAAAATTATAATGGTACCACCGGTAAGTGCCTTTGTGATTTATTGTTGTGAAGATGTTTTTTTGGGATTGCTTTTTGTTGTTTGCTCGCAAATACGTTGTTTATTGTTCTAGGTGTTTTCACTTGCTGAACTTTTGAGAGGTGATTATCTCATATCATGTATGTTTTAGCTTGTTGAGTCAACATCATTCAAAACTTAGCAGATGTATTAGCTAGCCTTAAGAGTTTAACTTATAGCATTATAAATTGCATCATCTATTCTCTTGATACATGATTGTTTGTATAAACTACATGGTAACTAATAAAGATTAGTATAAATCTTTAGAAATTTCTCAACTTTTCTAGAAAAATTACATGTGTTATATTCATGAACAGAAAATCACTTCAATAATTAATATAATAACATATTAAGTTAGTATTTGTTGAGGCTATGAACATAGTCTTTGGATAGATTCTCATTTCGATTTAGAAATTTTTATGTCGATTTAAAATTAATGACACACAATGAAAGGATGGAAAAGGATTCATTAGCTTGACCTTATGCTATTAAATTCCTTGGTTTGTTGCTTGAGACATCATCCTCCCAATTTAATTTATTGTTATGTACTTGAAAACATCCCTTTCAAATTTTATTATTGTATTATGATCCTAACTTTGTATAATGATATTATTTCTTTGTTTTTAACCTTAAACTATAGTAAACATTTATTAAGTGAGAAATTGTGATTCATGTGTGTCATAGATTTAAATTTGGTCATTATTCTCCTTTGGGATGCTTGATTATTGTAATTTTTATATCTAATGACATTTTTTATTGATCAAAGTAAATTTTATATGTTTGGTTGGTTTGGTTTATGCTAAAAAAATTGATTTTGTTTGCTTCCATACATTGTTTTAAAACCTTTGACCTTAAAACCCGCAACCATAAACTTTTAACCCTTAACCCTTAACCCTTAACAATGAACTCTGGAATCTTAAACTTTTGAACCTTGAACCTGAATCTTAAATCTTAAAACCGTAAAACCTTGAACTCATAACCTTAGAATCATAAACCTTTGAACTTTGAACTTGAAACCTTAAACCACGGAACCCTTGATACTAAACCTTGGAATCTTGAACCTTGTAACTTTGAAACTTAAAACTCTGAACTCTAAACCTTAAACCTAAACCATAAACCCTGAACCCTGAACTTGGAACTCTTGAATCATATAACACTGATCACTAAAACTTGAAACCTTTAACCTTGGAACCCTTAATCCTCAAACTTGTAACTTGAAACCTTGGAACACTTAACCGAACCATAAAACCATGAATCTTGGAATCCTGAACCTAAACCTTGAACCCATGAATCGTAAACTTTGAATTCGGAACCCGAAACACCCTAAATCCTCAACTATAAACCTTGAATCATTAACACTCAACTTGGAATCCTGTAACCTTAAAACCTTAAACCCTTTGACCTTATACCTTGAGCCTTGAAATCGTGGACCTGTAACCTTGAAACTTTGAACTTTGATTACAACACCCAGAACCCTGAACACTTTAAACATGTACCATTGGAAACCTAAATCCTAAACCATAAACCTTGGAACCTTGAACATTGAATCTTGAACCATGCAATCCTAGAACCATGCAACCATAGAACCTAAAACCATGAAACCATGGAACCTTCAACCTTGGAACTCTTAACTCTAAACCCTGGAACCCAAGAGCCCTGACACCCTAAACCACTAATTCTTGAACCCTGGAATTTTGAAGCTTGGAATCCTAAACCCTGAACTATAAACCATAAATCCTCGAGCCCTAAACCTTGAAACCATGAATTGTGAAATTGTTGAACTCTTAACCCTGAATCCTGGAATCCTGAATCTTGGAACCCTAAACTTTGTATTTAAGAATGATGAACCCAAACCCTAGAACATTAGAAACTTTTAAATCTTAAACCTTGGAAGCGTGTAACCTTAGAACCTTGAATCTTGGAATCCTTAATCAGAAACTTGAATCCTAGAACTTTGAACCGTGGAACCCTGAACGTGAACCATAAACTCTAAAAACCATAAAACCGTTGAACGCTAAACCCTCAAACCTAGAACCCTTAACAATGGAACTCTTAAACCCTAGAACCATGAATCTTGAACTTGTAACTCTTAACTTTAGAACTCTGAATCATGAACTCTAAAACCTAAAACCTTGGAACCTTGAAATTGAAACCCTTGACAAAGAACCGTGAATGTTGGAACCCAGAATCATAGAACCTTAGAACCCTGAACCCTAGCACCATGGAACATGAAACCTAGAATGTGGTGCGTGGGTTGAACTACAACAATCTTGGTTTTGAAATAATTAGATTCTGGATCTTTTACATGTGCTATCATACGTATTGCGGCAGAATTACTAGTCCACTTTTGTCAAAGCAAACTCGATAGCAGTCAAGAGTTATCTTGAGAGGAAGAGATTGAAAGGCATGATTTGTGAAGACCACATGCACGTAGAGAATGATGTTGAAATATTATAACAACTTTTTTTGTTGAAATGCTTAGAAGAGTAGAACAAGAACACTTTTTAACTCCACAATCTCCCGCGAAAAAATACACGAGCAGCCAGTGAGCATGCAATACAAGATTTCTTTACTTATATTTCACGAAACTATTTGCTTGCTTTATTTTGGCGTGTCCCAAATTTACATCTTTGTTTTTCTTTTTATTCTGCTTTTAATTTTAATGTTGTATTCCAGACTTCTTAAGCTTCTATGAAATACACATGTTGTGCCGGATAAAAATAATACTTTTTGCACTTCTTTATTTTGATTTGCAGGGTTTATTTGTTAGGCGGCTCATCCCTGATTTCTCGTACTTAAGGAAAATGGGTGAGTTTTAGTTTTATTGTGTAATTGCATCCAATAGATTGTTTGTTAGCTTAACTTTTAGAATGATCGTAGAGTATTTTATGTTGATAACCTAAGCTCCGATGATGGGTTTGAATGAAGCTATTGTTGTAAGTAAGAGTATGCATCCCTCTCATAAATGTTAAAAAAAGTAGTTTTAATTGCAAAGAAAGTGAAGATTATTCGATTAGTTGGTTCTATTAGAAATTGGGGAAAAAAAATTTTCTAGTCCTGGAAAAGTACTTTTGTTTGATGGAATTCTGAATGTAGCATTCTTGTGCTGCATATCCACCCTGGTATCATCAACCAATTAGAAATAGCTTCTTGCAACATGTGATTTTCTTTCGAATTCGGAAGTGAGATATATATTTAATCGGAGTGTTTACAGGGCCTGATAATTTGAAAACCCTCAGTAAGTTAGCCGAGCAGTTTCAAAAGCAGTCACCGGGGGGAGGGGTCGGTGCAGCAAATCCTGAAGAGGATGAAGATGATGTCGAAATGAGCTCTTGTTGAGAGCACAATTGTGGAGATGGGTCTTCAAGATTGCGCCGATACAGTGATCGGAAACTGGCATTTGCAGGGAATCAGCGGCGGCGAGAAGAGAAGAGTAAGCATCGCATTAGAAATCCTCATGGGTTTTTTTTTATATTTCTTAAAGCTAGAAGCATTTTTCAAAAGTAGTTTTTGAAAACGTTCTTGAAGATATGTCCTTTTTAGAAGTGAGTATGTGAATTGAGAGAGTATCTTCATGTGCACAAACTAGTTAATTTTGAAAACGATTGCAATCTCATCTGACAAAAAATCCTACTATTTTTTTTATATTTCTTAAAGCTAGAAGCAGTTTTCAAAAGTAGTTTTTGAAAACGTGCTAGAAGAGATTTCCCGTTTTTAGAAGTGACTGAATTGAGACAGTATCTTCACGTGCAGGGTATCTTCATGCTAGTCTCCGGGTACTTCAGGCTTCCGAACGACATTCCGAAGCCAGTCTGGCGTTATCCGATGTCGTATATTAGCTTCCACTTCTGGGCTATTCAGGCAAGAAAAACATCTAAGTTCATCTCCAAACCACAAAACCGAACCTAACGAACGGTTGTGATCGTGTCTGCAGGGACAAAACCAAAACGATCTACAAGGCTTGCTCTTCGACAACCAATCCCCAGACCTTCCGAAGCTACCGGGGGAGTTCATACTCGAAATGGTGTTCCAAATCGACGTGAACCGATCCAAGTGGATCGATCTGAGCGTTCTATTCAGCATGATCGTGATCTATCGCGTAACATTCTTCGTCATGATTAAGATCAGCGAGGATGTAACGCCGTGGGTCCGAGGGTGCATGGCAAGAAGAAGAATGGGAACCAAAATCAGACGGTTGCTCCTGATGGCTTCTTAAAGTCTCCTTCTTTGAGAACTTACATTACTCACGTCTAGAGATAGTTTTACTCTCTGTCCATTTTCCTAAATTTACAATCTTAATTTCCTCAAATGTTTTCCAACTTTGTGTCAAATTGCTACCATCACCCTCGTCGGAGATGAAATTATGAGTATTTCTCTGGCTTTACCGATTTAGCTCTGTTTGCACTGGGTTCAGTAGAGAAAATTAAATAGACTTGATAGATACTAAATTAAATATAATCCAAAATAATTTAATTTAATTTAAAAATTATTAGAATTATTCAAAAAATAAAAAAATAATAGTTTAACAAATATTAGAAAATTAGCTTAATTTAAATAAAAAAGATAAATTATTTTTTAATTAAATTTTCTTTTTAAAATATTACTTTTCTACGTAACACAACTCACCCTTTTGACACATTAATCTCCGTCATCTGTTGGCCGAATCCATGGAGACTAGTGATCAACGGCTCAGATGAGTCCGTTGATCAAGGTTCATCTGAACATTGCGTAGAAGATTCTAATTTGACTATTTGTCAAAATAAATAAGTGATCCTCGTTCTTATTTATTTTGTTTGATAAATATTAATATAATTAAAATAATTACATCATCCTTCAACTGCACAAATAATTTTTGCCTACACCTTCAACTCAAACATGATTAAATTGTTTTGAATAAATGAACGATGTTACACTACAGGTTCAAGATGGGACGCTAAACGGGCAGCGTAAAAGCGGGGCAGCAAATGAATCGTGACCAAATGTAGTTTAAAAAACTTAGAATTATACGAATAAAAAAAGGGAAGGATAAATTGAATGACGATTCTCTCGACGCCGTACACGGCCAGCATCGCGTTTATGAATGGCACTGACGTGCCGGACATAGCCTTCTGCGTAATCGATGAATGTTCAGTGACTCTGCGGAGTGGATAAGAAGATTAAAAGTAAAGTTTTGATTTTTATTGATGGTGGTGCTCGAGAACGTAGGCAAAATTTAACTCAAATGTTAAATTTAATCAGAGAACGTAACCTTTCTCTGATTAAATTTTTGCCCACACCTTTAACTCAAACATGATTAAATTGTTTTGAATAAAGGAACGATGTTACACTATAGGTTAAAGATGGGACGCTACACAGGCAGCGTAAAAGCGGAGCAGCGAATGAATCGTGACAAAATGTAGTTTAAAAAACTCAGAATTATACGAATAAACAGGGAAGGATAAATTGAATGGCAAGAGAGATGTAATTTCCTCGTGTCTTCGCACTCATTTCTTCCGACAAAATAATTACAAAGATATTTAATTTAAGTTTTGATATTTGTTGACGGTGAGTCCATGGTCAAGGAAATGGACAGCTGAGAGAGGATGTTTCTTGAAAGCGTCCATTTTTCCATCTCTGTTCCCGACCAAGCTCGGAGCATTCGTCAATGGCGGTTTCTACTGCATTTTTACCCAGCAAATGAAAAGGAGGTAAAGAAACCCAGGAAAGAAGAAGAAGAAAGACAACTTTCTTCCGATCCATCGAGCTTATTTCCTAATCTTGAAAACACGAAACACTGAACATGATTTTCAACAAGAACGAGGATCACTTCTGGAATTCCATGCCTGTAGAAGTAATCAATTTCCAGCACTCGGCCGGTCGGAAAACCAGCAGACCGGCCAAGCTGCTCGAACTCCTGTCGTGTTCCATTCTTGCCCTTGGCTATGTACATCGCCATCACAAACACATCGCTTTCCAACAGAGCTCGAGTCCTCGTGCTCTCGTCCGACTCCCTCGGCACCACGGGCTCGCACGCGATCAACTTTCCTTCCGCCGGCAGTTTTCCAGCGTCGATAAAATCCACTGTACAGTGCACTTGCCATTAACGATCCCACATGGTGAGATGATTGAAAAGGCAGAGAAAGTAACTTCATGAAAATGGCGTCCCCGTCGGGAATTGCTTTGAACAAGTCACCGCCGACGTGGGTCACTCCTACGCCGCCATAGGGTAAAGATAATAGTATAGATTGAAAACATGGACTACTTTTACCCTTATTAGCTACTTTAAGTGACTCGTTTTGGTCACTCTGGATAGGGTAAAGATAATAGTGCTTTCTTTCATAATTAACTTGCAACCAAGGATGAATATCATTATCTTAAAAGGTCCTCGACCTGAGGATGGGAAACCCTCCCCTACTATTCACCTAAATATACTCGTAGGATTTGAGACAATATCTAAATGGTTTAGAGTATAGATTGAAAAACATTTTCACTAGTATCTTGGTGTTTTTGCCCTTTTTCACTTCTTTGTATTTAGAAAATAGACATATATCTTGTTTCTCTCTTGTATCATTTATGAATGGTTTTTTTGTACTCAAGGAAGGCATTCTTGCAATAGGATTGTAGTACTTTAATTCATTTACAGTACTACTATAAAGCTCCCCTACTTGGGTGTTTTCTTCTTCGTGGCCTATGGAAAAGCTTTTATTTTTGGGTCCATGGAAAGCCTACCCGAAAGGACCTCATTTTGCTAAGCATTATTTTATATTCTGATTCTTTAGTTAGTTGATGTAATTTTGTATGTTTGCAGATTGTTAGAAGAACTAAATCTTTATTGAGAAGTAGGATTATTGTTACCAAAATCAGCATAATGGTTTGATCGAAAGTTTCCTCGTCTTCTTTGTCATATATGTTCAAGTAGCCAAAAGTACGACATTAAATAAAGAGAGAGAAAGCTAAGTCAATGAGTCTGCAATGCTGAGAAATCAGTCGGAAGTAGGAGAGAGATGAGAGAGAGAGAAGGAGAGAGTTTTGGGGCATTCAATGGAGGGAGAGGAGAGCTATGAACAGTGGGAAGAGATAAGAGGGTTTCGTGGGTGCCATTTCTCTCAAGTAGGATTCGGTCCAACCAAACCAATTCGAGGGTCTTGAATCAACCGGACTTTGCAGATCTATTTGGTTTAGTTATAACATATTTATTCATTTTTATTTCCAAGTTTAATTTGACTTTGTTTTTGGGTTTTCAGGCAACCTGAAGACCGAATCCATAATCCGATCAATTAAAAATAACATAATTTAAAATGATTTTTTAAGAAAATAAAACACTAAATAGGCCTAACCCGAAAGTGACCCGAAAATCGATCAATTTCATTTAGGCCGGCTCCAAAAGTGACCCGAACAGAAAGTTGATCACTTTGGTTCAATTTCAAAATTGACTCGGACTGAATTGCGCTGGTCTTTGTGTTCAAGTCCTTCTTAGTCTAGGAAATCAAAACCGGCCCAAATTTGGGACGAGAAAGATGGGTTCATTAGACCGGTTCCGGTCTGCTTCAAGGACTAAGAGGAGAGAGAAGTGGTTTAAACAGAAAAAAAAAAATGCCATCTTTATTCGGCGACAGAGATCTAAGACTGTTGTTGCTCCATTTCATGTTTATTATGGAGGATGGAGGGTCGGTCAGTTCTCTGCATTTAATTCCTCCACCAACTTCCACCATCCACCTTTTACTGCTTCAATTCATCTTCTTCGATGCTTCCCTTTCTTCTCTCATGGCGGCAACTCATTCCTCACTTATGCTCACACTTTTTGCTTCTCCATTCTCACAGAGCAGGCGCCATCTGCGTTTTCTTCTACCATTTTAATCTGAGTATGTTCCTTTTCAAATGACTCTAACGGAAAAGGAGAGGCCGAGAAGATCCGCCACCGTCTCCAGCCGCGTTGTTTTGGAAATAGAGGGGGGAAGCCGCCGGAAAATGGGCTCGTTGTTGCCGGGTTGAGCCCGTTGAGCGAGACGCTGTGGAGGGAGAGAACTAATTCCCCGTCTATTTTTGGGGTTTTCTGCTATTTATCGGCGTATAGTGCTCAAAGTATCTCTGCGGTTTCTCCGATCAAGATCATGGATGACGAATTTCAAATTACTTCGTCACTTAGAGTACGTTTTACAAACAAAATATTCATTCAAGGGAGATTAATTTCTTCTAACATGTTTTACTTATCAAGCAGAATGTTTCCATTTCAAACTGACGAATGCAATTTCAAATTAAACGAAGATTAATTTTAGAATTTATTTAAATTAACGTAAATGAAATTGTTATTATAATAAATGAACAAAAAATCGAAATAGCCGATGGATGGGCATTTTCGTAGTTTCACAAAGAGGACATAATTACTATATATGTGTCAAGTACCCGTTCCCGCTTATAATTTGCAGAGGGCGACTTTCCTCCCGAGAGAATGGCGAGGAGCGCTTTCCTCCGGAGAGAGTCGGAGATGAGGGTTTCGGCATTCCTTCGGAGAGAGTCGAAGAAGAAGAGGGCTTTCAAGATAAGTTGCATCCGCTGATCTCAATGGCTATTGGAATACGTTTCTGGCATTCTCCTCTTCGGGAGCGACGCTTGCCCTAATGGGAGAGGGAGGGAGAATGGCGCAACATCGATTCTTCCAGGTAACCCTTCCTGCAAATTCTATCTCTCAACTTTTTCTTTTCTATTTTTCCCAAGAATCCAATTTCTGAACCCTGTTCCCGAAGTTTGATTTTATAGTTAATTTTTCTGCAAGTTTCTGCCTGTTTGGTTAATATTTTCATCATCGGTTTTACCTATGTTGAACTTGACCCGGTTTGATTTTACTGATTTCCTTTCCTATGAGAACTTGGATCTCTGAAACTTTTTTTGAATGGTCTTTATAAAGTTACTCACCGTCGTTATTGGCTGAACGGGTGGGTTGTTTGTGTTACCCTTGCTCTGAAATTTTGATGTCGTGGTATCATTATTCATTTTCATCTGTTTCCTACTCATTCAATTGTACTATTGCGTCGACATTTTTATTTATTGCTGAAACTAAATGCTTGCTTATGAGATATTTAACTGCATGTGAACTCTGTCTAGGATCAAAAGGTTGGATAAATCATAAGGGAAATTGGGTGGTCTCGATTTATAGCTTCTAATAGAAAAATGAATGACAAGATTAAACAACATGTGGTGCACCTTGAATACAATTTCCAGTGAAAGTCTTGCATCCACTCTCTTTCCTGGATTTTCCTTAGGGCCCTACGGTTCCTGTACTGTTGCTGTTAGATCCCTATCTTTAGAAATATATGTATCTCATCATAGGGTAAAAATAATAAGCCGCCTTGTTCTTAAGCTGAATAAATAAAAACTTCATTTGAATCAATTGTAAAGGTATATGAGGTATATGAGATTTTCCCTTGAGGTTAATCTCTTAGTTTAGTTTGATGTTCATTCTTTTTTTATACGAAATACCTTTCATGTAGAGAAATGTGACAAACGAGACATTTCGATTATTATAAATTAAATTATTTTTTACAATTATGCATTTTTGAATATGCATTCATGACTCTTTTAAAAAAGTTAAATTGATTTTGTATATAAAATTTAAACTCAAATACATATTTTTATGGCATTCGATTGGGACATCATTATTGTCAATGCTTTAGTGTGCAAGTTTTTTTGCGATTTCTCTATGAGAGGTTGTTTTACTTGTCTTAGAGTGTTGATATGTCTTTAACACTTCCCCGTGATTGATATGAACATATGTAATTGAGTTTATAATTTCAATAGACAAAATAATTCTTTTTAAGAATTGTGAACATAACGTCATATCTATTTTAGTGATAAAACTTTTGGTTGATGATTTTCAATATTTTTCATTAATTTCATCTTCTTCGGCTTGAAATACATGAAGTTTTTTCTTGTAATTAATCTCTTAGTTTAGTTTGACATTCATTCTTTTTTTAAGACAAAATAAAGTACCATTTCAGATAGAAAAACGTGACAAGCGAGACATGTTGACGATCATATGTTTTTATTATTTTTTATAAGAATGCATTTTTAAATATCCATTCATGATTCTTTACAAAAAGTTAAAATTATTGTTTCTACATAGTTTTTTAACTCATATACATATTTTCATGGCGTTCGACGGGAACATCATCATTGTCAATGTTTTAGTGTGCAAGTCTTTTGCAATCTCTTCTATGGGAGGTTTTTTTACTTGCCTTTGAGAGTTGATATGTCTTTAATATTTCCTCATGATTGATATAAATATATGTACTTGAGTTAATAAATTTAGTAAACAAAATAAATACTTTTTTTAGAATTGTAAACACATCTTTATAAATATTCTTGTGATAAAACTTTTAACAGAAGATAGTCGGTATTTTTCACTAATTTCATATTCATCGCCTTTAGATATTTGAAGTTTTTCCTCATAATAAATCTCATTGATTAGTTTGATAATCATTTCTTTTTTGATGCTCTATCATGTAATAAAATATTAATTGTTCCAAAATAGACATTCAGTTAAAAGCATTATGACGAAGTTTCTTGTTTTTTGGTCATTTCAAATTAGAATTACTTTCGGCATCCAAGATGCTTTTTACGAGAATGCTTTTTAGCTTGTGATTATAAATAATCCGGTAAAAAAGAGTAGCAAGATAGTGATGTTAAGGGCTAAATAATGCGGTGTTTCATGAGTTTTATCGTATTTTGTTCATCATCAAACTGTTATATTAATATTGTCATCTGTTGAGAACATATGCGTTTTTTGTGGTTAGTTGTGTTCATTTGCAGGACTTACAAGTAGTTTCAAGTTATAATAAGGTTAGTGCGTACTATGCCCACAAACTATTATGTTTTTCTTTGTAATAAATCATTTTTTTCTTGTTATAATGCGTTAAATTTTTCATGTTTCATTTTGTTTTATCTCATGAATTAAATAATTTTTTTTGTTGCGTATTTGATTGATTTTAATGTACGGTGTGCATGTTTATTTATTTTAAAAAAGTGGTTGAGACAACAACTACTAGAAATTATAAAGCATTATAATAAGGTAAGTGCGCACGACACTAACAACTTTTTTTTCTTTGTTATATATTCTTTATTTTGCTTCATTTTAGTATTATAATACATAATATTTAATTTATTTTACATTTTTATCATGACTATAATAACTTTTTTTCTTACTTGTTTGATTGATTTCTAATGTAGGGCGAACATATTGATTCATTTGAGGAATAAATGTTAGTCAAAAAAGTTTCTGTACGAAGGAATGTTGCATTGTAAAAAGGTAAGTGCTTTTAGCACAAATATATTAATTATGTATTTTCTTTCTTATTTATCTATTTGTTTGCTTATTATAATAATGTTTTATTTGTTCCGTTTCGTTCTCATATAATGACTATAAATAATTTTTTTTTCTTACTTGTTTCATTGATTTCTACTGTAGGATGAACGTACTTACTTATTTTGAGAAACAATTATGGTGGGGAACACATTATAATGAGGTAAGTGCTTAGAAGACCCACCAAATATTTATTTTCTTCTTTTTTAATAAATGTTTTTTTCACTTATTATGAAAATGCTTAAAATTTCATATGTTGCGTTTAGTTTTCATCCTATTAGTATAATAACTTTTTTTGTTCTATTTTATTTGTTTGATTTCCATTGTAGAACGAACATATTTATTTATTTAAGAAGAAATGATCCATTAGAAAAGTTAACATAACAAAGAAGATTTACCTATACTAAGGTTTGTACATCTTTAGTCTCAGTTTTTGGATTGTATGTGGTGTGTTGTACGGTTTTGCCGGGTCTCTATCTAGTTCAAAGCTATGCATTATAATAAGAGAAGTACATAACTAGTGCAAAAGA
>QAOC01049717.1:157671-280233 GCA_003255005.1 Begonia fuchsioides | reverse complement strand
TTGTACTGTTTTATTTTTTATTATATGAAAACTATCAATTACAAATAATTAAAGCATATGTCTTATTAAATATTTTCTTCCCTAATTTTGACATTTATTTTATTTAGCAAAGTGCTAATCTATTCATTCTATTAAGTATTGTTAAGTTTAAATTTTTAACGTATATTCTTTTTATAGACGTTGAAATAACAAATATTTATTAATTTAATTAAAGTGTCATTAAGTTGTCATTTAATGTAAAAGACAACTTAATGACACTTTAATTCTGACCGGTCAACTAGAAACGGAGTTTACGTGGCGATCACACGTCAATCCATCAAGAGTCGTAACCGTGGAGGCGAGTACAGACAACCAACGTCCTCCGACTTAGTAAGAATCACATTTTTCAATTACTATAGTCAATAAGTGGGATTGGTTCTTGTTGTGGTGAACGCCTAATGATTTGAAGAAAAGGTGGAAAAAGGGAATAAAGACACGAATAAGGAAAGGGGATAAAGTTCCAATCTTTTGGATTTTATTTCTTTTCGTGCTATTTCTCTCTTGAAATGAATCCATTTAACTAAAAGAATTAAAAATGAAAGTTAAAAAAAAGGTATTTTTGAGTCAAACATTACAAAAACGAAAAAAACACATTTGAAGTGCATATTAGAAGACAACCAAGGAAAACATGACGAAACAAAGCATTAAGAATGTTGAAAGTAATGCCCGCACATGCTTAGTTTAGTGGTAGAGTTGTGGCAGAATTGGTACAAATGTCAATGTTTGAAACTTGTGCTAACGAAAAATTTTATCTTTTGAGTACAAATTCAAATTTCTTAATCTGTCATTGTATCTTAAGGATCCTCATAGTCGACGCCGAGATTAGATTTGTTGGGTCCACCACGGGGAGATTTAAAGAATCTTTGACCCATCCATTTTGTAGGGTATTCAATAATTGGAGGTATAATTTTCATCCTCACTTGTCCTACGTAATCTTGCTTTATTCTATTTTCTCCCATTTTGCTTTTCAAACACTCCACTTTTACTCTCCTTTTGCCTCACAACCATCTCATTTTAAACCAAGATCCATGATTTTTAAGTGGGAATCTCATTTCCACCAAAATCCATGATTGATGAAAATAGCATATCAACGACTTTATCGATCACTTAAAGAGCGTTGGTTTTCACAAAGTAAATCGGTGGAAAATGTTTCTGTAGAGCCATTGAAACTATTAATATGATATTATCTGTATTAGGTCAAAATCATTGTAAATTTTGCTAGGTTTATGTCAACATGTTGTCTTTGTTAGCGACAAAAAATATATGTATGAACTGTTTAGTTTTCACTTATGAAAATATGAGATTATGCACCTTCACACTGTCTATGCAAATGGGTCATCACATTTTCGATCTTAAATTAGCCATGCAAAAGCTATAGTGCGAGATTAATGAAAGAGAGAAAAAAAAAGATGAAAAAAGAAAATGCATGAAACGAACTTAATAATGAAGATTAAAGACATTAATTAGGACAATCAAAAAGACAAGTCGGCTGCCGGCACTACAGTTCAAAAGAGAAGTCGTGGTCGTGGAAGACAAGTTGGAATTTAAGAAATGAAAAAAAGTTGGCCCTCACGAGCTTAGCTCAGTGGTCGAGTTGTAGTAGAATTGGTACAAGAGCTAAGGTTCGAAGTCTGTGTCACCGCAGTGTGAGAATTTAATCCTCCAATGTTGAGGTTGCTCCTTGTAGTGTTATGTACGAGTCTCTCATCTCTTGGCTGCTGAGTCACCGTGATTTATTCTCTCACATGTTGTCGGGACGGGGTGTATGTGCACTGGGGTAGAGTGATTTCGACTTTTTTTTAGTACAAGAAAGGAAAAAAAGTTGTCACAAGTAATGGAGTGAAGGAGCAGATACTAGATGAATTTGAGTAGAGCTGACAATCGAGCCCGGGAAAGGCCGGCTCGTCGAGCCTGACGAGCCAAACGAGTCGAGTCTTTCGAGCCTGTCGAGCCTATTTGAGCCGGCTCTGTCGAGCTTTTTTAAAAAAAAATTGGCTCAAGCCGGCTCGCGAGCCTCGAGCCTCGAGCCTGAATGATCGAGCCGATCCGAGCCAGTCGAGCCTGTCGAACCTAAACGAGCCGAGTGAAACAAGAAAAAAAAAATTTTGTATATTGAAGTTGTATAACTTATTCGATATTATGTAATGACCAATTTATGCATATTGCTTTCTTCAAGCCAAAAAAAATTTTGCATGATAACATTTGTATGTATCGCCTCCATTACGCAAAAAAAAACATGAAAACAATACATCGAATAAATATCTCAAAGAAACTCGAAGACAATAACATCGAAAGTTCGAAACATAGAATCAACAGCATGCAACATGTCTTTTACGAATCGAAAGAGAAACACTGAAAGCATCCAATTTGAAATCAATTCGCAAAAGAGTTAACAATTAATACTCATGCATTGTACGAATCGAAATAGAAACACTGAAAGCATTCATTGTGTCATCAAAAAGTTGTTTAATTGTTCGAAAAGAGTACAAAAGAACGAACCTACTCCATAGGGGTATCGTCCGTAAAAAAAATATCAGCTAACCTCTACAATTTATAGAATTCACGCATAACAGCTACATGCGGTCGACCTTCAGTTTTAAAACGGTCGACCTTACGTTACCGTTGCATATGAAAGTTATAGCCGTTACATTATAACGGTCGCCCCTCTTTATAAAAACGGTCGACCTTTTTACACCTACCGGTCGACTCTTTTTTCCACGCGGTCGACACTTTCACAACAATCATGCGTATTGCGGTCGACATTTAATTAGCGGTCGACACTTAAAAATGTTCTGGAACGTATAGCGGTCGACTCCTTATTTTGCGGTCGACCATCCAAATTTACATATGCATTAAGTGTCGACCGCGTGTATACTAAGTGTCGACCGCACTACAAGTAGTCCGAGTCAACCGAGCCAGCTCGAACGAGCTGCACTCTCGGGCTCAGATCAAACTTTTGCTCGAGCTGCTACAGTGCCGAGCAAGCCGAGCGAGCCGGCTCGCTCGTTTGCCGGCACTAAATTTGAGCTACAAATCTCTCTTTCACTGGCTCGTTCGTTTGCCGGCACTAAATTTGAGCTACAAATCTCTCTCTCACTTTAATCACGACTCTTCCTCCCAAATTTAGTCAAAAAGGAGTTCTTACAGGTGTAGAGAGAGAAATATAGACAGGAGAGAGAGAGACTGCACTGGTTGATAATCACAATCTGGAATTATTATTTTTTAGTTCAATTAAATAAACTACTGTAACCATTAACTTTGAATTATTAATATATTTATACTAAATTCTATCATAATTTTAATAAACAACATATATTAACAACTTTTTAAGTTTGATATATGTTGCAATTATGTTCACAGTTAATGAGCAATTGATAATTACTCAAAAACTACGTCACATTTTTTTTAATATTTTGTTAATTTAATTATAAATGTTCATCAATTCAATTAATTTTAATAACTTGTTAAAAAATAAAAGAACTGAAAATAATAAATTATTTATTTTTATTTAACATAGTTGACATATGAAAAACCTATTTTTTCCTAAAATAATAACATGTGTACTATTTTTATCAACTTTAATTGATAAAATATGCTAACTAAATTGAAATACATCATTAAAATAAATATAAATATGATAATATAACACCCATTAAATTTATGAAAAAATTTAGCATCGACTATTATAATTCGAAATATCAATAGCAATTTTATTTTCAGATTGTGGGCTCAACGCACCTAATGTTCTCAGCCATGTTATCAATATATCATCAGAATTAGTCTCCAGAATTTTGAGGTCTACAAAAACAGTAATGACAAGAGGAGCACCATTTGCATGATTGCATCTAAATGCATGCGTAATAAGGTTTACCATTGGCTTGGCATAAATATAACTTTCTGCAGAGTAGCAAGTATGAGATCTTTCATGATGCTCGGTTCAAGACGAATAAATTAAGAAAGTAAAGCTTCAAATAAGCCTACAGCTCCAACCCGATCACAAGGAATAAGTCTAAGTTCTGAGCCATGTTTTAGAAAGACATTGCCTGCAAAAGAAAAGAAGAGAAGTGATTTTCTTTAGCGAAGTTGAAATACGGTAAGAACTGAGTCCTGTTCTAAAGGAAATACGGTAAGAACAGCTACTTCTAGCTCTGTCACTCGTGACCAATAATCAATGAAGGGAAAACTATCTTGGAATGTCAAATCTTTTAGAGGTAGAAAATCATACTACGATTGACATGGTTCCATCGAATTCTAATAAAAATTTGAAAATATTATTTATAGTATGGAGTAAGCAACACAATGGCTTTTGTTTGGCTTCCCCATCTGGAATTGATGGGTTTAATTGGGTACTGTCCACGTTGAAAATGAAAAAAAAAAAGGAAAGAGAATCAATAGCTGTCAGATGATACAAACGAAGATGTATCCAGATATCCAGATTATTGTCTAGAATTTTCACCTGCACTTTGTTGAGGATTGATTCCGACACCATCTGCAATTGTGATAATGGTAAACGACTTGGAAAAAAAACTGATGAAGTACTCATTCATATGAGAAAGAAAATATCTTTTTTCCTAAAATAAATCATCGAGATTACCAACTTTAAGATTTCACAAAAAAAAAATGTTGGTTTTTCTCCCTCCTCCAATCAACATTCTTATTCTATATTCAGACCATTCAGAAGCAAAAAATCCTTAATAAAGTCTTTCACAATACAAGTTTCACAACAGTTGCTCCTGCAACTGAGCATAACCCTTAAGGAGTTTAATGGACCATAATGCTATACCCCAAAGAATAATGCAACAAATTCTTTATTCAACATGGCAATGAAGTTTGACTACGTCTTAACTGTCTTCTCTCGAAAAAACAAGATATTATCCCCCTTTTTGTCTTTGGATATTCAGAACAAATAAGAAATTATCTACGCTACTCCCTTTCACGTATGAAATAAAAAGTTTATAACAGATACTTAAAACAAAACAAGAAAGCCCTTTCATGCGCCAAATCATTTTACTATTGTGATGGAATAAGCATGATTTAACAGATATATTTATGTTTTTACTAACTTCATTCTGAAATAATGAAAATTTCTATTAGGATTCAGGAAACTAATCACAGACGCCAATAATAGACTATTAGCAAACAGATAGTGGGGAAAACAAGCATGTGTGATAGATAATACTTAAAGGACAGGTCAAATAGCCAATTAATATACAAATTGAAACAAGTTTCAAATATAAAATCGTCAAGCAGAACAAAAAGCCCCAAATTCAACAACACGGATAAAAAGAGAGAAAAAGTAAGCATGGAGAAGAATTAATCTCACCATTGGTGATGATAGCGCTGGTTTGAGGAGGCACCTTGAACTCTTCTGCGGCGAATTTGAGAACCGCGGTGAAAGGCGCTGCCTCAGGAACGCTAAACCTGCAAAGAAAAACGAAAAGGAGAGATTACAGAAAGAAGAAATGGTAAAAGAATCATCGATAGAAAGAAGAATACGAACACTTTGAAAGGGAGCTTCGGATCGGACGTGAGAGTAACTTTGAAGGAGACCTTTCCGCCTGCCATCTCCGACTCCGACTTCTTTACTCCGCCCCCTGCGTCTTCCGAGGAGATTTTGACCGCACGCTTCCTTCATTTAATTAATTAAATATCAATTTATCTCTTTTAATTATTAATAAATATCTTAAATTTAATATTAGCATAGCAAATAATCCGTCATTAAATCACATTTATTTTAAATAAGTTTGTCATTTGAGTTTTGTATTTAACACATTTAAAACAATATTTTAAATTCTACGGGGATACAACAAGTGCAATTGAATTATAATTTATTTATTGCAAATAAAAAAATAATTTCTTAAAAATATGGATTTCATCGAAAACTTTTAAAACTTGCAAAATAAACTCGTACACTATTTTCTTTTGAAGTTACGAAACGATTTTGGAAAAAAACATTCAAAGGTTCGCCTTGCAAAATCATTTGAACATTTGAACAATTTCGGATGAACTTTTAAACGTTTTTTCCAATATAGTTTCGTAAATTCAAAGGAAAATAGTGTACGAGTTAATCTTGCAATTTTTATAAATTATTATGTTATTTGCAATAAAGAAAATTAGAATAAATCAGTCGAAATTTTTTGAATATTTCACATTATTGTCTTATATTATTGTGAATGTGCGATAAAAATTTCAAGTCATTCTAATAACATATGATTAATAAAAATATTTTTTTATAAAATGATAAATTAAAAAAATTATTATATTTCGAAGGCGAGAGGCTAAGGTGGGGCGGGAAATTAGGGAGGAGGGCCACATAGAGAGCGGGCAACCCAGGAGGTGGAGGTGGGGGCGGGGGCAACCGACGTAGGGGTGGGGGCATGGGGCGAATTTGCCAGGTTACTCTCACCTAGCCCGCACCCGAGTTACTCGCACAAAAGCAGCAACGATTTGAGACTGTCTCGCACCATGAAATAGACATGTCTTTAAGTGTGCGTGGATTATGGATTATGGATTACGAAGTTAGAAAATAGGGCACGTGGGGACGAGTCAAGGAAGCACTTAAGATGATGATTGCTTCTATTTGTAAAAACATAAAGGCCAGTTGTCACACGTGTGGTTCTAATCATGTTGACCATCAAAACCCACTTCAATGCAATCATATACTCCATCTCTCCCTCCCCCCTCTCTCTCTAGCCTTGCCTTTACCCCTTTAACTTCACTTTACAACTCCCTCACTCTCCCTTCCAATACCCTAAAGGCTCTTTAGAATTATCTGTTGCCGCCGCTGTTGTCTGAATTATCGTCACAAACGTAAATTTACCGAGTTTTAAACAAAAATGCACGTATTTTTAATGCTAGCTTGTTAAAACGTCTATTTTGCTACCGCCTTATCGCCTAGATCATTGAAAGTTAAGGAAAATGGATGTGAGAGGTCCCTCTATTGGACACCAATCGTTTGAAGAAGCATCTTCACCAAATAAAAGAATTAAAAAAAGTAGAGTTGTGGGCCCAACCGCTCGTGTGCTGCATGGCAAACCGGGCCCATCAGGAGTCCCATGAAGCCCACATTACCAAAAAATATTGGAAAGAGAAATCAAAAGTTACATGCGGGTGACTTTTCCACGCCACCCACCAATCATGATCTAGAGCGCTCTCTGGAGTCTAAACCAAGCAATTTAAATTAAATTTGGATAATGTCCTGATTGGATGCAACCCCGTGGCTTTATTAGTTAATAAACGATTACACTTTATTTTATTTTTAATATTTTAAATTTATGTATATTTAATTCTAATATAATTGCACCGACAGTTTTTAAACACATTTTAGTTAATTTGTTGGAATAATATTCACAGAATTAAATAAGGATTATTTTAAATTCTTAATATCTGTCGTATTTATCAGCAAGACAATGAGGCGACGTGGACGACATTAAAGTAAGTGATTTGCAAATAAAGAAACGAGGGTCTCGTTTGGTCCTACGCATGGTGAGTATAATTTTGCTCAAACTATTATGGAGAGATAGAGAGAGAAGTAGAGTTTAGAGAGAGAGAAGCAAAGGACATACTGTGTGTATTTATAGAGTGGATATTATCCCGGTCTTTCTTCACATCATTCGTACAGAAAATGGCGTCTGAGAAAGTGGAGACTGTGGTCGCCGGGAACTACGTTGAGATGGAAAGAGAAGACGGCGATTCAAGCTCTGCGAAGAGCAAAATATCCAAGCTTTTCTGGCATGGCGGTTCTGTTTACGACGCCTGGTTCAGCTGCGCTTCTAATCAGGCAAACTTGCTTCTCTCGTTTTAAAAAACCATTTTCTGGGTTCACTGTCAACTTATTATCGTCTTTTTATTTTTATGTTTTTCAGGTGGCTCAAGTTCTTCTGACTCTGCCCTACTCATTTTCTCAACTGGGTATGCTTTCTGGCATACTGTTTCAGCTCTTTTATGGGTTGATGGGCAGCTGGACTGCTTATCTTATAAGCGTACTCTACGTTGAGTACAGAACTAGAAAGGAAAGAGAGAAGGTTGATTTCAGAAACCACGTAATTCAGGTAAAACCCTGCACTCTGCAGTTCCTTCTTCTTCTTCGTCTCCATTCTTCTGCAACTCTCTGCAAATAAAACCATGTTTCATGGAGTTTTCATGCTTTTCTGCAGTGGTTTGAAGTTCTCGATGGGTTGCTCGGCAAACACTGGAGGAATGTAGGCCTGTTCTTCAACTGCACTTTCCTCCTTTTTGGATCTGTAATTCAGCTAATTGCCTGTGCGAGGTAATTTACTTCTGTTTATTTCCATGAAATAATGAACAAAAATCACTGAAAGTCCAGATAAATAATTTACTGGCGTTGTTTCTTGCAGTAATATATATTATATAAACGACAATCTGGACAAGAGAACTTGGACGTATATATTTGGAGCCTGCTGCGCGACCACAGTGTTCATCCCTTCGTTTCACAATTATAGAATTTGGTCATTTTTAGGTCTCCTCATGACTTCTTACACCGCCTGGTATCTCACAATTGCTTCCCTTCTCCATGGACAGGTAGAATCTAGACGTTATATTACACTACTTGAATATTCTATAGCTAGCTGCTGTCGTTTTCTTCGGTTGGCTTAGCTGTTTCAGCATCTAATCTTACATTTTCTGAGCTTTTCTGATTCTGAATTTTAAAACTGTTTTATGGTAATATAGTAATAAACGCTAATTATATATAGATTAAGACACGTTCTATTTGAATTGTTTCTTGATCTTGCTTGAAAAACTTGTTCAGATAGAGATTTGGAACAGGGGGATTATCTTTTTTTTTCTTCAGATCATGTCTCTGGACTTCAAAAGAAATAAACAAATCTACTGGAATAGGAGTAAATCTACTGTAAAAAACCTATTTATATCATTTTTGTATTAGATCGAGGGAGTGAAGCACTCAGGCCCGACCAAGATGGTTTTGTACTTCACCGGAGCTACAAACATTCTTTATACCTTCGGCGGCCATGCAGTTACAGTGTAAAAACTGAAGAAAACATTTGTTTTCATGTTTTTATGGTCAGAAACTGGACGAAAATCGTAAATTTTTATCCTTTTTAATAGGGAAATCATGCATGCGATGTGGAAACCACAGAAATTCAAGCTAATTTACTTAATCGCCACTCTCTACGTCCTCACTCTCACTCTCCCGTCAGCCTCGGCAGTTTACTGGGCATTTGGAGACTTGCTTTTGACCCATTCAAACGCTATCTCGTTGCTCCCAAGAACTGGGTTCAGAGACACAGCTGTCGTCCTCATGCTGATTCATCAGGTTGGGGATGGAGTTTCTGCTTTTTTAGCATTTCAAGGATGAATTTGCGAACGGTTTTTGGGTTTTATTTTGCAGTTCATAACTTTTGGATTTGCCTGCACGCCTCTGTACTTTGTGTGGGAGAAATTCATAGGAGTTCACGAGACGAAGAGCGTGTTCAAAAGAGCTCTCGCCAGGCTTCCTGTGGTGGTTCCTATTTGGTTTTTGGCTATTATTTTCCCATTTTTTGGGCCTATTAATTCCACTGTTGGTTCTCTTCTCGTCAGCTTCACTGTCTACATCATTCCTGCCTTGGCTCACATGCTCACCTTCGCTTCCCCGTCTGCTAGAGAGGTTCTTCTATCTTCCCAACTTTTTCAAGTTTCTTTAAACTTGTTATCATTTCAGTCCGATTCAGACCTGCATTTCAATTCGCAACTTATTGTTTGTTCTAATTCTGCTTTGTTTATAATTACTCTTACCAATTTCGCAAAAAACACCCACTTTTTTAGTGAGTGTTTTGCTGTTGTTCGGTAGCTGTTTGACAGAATGCCACAAAGAAGACACCTCATGTTACTCTGCTAAATTGTCGTGTTAATACCATCAATTTGCACCAAATGACTTCCACCCACTTGCCAAACTAAGTTAAAACATACGAAATAGAAGCTAGATTTCAAACTTTATGCTGTGATTTGGTGCTTTCTAATGTGCGGTTATTCGGTGGATGGTTTGACAGAGTGCAGTGGAGAGGGCACCGGCGTTCGTGGGAGGATGGGGCGGGGTGTACTCGATGAACGTGTTCGTGGTGGTCTGGGTTTTGGTGGTGGGATTTGGGTTCGGAGGATGGGCGAGCATGGTCAACTTCGTTCGACAAATTCACTCCTTTGGCTTATTCACCAAGTGCTATCAATGCCCCAAGCACTCTCCTTAAGCCCCTCTCTCTCTCTTCCTTTTCGACGTAAAATTTAGATGTATACAGCGTGTAAAGAGACTGTTTTCTCTCTCTTGATTTCTTAGTTGAAGCCATTGATGTCTTTTTTTGGAGGTTTTGGTGATGGGTTTTGTCGGGTTGTGATGATCTCCATCTCCACCTCCCTACAATTCTATAACTTCACATTCAACAAGTCTTTCCTTTTTCTTCCTTGTTTTTTTATTCTTTAGACCTCATGTCTTGATCGAGTGCGTTTAGAGTAGCTTTAGAAAACAGAATAATTGCTAGATAAATAAAAAACTATTTAAATTACTGCAAAAGAGTATAATAACAACAATTTCTAAGCACAATTGGAAATATTTAAATGAAATATTTAAGTAAGATAGTGGGGATCCCAAGCATTAAATATAATTTAGGAAAAGGGACAAGTCATCTAAGTCACATTTGGATCTTTGCCTTACACTTGATGCCTTTGTTCATGTCCCAAAAGACACACCTCTTCACTTAATTCAAATTGGTTCGAATTATATGTCACATTGAGGTGTCTAAAATTATGATCAAACGACAAGTGTTTAATAGAGAAATTGTAGTATTTAAATATTAGAAAATTACATCGTTAGTACTAGAATTGCATTTTGTAGGATGCATTAAATACATTAATTAAAAACAAGAGTATGTTGATTGATTATAACAAAACTTAGTCCAAAGTTCATCAATCAAGTGAATTGATTAAGAGTTGGTGGGAAAGCAATCCGACGGCAGGTAGAGTTTGTGGGCCCAATCATAGATATGGGAAATACGGGTCCCGCCATTTATTTGATCTTAGGAAGAATTTTGGGTGACAAGACATGTCTTAGCAATAGTATTATTATTTAAATAATTAAACTATATAATTATCTGCAAACTCCAATTATTTATCCGATTAATCAATAAGTAAACAGTCAAAAAGATGGCGAGGGAGGGGAATCCATCCACAAAGGATTTCAGAAACGAATCAAACAGTCAGGATAACTTACACGTGTGTGGGGTCCTTTAGTCTGACACATGTCATGTGATGGGAGGGGCAGATTTTGTCACCACCCTGCTCGTTGAAACTTTCATCTTCAAAAAAATAGATTTTTTAAGAATAAAATTAAGATTGTTGAGCGACACTCGACAGTAGAAAAATGAATTCAAGATAAATAATTAATTGATTAATTATAATTAGACGGTTAATAAAAAACATTAGTATAAAAATCAAAACGGGACTGAGTTTCAGATAAATTAGCCGATTCTGACTAGAGTTTTGAAAAAAATAAAATTTAGCAAGTTGCGTCTGAGAGATGCCTCCAAACCCTTTTTATTTTTTATTTTTTTTATAATTAATTTAACTAAATAAATCTTATCGAATTAACTTAAAATTTTTAATACATATTCACAACCATAAAAGACATTGATCTTGAAAGTTGTAAATTTTTTCGACAACTTTACTATTTACTATATTTTTTTTAATATATAAAAAAATAAATTTTGTTAAAACTATATAATACAATAAAAATTCTTGAAATTTTTATCACACATTTACAAAAATGTACGACAATATGCCACAAAGTTTCGGGACTTTTTATAGATGTTACGATTTACTATAATTTGTTTAATACATAAACAAACAAATTTTGTTAAAATTACATATATAAATAAGAAGTCACGAAACTTTCTGGAATATTATTTTACAGTTGTATAAATGTGTGACAAATATTTCAAAAAATTTTATTTCAATTTAACAAAATTTATTTGTTTATTCATTAAAAAAATTATAGTAAATCGTATCATTGTCAAAAAAATTTAAAAATTATAGATTAATGTTTCTTATTGTTTTGAATATGTGATAAAAATTTCAAATTATTAAGATAATATTTGCTTAGTCAAATTAATTAAAAACAAAAAATTAAAAAAAAAAAGGTTTGGAAGCAACTTGTGTCTGACAAATGCGTCTGCGAAGCTCAAATTTTATTTTTTTCGAAACTAATGCCCGTTTTTTATTTTTACCCTAAATTCTATAATTGAAAAGAGAAACACTAATTGGGTATTGGGCCTTGGTGGGCTTCAAGAGGCCAACACAAAGCAAAACAAAGTTGGGAACTAAACCAGAAATCTTGGTCAAACTCGGGATTCGACGAAGATGTTGACTGAATCCAACGGCAAACGAGAGATTAACAACAGTAAGCAAGAAAGCAGATATAAGAATGAATATATGAAAATCAGGAGTGAATTACAGATGACATGTAAAATAGAAATAATAATTGTTATCTACGAAATTAATCCGGGAAAACGAAGACAACCAACGATGGAAGCGTTGCCAGAAAATATCCAAAATTCGTTCAATGCTGATCTTTTGGGCAATCTCTGGCAAAATGCCCTTCCCCTCCACAGTTGTAACACCCTCCGCCGCCGCCTGAGCCACGACCGCCGCCGTATGTCCTCCCGCCGCGCCCAGGTCCGCCTCCAGTCCGCTGGTAACAGTCCCGAGCCAGATGACCCACGCGGCCACAGTTGTAACACTCAACCCCACTTCCTCCGCCTCCGGAGGGATCTCCCCCGCCATAGCCACCGCTACGACCTTCGCCGTAGCCAGAATTTCTTCCATAACCACCGCCACCGCCACCGCGGCTTCTTCCACTAAATCTCCCGCCTCTGCCTCTATCTCCGCCGCGGCCGCCACTGGGACGGCTAGATCCAGCGGTAGCGCTCACATCCACAGCTTTGGGTCGCTGATCTTCGTCGAAATCAACGGAGAACTCAACTTCTTGGCCATCGAAAAGCGTTCGAAAGCCTTGAGATCTGATAGAAGTCTGGTGAACGAAGAGATCCTCGCCGCCGTCGTCCGGCGATATGAATCCGAAGCCTTTCTGCGCGCTGAACCACCTAACAGAGCCCGTCGATCTCTTGGCCTCGGCCATTGAATTCCTACCCAGCGATCAATGGAGCCGGTGTTTGCTCAGTGTCTGGAAGAGGATGACTGTGTAGGAGAGAGAAGAAATAAGTGGCGTAGCCTGTCTGTAATCGGACGGTCAGTATTCAATATTATGTATTGTGAGAAAGATCAACGGTTCCAGTATTTTTACTATTTATCTGGTTTCTCACTTCTCAAAAATTCTGTCACGATTATTAGGCCAATATTTGGCCACGTCGGATATCGGATAAGATTCTTGTTAAAATTAGATTAGGAATATAATACGAAGATTAGCAAAATTCTGCCGGAACCACAGTCGGGACCGTCGCCGGGTCATTTATTGGGCCAATAATGGGTATTTATAAAGTTCTTGACATTATTGATTGGGTTTTGGTTTTCGTTATTGGTTTTGGGCTTGTGTATGAGCTTTTTTATTTCTGTTTTGTACTCAAAAGGCAAAATTTTCCGCCCCAGGACCTCTACACCCCAGCCCGACAGTTTAGGAGGGGGTTAAATCACGGTGACTCAGCGGCCCAGATATAAAAAATATTTACCTGATATCTCAAGGAGCTACCCTAACATTGGAGGTAACAACTCTCACACTAAGACAACGCAGACGTCGAACCTATGCTCTTGTACTCAATCTACCATCTCTGAGCTAACTGAGTTATGTCCGTGCAGGCTTTTTATTTCGGTTTTGGTTGGTTATTGCCTGTGTTTTTATTTTTGGGTCGGTTAGGATCAAATTTTTTATTCTTTGTTTCGAAATTTCAATCAATTCAATTTTATTTATTTTGGCTCAATTTTCATGTTTAAGTTTGATTTGCATATCTAAATAAAATATATTTTAAAATATATATACTTTATGAAACTCAAGCAAATTTGTCAATAATATCTAACTTAATTCACAAAGAATCAACAACTAGGTTTTAGATTCAGTTGAATAAATTATTTTTAAGTTTTATCATTTGTATTTTTACAATTAAAGTCGGTGCAGTTCGATGCACTTTATTATTTTTAATTTGAACAAAAAACCAAACCAAATACTTTGGTTGGGTGTGAAAATCGATTTTGACCATTTTAAAATCGAATAATAATTGAACTGCTACATCGGTTCAATTTCTCAGTTTGGAGCAGACCGATTTCTACCCCCTAGATTCCAAGATGATTTATACCAGAATTGGCGCTTTGGCTCTAAATTTTTGAAATTGGAATTGTGAAATTTGGTACAATTTCATTTGGTCCCGGCATTCAATAGTTGAATAAATATAAAATTTTTAAGTTTACTTAGATCAAGTTTGGAGTTCTTGAGTTAAAGTTGCTATTAATTTTCATTGATATTTTATTTGATTTTGTGAAATTGGGTGCAATTTCATTTGGTCCCGGTCATTCAATTAGGGTGTTTGTAGTCTGAGTTGGTCGATTTTTTAAAAAAAATTAAGATTTGACGATAATATTTGGATTTAAACTTTTTCATACCAAAGTTGGACCACTAAATTGCTAGAAATGGACCAAGATTGTATCGCATATTTAATTTTGGTCTTGGTCTAGTTTCCCGTCTTCCCATAAAATTATTATAAAAAGTTAATTCAAAGTATGCATGATTAATTTACAAAATTAGAGCATGTACGATAAATAGAGTTAAGATTATGTATCCTTCGAGACTTATTAAAAGGGGTCTCAGAAATAATCTTGCCAGAACCGAGTCTTTCTGGGTAGTCATAAACTATAGTTTAGACTTGTAGAGAGATGAAAGCAGTATTATGATAGAGAGACCGCTATTTTATTGGAAGACTTGAAACACTGAGAGAGAGAGAGAGAAGATCATTCTGTATCACATGAATCAAGGTAAACATATTTTACTCGATTGTCGATTTAGCATAAATGTATTTGTTTCAAACAAAAAATCCAAAAAGTTAAGCAATTTTTTGTGTCTATTGAAAATTCCCTTCAAAATTATGTCATTCTTCATCCCTCAAGTAAAAGATATAAACAGATGAAAAGGAAAAAAAGAAAAGATAAAATGGAACATTTTAATTAGTGTTAGGTTATGTAGTAATTTTGGTTTGGTCCGGTTTTCATGGTTTTGGATTATTAAACTTGAGAACCGACATAAAATTTTTGGGTTTCAATTTATTTTTAATTTGAAAAAAAATGATCAAAATTGGACAAAACTTTCGGTTCTTGTTTGGTTCTATGCTCCGTCCGATTTTGAACACCTCTAATCAAAGTTTCATGTTTTTTTCTACTTGCAAGACTGGAATCAATGCGCGTGACACATGTGCACGTATTAAACATATAATATAGTAAAAAACATGATGTCTGAACGCATCATGGTAGATTTTAAATTTAATTGCCAAAGAGAATTGTCACTTGTCTTAATTATTTAAAAAATAATTATGAGGAAAAGATATTAAATATAAAAAACAGATTAAATAGAATAGAAAATAAAATTGATAAAAATAGATTAAAGTTAATTTCCTTAATATAAAATCTACTAATAAAAAATTCTACTTAGTTATTTCATCGTAATTAATTAATAAGTATATAGTAGTTGAGATGCTTTATGTGTCATCAACGTTAATTTTAAGCACTTGTAAAGACGGTAAGAATCACGAACAAACAAAAATCTATAAATTTTTATCTATTTTCTGATACGATAAGAAATGAGAAAATCGTGTTAACTTCAGATATGTAACGATTTGTATAATTTTGCACAATATTTATTTAATAATCATAAATCATAGTTTATATATTAATTTGAATACTAAAAAATCAATTTAATTATATTATATTTTATACAATTTTCCTTTTTTAATTATGAATATTTTTCTATTTTAAAGATATTGATCATTACCGACGAAATTTGGATTTCCTTGTCATGTCAAATTGTTTTCTATTTTATGACTTACTAAGTATAAATGTAGTGACGTATTTTCATTAAAAACCAGCCCTTTAAAGTAATATAATTATTATAATATGGTCTCTATCACATTTAATGAGCATTGATGGAACCCTAGCTACAATCGCCCTACGTGTTCTTCTACACAGTTATCAATAATTGTAATGTCGAAGCATTAAATCTTGCATTTTATTATAATATTCTACAGACCAAACTGTGCACTAAAATATAATTAAAAAGTATGATAATTAATTGAATTAACAGTTTATAAAAAAGTCACACTTGCACTACATAAGTTACTGGCTACGAATTCTCAAACACAGGAAGGAAGAAGATTCACGATTGGACAGAAAAAGGAGATTGGCTGCTGCAATTTATTGAGGAAGCTTGTTGAGCTTGCAGTAGACATAGTCACTGTATTTCTTAGTCTTGTACTTTGGAGGTTTTCCGAGCTCGATTAATTTAGGGTGAGGCCCTATTTCGACGTCCGATGATGGCTCGATGAAGACCGGCCATGACATTCTTGTCTCCACTTTGTTTACCGTTGTCCGGTGCAACACGCTCTTGTATATTCCGTTGCTCAAGATCTGTCCATAGCAGATACAATATTTCCGTCACCAAATTCGCGAATTTTGAACTACACTTACAGAATAATCAGGAAAATTAACCTAGAACAATATTCAATTATCCATACCTAGCATATTTAACCACCCGTGTCATCGACTATGATTCCATTTAGGTTGCCATTTTTTATTATTTCTTAATGAAATTAATTTATTAATGCTACTATAAATCGTATTTTATCAATTAATTATGTAAATTGTAACAACTGAATTTAGTGTGCCATTGTTCTTCTAACTAGCTTAACTTAAAACTATTTGCATCATCAAGACACCAAAAGCAATTATTTATAAAAAAACAGATAATTGGTCTGGTGCTTGAAAGTAATTATGGTATTTTTTTCAATACTTAAAACTATATTTTCGATTATTTGTTTCATACGATGTTGACTTGAACAGTAATTCTGGATCCCACTGAGAACTCAAAGCTTTGCTGTTATTAAATGCTCGACTGTCATGTTATACAGTACTTTCTTTCTGGTTCATTTGTTTCTGCAGTGAGTTTTAACAACAGGTTGTCTAAGACGTGATCTTTTCTCATCTCCATGAATTTTTATGAATATTTTCAGTTTGACGAGATTAACAGAGCAGATTACCTCGATTTGATCGCCGATATGGACGACGAGGGCGTTCGGAATGTATTTGACGTTGAACCAGCTGCCATCGCTGAAAGCTTGGAGACCCTGAACGTGGTTAGGGACGAGGATGGTCAAGGTAGACATGTCGGTGTGCGCCACCACCCCGAGTGCTAGATCAGGCCGTGGACATGGCGGATAGAAGTTTATTTTCAGAAGATATTCCATCTTTTCACCTCCGAACGCTTCCTCGATTTCACCTTCTTCCAAACCTAACCCTAATGATAAACACCCGAACAGTTGCTTCACCACTTCTCGCATGTACTTTGCGTACTCTTCGTTCGATTCTCTGCGTCAAAAGAAAGTCAAAGATCCGATGTCAATCATTTTCATTAGTTCGATTTCACATCATTGTGGTTTTTATTGTTTATTTATTGATCTTGTTTTACCTGTAAGAGGGAGGTTTCTTGGGCCAAAACTGGTAATTTATGGAGGAAGGAGGCCATATTTTATGAAACAGATGATCAACCCAACCTTTCTTCCCATCTGCTTCTTTCTGAAGCTTTGTTCCATAGCCTTCTACGGATTTAGAATCAGCAGGCTTCGCATAGACCTCTTTTTCCTCCTGAGGAAGGCTGAAGAATTCCTCACCGACCTCCTGCAATTTCCTTATCACTTCGTTCGGAATTCCATGGTTGATGATCTGAAACATCCCCCAGCTCTTAGAAGCTTCTGCAATGGCGGACACCACGTGTTCCTCATTTGGACTGCTAAAGTCGATCGTTGGAACACCCAGTTCTTTGCCGGGGACGGTGGTGATCCCCGGCTGCTCCGATTCTAGCCTGACGAACTCCTCAGGTATAGAGGCTGAGAATTTCATTACCGAATTCGCAATATCCTGAACTCTCTCCACCACCATGCTTCCCATTCTTACGACAAAACACGACCTGAAAATTTGCAGACGTTGACCATAGATTTCTGGAATCAAGTAGTTTAAATAGACGGAGTGGAAATTACGAGTAGCGTTTAGAAGACTAGTGTCTTGCTTGGGGTTTAGGGGGTTAGGTTAAATGTGAGGAGGAGAGACGGCGATGGGAAAAAAAGAGATAAATAATTAAAAAGAAAATAAATGAAATGACGTGGACAGAAATTCGACCGTTGAATCTAACAACCGGGGAGCAAGTTTTGGTGACATTTAATTCTAGTTAGATATAAGCGTTGATCCATCTAAATACTTTACTATTTTTCGTATTTATTTTATGTATCATTTATTACACAAAAAAAAAAATCCCTTTTTCGCGTAACAACTAAGAATCTAACACGCCACGAGCGAACGGGAGGCCATGCCCGAGAACGAGCTCCCATGAAGGTTATTGTGCGTAATTTTTATCACTAAAGGTTCGAATTTAGAAAATTGGCTATAAGTTTATATTATGATGAATTCCTATAGCGAGTATCTCTAATTTTAACGAACTACATAGTTTTAATGGTGTCTGCGTATTGATAGACAACTTTTGCCATTTGGTTAGCAAAAGAAGTTATAATTATAAGTTTATATATCTTATTAACATTTAAAAAAATAATGTTTATAATTTCTAATCACTTTTAATTGACCAAAAATACTAACCAAAAGCGAACATTATTAAATTACCAAAAATGAAAATTTTGAGTGAATATTGAAACTACGAAAAGAGACAATTTTTATTTTTATCTAGTCATAATAGTAGTAGCTTTTTTCATGCTATAGTTGTAGTGGGTTGATCAATCTAAACCAAGTGAAGTTGAGCTTCCTATAAATTATAGATAGAGATTTATTACAGAGAGTTAATAAAATAAATTATTAAAATAATAGACTAATTATTCGAGCAATACTAGATGCACCTCTTTACTGTATCTTCTTATTGATGTATCAAATATCTATCGATTCAATTAAAATATAAAATATATTAAAAGACAAATAATTATTTAACACTTTGATGGCAACAATCAATGTTTGACACATCATCATACTTGATAGGAAAATACAATAAGAATGTAAATCACTCCTAAATATATAAAATTTTTAGAGTAAACATGTTAAGAAGAAGAAAAATAAGCTCTTTACATCACCAGCAAGATAATACTTACTAGACAAGCCAACATGACTTAGCCACAGCAGGAGCCACATGCAGGGAGGGAACCTGGAGAGCAGAGTAGATGATGAATTGCAAGAAACAATTAAGTTTGGAAATTAGAAAATAACGGAAAGGAAAGAGCCAAAACAACTCACTATGATCAATTCCCCGAACATTATCTAGCCCTCGAGGGGGACCTCGATTCCCGCCATATGGTCCTCCCCCTCTAGGACCTCCACCACCACCACCGTCCCATTTCTTTCCACCACCAGAGCCTTTTCTGTAGGCATCTGACTTCTCCATCTAAATAGTGGAAGCACGAGCTTGGTTACTTCAATGGTATCGATCAATATTTTAGAATTTTTCAACGAATTGTAGCGGCTATACTCACCGAAAACATTGTGGAAAAAAACACCCCGATTATGTTAACAATTGCCCAGAAGATATCAGTGATAGTTTTGAGCCGCCATATGGATCTCTTGGATTTCACCTCACCTGACAAGATTAATGTAACTAATAGTTTATTATTTATTAAACATGAGAAACCCTGTTGGTAAAATAGAAACATATAGTTGTAGCTTTGCCAAGAATGCAAAATCGATATTCAAAAAGCTTTGGCTCTTAGGGATCCGCTAACTATCATCATCTGTTACTAATTAAATAAAGGATAAACTGAATGTGTATCAGCAATAAAAGCCTCAAGGCTCCTTTTTTTGTGTGATAAAAACTTATAAGCAGGCAGAAAGATAGCAACGCCAATTTCACCAGATTACATGTGGTTCATAGTTGCGAGAACATCAGAGTGTAAATAGCTCATGAAAAATTGTTCATACATGAGGCAGAGTTTGTACCCTGATGTACTTTGAAATAACATATGGCATTCTATATTTAGACTTCTCAACTATATACAAAACCAATAAAGACATTTTAGTACGTTTTAAAGATTGTTTATTACCATTTGATTTTAAAACAAACAAACACGCTTTAGGAAATCTAGTTCTACCGTTTCAGCAGAATTTGCTGGTAAAAAATTTAGTCACTGAAAACATATTTGGATATATATCTCATTTTCTCTAGGGTTATTAAAAATTGGATCTGAGAACAATCCTACAATCAAACATTTAAGAGGGAATGAAAAAGGAAGAAAGCCGGAACTTGGTATGAGAAAGAGAAGTAAAATGCTAACAAAGTACTATAAAACATTTTTCAGCGACAAAAATCATCTAACAATGAAATACGTTAAAAGGCAAAGACGATTCGTTTGTCTCCAATCTAAATACAATGCATTACAAACGTGCACGTCAATCCTAGACTAAATTAGTAGTTCAATCACAAAAACAATTCAGAAAACATATACAGGACACAACACCACCTGCCAAAAAGAATATCATTAATCGAAGCTAGCTTCGCAAAAAAAACAAATCGAAACTCCAAATTGAAACAATAAGAACGAAAAAAAAACAAACTGAGATCGGACATGAACAATAATAACCAAATCATTGCAGTACAATCAGAAATAGGAGCAAAAACCCTATGCCAGTAGAGATACTTCAATTGCAAACCAAAAAAAAAAACCAATGAGCATAATTTTGCAGAGAAACCTCGTTCAACGTAAGCCATGGGCGAAGTTCCAGAGTCTTCTCGAGAATCAGAAAACGCTCCTCAATTTGTCGATACTTCTTGAAGTTCGGCGGAGACTTCTCTACCTTATAGGAAACAAATCCTCCATTTTGATTGGTTGAAGCTACGTCATCTCGAGTTATGACAGGTGTCATATTCTTATTGGTAGAACTAAATAACAAATTACATTTGATGATTATTTTATAATGCTTTAAATTTTTTATTTTTTTTAGATAAATCAAACTTTGAGTCTTCTAATTTTAGGACTCCAATCATTTTTAGAGTCATTAAAAAAATATAATTAATTATTTATTATTATTTCACGTCAAAATATAAAATAAAAGAATAAAATAATAAATGCGCTAAGATTAGTTTAAAAAATAAATAACCGTAATTCGAATTATTAAATGGTCTAATTAAGTTTAGGTGGTTGAATAATAAAAAAAAGAAAAAAAGAAACGAAAAAAAGGAAAAGGAGAAAACGAAAAGAAAAGAAGGAGAACGGGTGGAGGAGAAAGACAACTGGATCTGGAGTCGGGGCCAATGCCCGCCGACCAATCTTCACATCACTTTCTTCTCCCTCTGCAACTTCCGCTATTTTTTACAAAAGCTCAACTCTCTCTCTCTCTTCAACTTTCTCTTTTCTCCTTCGACACTCTTTCCTCCACTCTTCGGTTCTTACGAACGTGTTTTAATTGTTCGGAACCTTTTCGCCGGTTTCTTCGTTTTCTAGTTCAGTCTATTGCTTCTGTTTACTTGGAGATCGATTTATTTTTCATGTTTTGGTAATTAATGATGAGAGGTGAAGTTGAACAGTACATGATCGACGGAGTCTATATTGGTGGCGATAAGGAGAAGAAAAAGAAGCGCCGATCTACGCGTCGACCTAAGCAAAGCGACTCTTCTCTTACATCAGGTTTCTCTGTTTAATTCTTTTTTTGTCTTTTGTTCGATAAAGTTGCATTCGGTATCTTTTCTTGTATATAGACCTGTTTCTGTGCAACTAGGTTTATTTGATTCAGATGTAGTGAGGGAAAAACTGATAGGGAGGTATGCGGGAGGGTTCTGGTGCTTGTTGTACCACATTGGATTGCACAGATTTTGTAGATAGGAACACTTTTGTTTTTCTTTTGCTTATTTGTTGGCTTTAGATATTTGTTGCAAATTTCTTAATCAAATATGATATCTCGCACAGTTACACTATGTTTAAACCTACTTTTTTTTCCTATGTTGATTTGTGTCATCTTTATCTATCTTTTCAGGATCTTGTAGTTCAATCAATGGAATGAATGGGGCTCCCCCAGCATACTTAAAAAATATTAGAATGGTTAACCACGGGGCAGGACCTTTGACTGATCTTTCTTTAAAAGAATGTACAGTTGACACTCTCTCTCCCGTTGATGGCGGTCCAACTAGTGAAATTAAGGTTTCTTTTAGTTCTTTGCCAACTATGTACATAAGTGAACAAGAGGATACACCGGAGTTACAAATCTCACAGCCGCTTTCTTCTATTGAATGTGAAAGTGTTGTTTCAAAATCATGCTCTCAACTTGAGCAAGCTGTAGTTATGGACTCACAACTTGCAAAAAAGGAGCGTGTTTCTTCTAATGGTCTTGGAAATGCATTGTCTAAATCCAGTTCTTGTGATATTTGTTATTGTGGACCATATACAAATAATTTTTTATCTCCATCAAATCAAGTCGATGGTCATGCTCGAAAGAAATATTTTTATCCACATTGGTCCATGGATGCTGTTAATGGGGCTATCCAGGTCTGTCATAAAACCTGTTCAAATGTGTTGTAATGAGAAAATGTGCATACTTTATTTGGCTAGTGTAATGACAATCAATGAATTTCGTAATATGAAAAGATTGTTCACTACTATGCTATTTCATTTCTCGCAGAAAGGTGACGTATTTAAAGCAGTTTTCCATGTTAATGCTTATAATAAGCTTGAGGTATGTTCAAATTTCTGTTTCTATTATTCTTAAATCTATCCAGATATGTTATCTTGTACATCCTAACCAAATTTAACCAACCCTGCATTATACTTGCAGGCCTACTGCAAAATTGAAGACGTACCAACAGATATTCTCATTAATGGAATTTCCTTGCAAAATAGAGCTGTAAGTTTCAAGTTATTGAGTGTTTCTTTCTTCAAAGCCAGCGGTTGTAAAATTGAGAACATATTTCTACATAAGTCACACGCCTATCTATGCTTGGTATTGCATTCATATATGCTCTCTTACATTTTTTTTTCATGAAAGTGTTCACATGCTTTGGCGCCGTGTTAGTATGCTTGTCAATATCTTTTACAGAGTTGCTTGTGTTTGAGAAGAGGGGAGAGTGTGGATCAATGTAAAATCTCCTTTTCTCAAAGAATTTTATTTTTTTGTGACTGCATCAAGTGTGTTACCTTATTTGTTATTTATACTTTTTAAGTCTGGTTGAGTATGTTCTCTATTACATTCTAGCTTTATTTAGTTGGATAACTAGTGGCTGAACATTTATTCACTTTTTGGCAAGAAGATTGATCAAATTATCCACATTATATTGGATCTTGACTGCTCTAAATTACTGTTTCATGTAGGTGGAAGGGGATGTGGTGGCCGTGAAGGTAGATCCTGTAATGCTATGGACCAAAATGAGGGGGTCAATTGAGCTATCTAACAATGAAGCAAAAGGAAAAGATAGTGATTTACTCATTGAAGATAATGAAATTGAAGTTCACAACTGCAAAGGCAGGTGCAAGAGAGATGGTGAATTTGCGTGTAACTATTTAGGTTCCCAATCTCCTTCTGAGTTATCTAATGAGTGTCGGCCTCTAACTTGTGGCAATGTGTTAGATGAATGCCACTACTTAAATGGGCTGAAAAATTTGTGTGATACAATTGGTTCATTTCCTTCAAAAAGACCAACTGGTAAGGTTGTAGCAATCATTGAAAGGTCTCACCAACGAGATACTGTTGTTGGATATCTCAATATAAATGCGGTGGCAACTTACATGGAATATCAAAAAGAGGTGAAGAACAATCTTTTTTTCTCGTTCTCCGACCATGATTTCATCCAGTTGACACCAACTAACCCTAGATTTCCAGAAATGATGGTTTTTGTGAGAGATCTACCTGACTGCATCAAGAAGAGATTAGAGGAAGGTGATGCAACAGTAAAAAATGAGCTGGTAGGAGTGCGAATTGGAGATTGGGCAGAGGAAAGTTCTATTCCACAAGCCCAAATACTGCATATATTGGGAAGAGGAGGAGAAATTGAATCACATATTAATGCTATATTGTTTGAAAATAATATCTGTGCATCTGAGTTTTCTTCTGATTTGCTTCCTTGGCTTCCACATGGTCCTTGGGAGGTCCCGCTCAATGAATATCACAGAAGAAAAGACCTTAGAAATTTATGCATATTTACTATTGATCCTGGTACTGCAACTGACCTAGATGATGCTCTTTCAGTTGAAGTGTTAGCTAATAACATTTACAGGGTAGGTGTACATATTGCGGATGCGTCATATTTCGTATTACCTGACACAGAATTGGACATGGAAGCTCAAATGCGGTCATCAAGTGTCTATCTGGTGAATCGCAAAGTACCAATGTTACCTCCGTTAGTTTCTGAGAATATGGGTTCACTAAATCCTGGCGAAAATAGATTAGCATTTTCTTTACTTTTTGATTTTGATCATACAGGAGAACTTATAGACCGTTGGATTGGTCGTACAGTGATGCGATCTTGTTGCAAGCTTTCATACGAAGATGCTCAACACATTATTGATGGGTTATTTGACGCCGATAGTTCTGGAATTTCGAAGAATGTCTATTACCAACTGCATGGTCAATGTCAATGGCATGATGTAATAACATCTGTGAAAATCCTGAATGATATTTCGAAAGCTTTAAGAAAGAAACGGTTTAGCAATGGTGCTTTACAACTCGAAAGCTCCAGCGTAGTTTTTGTCTTGGATGAGTGTGGAATCCCGTATGATAGTATGCTTTGTGAACGTAGTGACTCGAGCTTTCTTGTTGAGGAGTTTATGCTTCTTGCAAATACAACAGCTGCTGAAGTCATATCTAGGGCTTTTCCTGATAATGCATTGCTTAGGAGAAACCCTGAACCTAATATTAGGAAGCTGAGAGAGTTTGAAGCGTTTTGTTTGAGACATAATTTAGAGCTGGATGCTTGTTCTTCTGGCCAGTTCAATAAGTCATTGAGCCGAGTTAAGCAAAAACTGAAGAATGATCCTGTATTGTTTGATATTCTGACCTCCTATGCTTCAAGACCAATGCAATTAGCGTCTTACTTCTGCACTGGGGAGTTTAAAGACAGTGTAAAAGATTGGCATCATTACGCCCTTGCTGTTCCGCTTTACACTCATTTTACTTCACCACTACGACGATATCCTGATATTATCGTGCATCGAATTCTGGCTGCTGCTGTGGAGGCTGAGAAGCTTTTGAAAGATCAAGGTTTCTTTCAGAAAAAGAGTATGGTGATAAGTGGAAGGTGTTTTACTGGTCTTCCTTTTGATAAAAATGCTGCTGAATCCATGGAGGTGAGGGAAGCATTATCTGCTGCAGCACATAGGCAGAGAATTCCCCTCACCGAACATCTGGTTAATATTGCTGCCTATTGCAATGAAAGAAAACTGGCTTGTCGACGGGTTAAGGATGCCTGTGATAAACTCTACATGTGGGCGATGCTGAAGAAAAATGAGGTATGTTTTCTTTGGTTTTGTTCCTCTTTTGCTATTAATTAGTTTGTGAAATTTCTCTCTCCTCCGTGTTTGCCATATAGTTCTACATTTTGGTAACAATGCCGCACGAGATAATTGAATTGATTAAGATAAGGTGTTTTACAAAGTTGAAGTCTTTTCTTAGTTCACGTTCCTGTACATATTTATTTTGTATTGCAAATAGTTTTTTGTTGTTAATCGGGTAAAAAGTGACTTAGAGTTTTACTTTCTTCACATTTTTCATATATTTAGCCATGTTTATAATTGATCTCTTAACTTACATACTGTTCATACCATGTACACAAAATATCCATTTTTTATACTGTTCTGTTTACATGCTAGGCCGTCAAGTATTTCATGTGCATTCCGTTTTATGTAAAGTTGGGTGCAGCAGAACCTTAAAATAGTGGTTTTATTTTTTCTCCTAAAATTGATTGTGCATTCATATATTTTGCAGTTTTTAATCACAAATGCAAGAGTTATGGGTCTTGGACCACGATTTATGTCAGTTTATGTTCACAGGCTTGCAGTAAGTGTTCTTTTTTTTAGTCAAAACTTTATACGTATATAACTTTTGGTAAAAGGCTAAGCGATTCCATTCATATTTATGCCAACTTGGTGTCATCAGATCGAGCGGCGAATATATTATGATGAGGTTGAAGGTTTGATTGTGGAATGGCTCGACCTTTCGTCTACATTGATTCTTAGTTTAAGTGGTAACAAGCGCACAAATAAGAGAGGTAACTCGAATAAATGGAGGGCACTTGAAGAAGCTGCGCTAGTTGTCTCCCCTGGTGACCTTACATATGAGCATGGCCCAGTTGAGGGAAGTTCAAGCTGGACCTTTTCATCTCCAGGAGGAGATAATATTGGCAAACCTACTGTTTTCAAGACTGAAATCGATCCCGAAGTTTTCCCACTTACCGTTCGACTGCTATCTACAATTCCAGTTGTACTTCACCCAGTCGGTGGGGATGATGGGCCGCTTGATATTGCAGCGAGATTATTAACGAGTTCGTACTTGAGGTAAACTTTTGAAGTCTTCAAAATTGCCATGGCTTTGCTGTAGATAAGATATTAGTGTTTGAATTGAGTAGAATATTAGAAAGAGAAGAAAGGGTGGAAGTGTAGATTAAGCCAAAGGGTTGTTGAAGAAGTTTTAGTTTGATTTACACGGTCGTGGCTTGTCTGGAAAAAAAATCTGCTTCCCGGAAAAAAAGGCCGTGTTTTTGGTTGGCCAATCCCATCTGGGCGACACGAATCGAAGTCAAGTTTATTCTCTCCTTGCCGCAACTTCAGCCGGGTCACTGTAAGAAGCTTATTCCTGTTTAGTAAAGAAATTAGTTTCAATGGATTTCAAAAGCTGTTTTCAGGCAATATTATCTGTTATTAGTAGAGAAGTTGAAATTGAAATCAGCTGCAAGGTTTCTAGGCCAAGTGTTGGTGCATTTTTCAAATTTTGAGTGGAGTTTTTAACTTGGTTTTTTTTTATTCATGGTTCGGTTTCAATCACGGACCCATAACTTTGTGAATGACACCGTTACAAGAAAATCTTGAAATTGTAACCGAAATAGCGGTGGGTAGAATCTGATCCACCCTAACGAATCACATGGTTCGGGTAACCTGGTTCAGGGTCAATTTTGCCCTAGACAAAGCACCAATGGTTGTAGAGAGTTTTAGATTATTAAAGCTCAAGAGATGTCACGTTCAATTCACTAGCTGGTCGATGTCAGTGAAAGAAATTGGGTTTTAAAAATTGATGACCCACCACGACCCTCTCAAACATTAAACAATTTATCGATTAAAATCGAACATAGAGAACTCCACGTTGATGATCTCGACCCTCTTAAACTAATCTCGAATTCAACATGAAGAGTGGACGATTATCGTTAATGACATTTAAATTACGATATCCCGATCAAACAAGACATTGAATCACTTTATGTAACTACACAAGCAGAGTAATTAAATAAAGTAGCTTTCCTTCATGTATGCCCTAGAGCAAAGATAGAACCCTACTTACTTGCTTAGTAATCTATGATTAAGACTAATTACCCTCGCTAATTACCTAAATTCTCCAGGTCGGCAGACTAAGTTGATTGCTTTATTCTCGGATCCATGATTTTATTGATTGTTACGATTGACTCTTACGAATAGAAGTACTTAATCCTACATCGCTTAAATAATGAAAAATGATAACATTTGTGCGAGATTGAATTCAAAACAAACAATATTATACTTACAGCCGTAGAGGTTCTGCGCCAGCTTTTTTGCTCTTTTTCTCTTTTTCTTCCCGATTGTGACGGTGCTAATGCAACCCACTTGCTCAAAACTTAAAATTATTGATTAAAATGAAGAGTTTGGTAGAATATACGATAAGATTCTTCCACTGAAAATATTAAATACCCACTTGAATGTCCTTACCTCTTTCTGTTGAGGCCTTTGAGTAGAGATGGACAACGAGGAAGACAAAGGAGAGTGTTCAACAAACACTAGTCACTTTCGCATATGCTACGAGTTATTCTACGTATAAATACGCGCATAAAAGTAGGTCCACTTATGTAGAAAAATACATGTATTTATGTTAGGGGTGAATAAAACTGGACTATGGTTGGGTTTGAACTGGAAGAGTTGGTTTTGGATCTGTTAGGGGTCTTATATTTAAAAAACTGTAAAACAATAATCAGATTGTGGGTAAAAAATAACCTAAAATCGTATAAAAGCCAACTTAAAATCAAATAAAAATTTATATAAACTCAAAAACTTGTTTCAAATTCGGTCAAATTACTCAAATTTTGATTCAAATATAATAAAAAATATATATTTTATGTTTATATTTTATTTACTTTTTAAATATGAAACCGGACCGGGACAAATCGGACCAGCTTGTATTTTACGGTTCTGATTCCGATTTACCCAAAAACCAATCTGACTCAAACCATGCTCACCCCTAATTTATACCTATATGATTTTATTGTTATATAATGCAAATACCGACTAGAGCTGATTTAATTTCACTTTCTAGAAAAAAAAATCTAATGCGACGATCTATATTGTTCTCCTGATGATCGTTCATACCAAACTATCTTGGGGTATAATAATTCATTAGCAATCGCTCTAGAGAAGATTGATCATTAAGTTGGGAGAAAATGCTAAAAAAATTGACGTCAATGCTCTTCAAAAAGAATTGTATCATACATACATACATATATGTATACCTACGCATACATATACGTTGATATGCATGGATGCATCGGTAAATTGTAATCAAGAATCAAGTAACTAAGAATCTAAACTAATTATTGAACTCGTCGCCAATTAATTTAAAAACTCATGGACGCAACCGAATAATGCAATTCTAGATGAGTTTGGTTGGATTCCCGTTAATCATATACATCATGGGAAGTATTATTTTTTTTGCTGTCCATGAAAACATATTCCTTGGTTCATACCAGGTATATACCATTTTTATTTTATTTTTTGTTCGGTCCGAACATCTTAATCATCCCGTAACAAATGCGTCGGTGATTAGGTCAAGCATGTGTCTGTCATGTAGCCTCGTAACATTTTTTTTTGGTCTCGTAGCAATATTGACGTTTCTCTATGATTCATTTCTGATTGAAGAAAAGTGAACAGATTCGAACCTTGACAATCGCAATGTGAGAGTTGTTACCTCCAATGTGGGATAACTTCTTGTGGACGCAGGTAAAGACCTCACATCTCTAGCCTATTGAGTCATCGTGACTTACTCCTCTACAAACTGTCGGGCCAGGATGTAGGGGTTCTGAGGGCGAGAGATTTTGCCTTTTGTTAACAAGTGAACAAATTGATTGGATTAATGAAATAAATCAGTAAAGACACAACTGAACTCTTATTTTACAATTATAAGGCGTACTTGTTGGGGAAAATAATTGTATTGAATGACTTTTAATTATTTATTCTGTAATATTATTTAAAGCTTCAGCATTTAGACAAACAAAGAACCAAGGTGATTCAAGCTCCTTTTAATATTTTTATTTTTTAATATATATATATATACACACACATATACATATATATATATATATATATATGCTGGAAGAACATTGGCTAATTTAACGTCCATATACATATACATACATGTATCTGGATATATATGTATGCGTGGGAAGAACATTAGCTAATTGACCGTCCATATACATTTAGCACCTTTTTTGTGTGTTAATTTACTTAATTACTTGGAATAATTTGTTGGTATTCCACGTACTTTTATATCCCTATAAATGATAAGGTGCATGTTATCGCTTAAATTTGAGGGCAATGATGATTATTTACTCGTTTTAAGCACCCTTAACTTACGGCCATTGACAATTGAATTCATGCCATTCGAGGTGCTATCACTATAGTCTTTTGCGCGATGTATGTTATCTTCTATGGTTGAGAGTGATTTATAGAGGAAATATTTGATAGGGGTGAGTGTTTACCGGTTCGATTCGATTTTGGCCGAAAATCAATCTGAGGCGATTATTTTTCCATTTTTGAAATTGAAACCAAGTACGTGTAAAATAACTGCAAGAGCCGAACTCTAAATCGAAAAACAAATATTCAGTTTTGTTCAATATAATATAAAATGGTAGATTTCTAAGATTTAATAAAAATCAATGTAGCAAACTATGATGTACGTTTTTTTTTTATTATTTTAGCTAACAATTAACTTGTAATTACTTCTTATTTTAATTTTTTTTTCCAAAATCGTGTCGCAAATTCAAGGGACGATTTTTATCTTGTCAGTCTTAAATTTTTTTGATAAAGTACATAATTTTAATAAAAAAATAAATTATAATAAATCGTATAAATATTAAATCTTTTTAAAACTTTTAAGAGTATTATCTTCTATTATTTCTGATAATACTTGGTTAATAATTAGTTTTTTTAAATGTTAAATTAAAAAATAAATATTGGGCCATCTGCAAGGCTTTGTCATAGCGCTGGCTTGAGCTTGCTGAGCAAAACGAGCCGAGCTTGTCGAGCCTTTTTAAAAATTCTAGATTTTTTTTCACCTATTTCTATTAGACTTAGAGTTTTTTGTAACTTTAATCCTAAATCAAATAAACTCATATAATCTATTATCTTTAACAGAATTTTAGAAAAATAAACTCATCAAAACTCAATACAAGATACAATAAATAAAATCATAATATCTATTTTCTTAGAGCAAAACTATAACTAAATAAAATTAAAAATAAAAATAAAGTATTAAGTTCAATAATCATATATTTCTATTATTTTATTAAG
Organism: Begonia fuchsioides; assembly: GCA_003255005.1. Lineage (NCBI taxonomy): Eukaryota > Viridiplantae > Streptophyta > Magnoliopsida > Cucurbitales > Begoniaceae > Begonia > Begonia fuchsioides. The sequence goes on along the minus strand of QAOC01049717.1, from coordinate 249,211 downwards.
TAAAACATACAGTTCAGTTAAACTACTAAATTTAATAATTCATAATAATTAATATTCATTATTAAAACATTAGGAGCTTGGTAGCATCACAAAAATCTTGCATGTAAATCATCTCATGACCAAAATCGCTAGTTCTTCTCTCTCAATCACCCAAGAGAGAAGATGGAATATATTACATGAAAAAAAGAAACAAAACCACATAGTTGGAAGATGTCATTATAGACCAAGTCACGATTAAATATTAGTAAACGCTTTTAATACTAGATCTAGATACATTATAAGACGATGATTTGCATTTTTACTATCAATGATTGGTTTTAGCGCGATGATTAATCCATAAAATCCTATATTTGCCTCAAGTTTAGCCATCAATATGTAGTTTACTCGACTAATCAATCAATGCGTGTCTCGTGTTTAATGGATAAAAAACAATCACTTTTCGATCATAATGAGATCCAGACGACGGTAGATGAAACAACCGTAAATTTTAAATCAAAATTCTTCTTAAATTCAAAAGTGTTTTTATGCACATTTTCTCCGACTTGAACATGGGGGTGTGTGAACATAAATATTAATTATCCTACTTGTCGTATTTTATTATAACATAATTCAAATAAAGTAATTGTGGAGTTCAATCATTGATGTTTTGATTCATTTCTATTGCTTATTGCCACTCTTTAGGTATATGCTATGAATATTTACTACTCCAAAAATATATTTCTTAATTAAATGATAATATATTATTATAAATTCATAGGAATGTGCACGTGATGTCATAGTGTTTATTATTGTTTTAGATGTTCAGAAAGTCACGGCAGATGCATTGAAACTTGAAATTATTATTAGTTTTAAAAAAATAAAAAAATAATTATGTGGCCAAAAAATATAATATTGTGTAAATTAATGTATGATGTGACATCCCACATTGTCGCTTAGGAATATCTAGCACACGCACTTATTTATGTGGGCATTCCCACGTGTGAGAGTATCTCGTTGTTGGTGTTAGTATTGGGTAGATTAGTGAACCAATTGAGGAGTTCACTAGTGAATGTTTTATCACCACTACCTTTTTCGGTCTCTTATTTTTCAAGTAATTTATTATCTTCCGAAGGTGAACAAGCATAACTACCTTATAATTAAATTTAAATTGCAAAAAATTTGTACTAACGCCATTATTAGTGCTAGTGTAATGATATGTCCAAATGAAAGTTGTTAAAGTTGTGAGGGTGGTACAATCTCATATCGCTTGATATCATAACCAGTACAATGTGTTTCCGGTTGTAAATTCAAAAATAAATTTATGAGGATGACTTCGGCTCAGAACAAACAATATTGTATTAGGAGCACCGATGAACGTTACAAATGATATCACAACTTTGTCACAATCGGAAGTCAGCCGACCGTGTCGACGCAGACATTAAGCTTCTTTGTGTGGTGGATTGTGACAACTCGCCCCAACGAGGATGTGACAGTAGTGCAATCTTTTATAGTTTGAGAAAATGATATTTTAATTGCATAAAAGTAGTGTTCCTCGTCCTACTTAATATAACGTATTTCGAGATATAAACTCAAGAACAAATCTATAATGTTGTATCTGGTCTAAAGCGAACATTAGTGTACTGAGAATATCAGATGACCTTGTCGTTAAGGTTGTTGTAATTAAGTAATATTCTTTTTTGAGAAATGAGTAACCCTAGATTAAAAAAATGTGCAATTTTGTAGAAAAATAAGTTGAAGCTTTGTTCGCTTAACGCTCTGACTATAATATTATGAATCTCATGCACGCTCATTGGTATTTGATGTGTCATCTTTGCAAATGAATACGATGTTTCGGAGTATGCAATTTGTTATTTAGTAAATAAATTATAAGTGGGTTGAATATACAACTAAGGATTAATCCTAGTAAACTAGTTCGAACTGAACCATTGGCCAACGGAGATTAGACCAGTTCGCCCAATGGCATGAATCGAGATAAGCCAAAAAAAGGATTTAAGTCTTATTGTGTTGCTAGGGTTTAGAGCTTATCTCAGCACCCTTTTCGAAAGCCATTTTCACGACCTTCGCTTTCGTTCGATAATTTCTACGCCATTGTAGACGGCTCCGGCGCCATGTTCTTCAACCCTGCAAAGCTCTAGTGAGATAAAGTGAGGAGAGAGAGAGAGATCCAAAAACTTTGACCATTTTCCCATCAATCTCATCGCAGTATCTTTCTCTGAAACTGAAAATTAATATTTTCTTCAGTTTACTTTTGAGAGATTCTTCAAAGATTCCGCGACCAGAATAATAGTTCCCGACCAATAAATGAAGATTCTGGTTCATGTGATAATAAAATATGACTTCCCTTAATTTGTCTTCCATTTATTTTATAATAACACTATGAATATTTAAATTTATTCGCCTCTACTTGATAGAAATATATAAAACCCAAGAATTTAAAACACGAATAAGAGACACCAAATTTTTTTGCAAGCTTCATAATATTGTCCGAGAACTAGGGGTGGGACCCACGGGTTCGGGTCGGTTTTTTTGGGAAAAAATAACCGACCCGCCGGTTCGGTTATCCACTGACGATAACCGAACGTGAACCGATCACTTACCATAACCAATCTGTAACCGATCCAAAATTCCGGTTTGGATTCGGTTCGGTTTTAGTTAATTGATACGGGTTGGGAAACGGGTTGACCCACGGGTTGAGAACGGGTTGACCCACGGGTTGGGTCAGTTTTGGGTATGGTCAACATCAAATTTGGGTTGGATTCAATAATTTTAGGTCGATTTCGGGTCTATTTTACCTCGTTCATGAGTCGATCTTCGTCAACTTCATAAGAAAAAATAACATCATCTAAAATAAAACTAAAATATATACCTGTTTCGAATAACAAAGGGATGATGAAGAAGAGTTCCCAAATTCATTCACAGAAGACTTTACATCAGGGAAAACAGAATTGGGAGTTGAGAGAAAAAAAGATGTAATTCTTCTTGAAACCCCAATATCAGAATGTGGATCATTACCAGATCATGGTAGTGTCGTAAATGCTAATCCTGACGGAGACTTTGCAATGTGCAAAGTTTCTCCAACTCCTTAAGCCTATTTTCCAAGTAAATCGAAAGAAGCACGAGAAGAAACAAGACCAAACCTCACAAATAGGAATGTCGCCGCTCGTAGAAGCTCTGTCGCCGCTCGTCGAAGCTCTGTTGCCGCTCGTCGAAGCCTTGTCGTCGTTCGCTGGTCGCCGCTCTAGTTTGGCAAGAAGAAAACACTGCTTTCAAAAATCCCTAGCCCCTTTTACGCTTTTACCGTAACCCTAAAGGCTAAAATTGAACTTAAATTCGGTTCGGTTATGGTCTAAAAATTAATAACTGAAAACCGAACCGATACAAATCGGTTATCAACGGTTCGGTTTACGTACGGGTTTGAGAGTATTTATAACCGAACCCACTAATCGGGTCGGTTCGAGAACGACGGGTGAAGTCGATTAATCGGGCTGCTTTCTTTCATGAGACGATTGACATGAGTTTGCCTCCACTTCCATTGTTCAACACCTCTGAACGAGCACGGAGGTCCTCGCACGAGTGTAATATTTTGTATAGCACAAGTAATAAATTAGCTTGAGTTTAACCTTCATTTACTTTATAATTCTTAAAATTGATATTTAATTGTTTATTTTGTCTATCCTAATGTTGAGGAATATTATAACTAAAAGAAATATAAAGACAGGGGTATCTTCAAAATAAGGAAAAGATTGAGGCCTTTACAGTAAATAATAAGAAAGTTAAAATAAAAATAAAATAGATAGATTAATCATTACTTCATAGATCGTGACCGATTGCAAAATACTTAGTCTAAGTGGGCAGAATGCTCATCGCAGAAATCACTCTTTAAATAATCCCTTGTAAGCAAACACTCCAACATTCATTCTCTCTCTCTCTCTCCAGCTCTTTCTCTCTCCTACTGATCCCAAACCTCGAGCCGTAACATAGCAGCAGTGTAATGATCCGGGTAGTCGGGTCAGCGATGGATTTAGCCATGGAGAATTCCGGCTGGGATCACCATAACATGTCTGGCTACAGTTCTGGTAGCAGAACCGCCATGGAAGAGGGCGTTGATGGTCTCAACTGGACCAGCAACTGGTCTCCCATGGTGGATTGGGATGCTTTCTCAGCTTGTCAAGACGATGACTTCAAAGACTTTATGGAATCCATTCTCGAGGAAGATCGAGTTTCCCCTCCATCTTCAAGCAACTGCAATTCTTCGGGTTCGAGTACAGAGATGATGTTGGTGGAGGATCAGGAAGACTCTGCCGTTGACGGCGGAGGAGACGACGTCAAAGGGTTGAAACTGATTCACCTCCTGATCGCCGCCGCCGAGGCCATCATCGGAGCTAACGAACGAGAGCTAGCTCGGGTGATTTTGGTTCGGCTCAAAGAGTTGGTCTCTCTCTCCGATGGAACCACCATGGAGAGGCTTGCTGCGTATTTCACCGAAGCTTTGTACGGTTTGATTGAGGGAACCCGGCTCAGTTCCGGTTCGTACACTGGGTCACACAGCCGGTTCATAACTTGTGGACCCCTGATTCATGATCAGAATCCAACGGACGCGATCGCAGCTTTTCAGCTTCTTCAAGATATGTCACCGTACGTTAAATTCGGCCATTTCACTGCCAATCAGTCGATTCTTGAAGCGGTGGGGGATGATCGGAGGGTCCACATAATTGATTACGATATCATGGAGGGGATCCAATGGGCGTCGTTGATGCAAGAGTTGGTGTCTAGGAAAGACGGTACGCTTGCGCCGCATCTTAGAATTACCGCGCTATCGAGAACCGGGACCGCGCGAAGCTCAAGTGGTTCGGTCCAAGAAACCGGCCGCCGTTTGATAGCCTTCGCGGCGTCGATCGGTCAGCCGTTTTCTTTCCATCAGTGTAGACTGGATTCGGAGGAGACATTTCGACCGTCCAGTTTGAAGCTAGTAAAAGGAGAATCGTTGGTCATCAACTGCATGCTCCACCTCCCTCACTTCAATTACCGGTCACCGGATTCGGTGGCTTCTTTTCTCTCCGGAGCCAAGACCCTGAACCCGAGACTGGTGACTCTGGTGGAAGAAGAAGTGGGGCGCACAGACGGGACCTTTGCGGGCCGGTTTATGAACTCATTGCACCATTACTGCGCCATCTACGACTCGCTGGAAGCAGGGTTCCCGATGAATTACCCGGCTCGGGCTCTGGTGGAGCGCGTGTACATGGGTCCTCGGATATCTGGGACGCTGAGGCGGATCTACCGGGCGAGAGAGGAGGAAGAACAAGGGTCGTGGGGGGAGTGGATGGGTGCGGCGGGGTTCAGATCGGAGAGAATAAGCTTTGCGAATCACTGCCAAGCGAGACTGTTGGTGGGGCTGTTCAACGAGGGGTATAGAGTGGAGAATTCGGGTGAGAATAGGCTTGTTTTAGGATGGAAATCAAGGCGTTTGCTTTCTGCGTCCGTTTGGACGTCTCCTTCTTAAGACTTTCCCGTTTCTGCGTCAAAATTTCTGTTCATTTTTTCAAAACCATGCTCGTTTTTTGTGTTCTTTCGGAGCTTCGACGTGAATTGTGCAGAAGAAATGAAAACGGCAACGACACATTTACTGCTTCTGGTTCCAAACAATTTAGCTGTAATTTACAGGGGGTTAAACAGAGAAGTTTAAAGTTCCCACCTTGCTTACAACCGAGTAATGGGTCAGACTCCAGCGTAAGAACCACAGGCTAGCTTGCTTGATTATTCTAATGCAGAGAGAGAGAGAGATGTATTAATTATGATGTCGTCATTTGCAGAACACACTCCTTCCATAGTCATTGGGGGAGAGAGAGAGACTTGGTAGCAGGTTTATACGCAGTAAGAGAGAGAGAGAGAGAGTTGGTAGGCCGCTTATAGATGAGTTGGGCCTTGATGTAGACCAATGGCCCAATAAGCTTCGGCTAGGCCCATTATCCACGGGAAAAATAGTGTGATTTGAGTTAATTCTTGATAGCCCTTTGTTGGAATAGAGAGAACACTTCAACCGCCCGTGCGAGTTCACTTCAGTGGTCGAGAGATGATAGATCTGGTAATGAGAGAACATATCAACTGCTCTGTCAAAAATACCTTTTATTTTTAAAAACAGTAATAATATTATATTCTGGACAGATTAAAAACTCATACGGATTTAATATGTCTGCTCTTGTCACGTGATTAATGTTGACCTGAATAAAAGACATATTTTTAAAATAATAAGTTATTTACGTGTCAAATAATAATTAATATAATAAATCAAATAAAATAGAATTGCACTAATCTCTACCATAGAAAATCCATGTACCATTAAAGTATGATTTGAGTATTGTCTTCAGATATGAATAAAATTGAAATGATTTTCAACAGAAACTCCATAAACGAATATCACTTTCTTCGTAAAAGTCATCCACCATAGCCAGAGATGGGTCGATAAATTGGTCGACGTATTTCAGCGAATGCGGGCCATCAAACATCTCCCACGATTCCATCACGGCCGTTGATTCAATCCCCTGATCAAATATGCTGCGTGAGTCGGAGGTTGATATCGTCGAAAATTCATGCTCCTCATGGAGATTGGAAATTGTCGGGGACGAAGAAGACGAAGCAAGAGTGCTTGTAGAGGTTTCTCTCTCTTCGACCCAGGCGTTGGCTGCAGCAGCTGCAAATCTTTGGATGGACTTCGGAGACATAACAATGGAGTTTTTCTGGATTATGACAGAATCAAAGCGAGAAGACGAAGATGAAGAAGAAGAAGAAGAGATGGGAAAATTGAGATTAGGTTTCGCAGAAGATCCTCGGAGGCATAGAAGGGCAGCGTCATAAGCCCTAGCTGCAGCTTCTGGCGTAGAATAAGAGCCTAACCAAATTCTTGTTTTTTGATTTGGAGCTCTTATTTCAGACACCCAAGAACCCCAGCTTCTCATTCTCACTCCCTTGTATTTCTTCTTGCAGCTTCTGGGTTGCGATAATGGCGATTTTTCTGACTTTTCCGCCCTTGATCTCGATAACCCTCCTTGGTTTTTCAGCTCTTTCTTCACCATTTTCACTGAAAACGCAGACAGATAAAGCAAGGAGACGAAGGGGGAGATTGAGGCTGGAAAGAGAGGAAGAAAGGCGTTTATATTTATAGCTGTTCACTGATCGTATCACAGTCAATGCAAGTACCAAGCATGGCACTAAAACAATAAATTCAAAATGGATGACAGATATTATGTCTGTTTTTTATATTGCATAAATATTAAAATACCCTTTTGCATAATTGAATTGCCCATTTGTAGAAAGAGAAAGATAATCAAAGAGAGAAACGTAAAAACCTATGACAGAAGGGCTAGGGTTTCTAGCAAGCATCCAAAACATAATCCAACGTTATCGAAACAAACTAGTTGAATTAGCTTCAAACGATCATTAACGTAAATGAATTCCTAGAAATAATGAAAAATTCAAGAGCTGATCCCCATCAGATTTGATTTGTTCGTTGTTATATTCTAAATACTTCAACTTTACCTTTCCCAATCCATTTGGAGAGAAGGCTTAGAAACCCTAGAAAAATCACTTAGGGTCTTGACATATTATAAGTAGAATTCAAACATGCTATTTTCTGTCATTCTAGGGCATTTGTCCTATCCGATGTTATTTTTTTAAAATAGTAAAGACCCAAAAACATAGGATCCACATCAGAGGAAAGTTCCTGGATTTGCATGAAATAATGAATAATAAAAAATAAAAAATAAAATAAATAAAATTGAAAGAATGAGCTTACCCAACATGTATAGCTGTTGCTGCTCTGGCTTGCAGATCTAAAAGCGCGTTGAGATGGACCTTGGCCTCAGCACCCATTGAAAAATCCACTGGAAGTGAAAGATGAACAAATAATAATTTAAGTATTTGATTTAATAGACGAAGAACGCTCCAATAGTAGCTGCTTTCATGGCTATTTTGACCTACCCAAAGACTCGTTTGGCCATGGAAACCTCAAATTTGTAGCCTAGTTTTTACTTCTAAATATACGACTTGATCAGTGAGTCAATCTCCGTGTTCGTGATGTTTTTGATTATATTTTGGTTTCAGTTATTTTTATTTTTTGTCTAATTTTCAGCAATAATCTTCTGATTACACTTAATTAATCGACAATCTAAATGCGTTTAATATTTTAATGCATAATCATGATTATGCAGCATGTGAGGGTTTTAATATAATGCGAGTTGGCAAACATTCAGACAGCGTATAATAAAAGTCAGCATCGTAAAGGGAGATTCAATCTCTCTTTCCCGGAACCATCTGAAGGTCTGCCATGAGAGAGCTAGCTTAGGGTTTCGTGAAAATCCAAATAATGATACTTTTTAGATAATATATCTGCGTTTTAAATTGGAAAAAAAAGTGAAAATTCCCATCATTAAATTGAAGCCAAATGTGGGGTGTGACAAAATGAGACATTGATTGAATAATTATTGTATTAGTTTGTCACATGGTGAGTAAGAAAATTGGGGTCTTGCTTGAATGAGAAGTTAGCAGCAAAATTTCAGAAATTGATTTTGCTTTTGTCACATGTCCTTCAAATGAACAAGTGGGTTCAAGATTCAGATTATATTATATTATATGAATAAATTCTACAAACGGTTAGTGTCAAAAGTAGCGATATCCCCTGAAGATCGAGGGATCGCCGGAGAAATGTCCAAAATTGCAGTTGTCTAAGTTGGTTTGGTATCGTTAAATTTCTTAGTTTTAACTGATCGCGAGTATATGAAATTACTCGAGCATACAAGAACATTCGAGTGTGAAAAGTACTTCGAAAGCATACTATTTTGCCTCAAAGCATAGTAGACATCCACCATGGTTCAAATTGCTCGTTTAAACTACAAATTTTAATTTGTTAGTTACCCAAAAATCATAGTGTTTAGTTTAGATTGTTTTTTACCATATTTATTCAAAGACAAGTGTAAGAAATTCAACCATTGCCGATGAAAACTATGTTTTTAAACATTATCCATTAATAAATTCAAAGTTTTTCGATCAATTTTCACATTAATAGATACAAAAATACAGGGTTTGTCAGCAGAGCAAGAACAAGTTTGTTAACAACTAGGAAACTTCCCAAAAAAAACTGAAGAAAACGGGGTTGGAATAGAAGATCCAGCATTTACTATGATGGGATGCAGACAAGATTCAAGTACGACAACATGCTTGGAAACAAACATAAATACATTGGACTTGTATCTAAATGTGGGACATTGATGAAGCTTTTAAAAACCTACTCCAAGCATCTTGATTTTGTGGTTCTTATTGGAAAAATATCGTTAAATTGTTCGACCGATCTATGAGATAAAGAAAGTGGATGAACCTTGATGGTAGTGGCGGGGGGCTCACGAACATCTACTTTTCATCGCCACCTCTTAAACGCTATATAAATTGCATCCAATGTCAAACCTGGCAACTGTTGAAAACAAAGCTTGAGTTGAGCAGACTATGTCAAACTTATGAATCTGCGTTTTATATGTTATTGTATGAACATGTTGACTATTGAACCCTGATAAAAGAATAAACGATGGGCGCCAATTTTTTTGTGAAAAATCCTACATGAAAGAAGTTACGTATAGAAGAGAAATTCACCGTTATCGAAATTAATGTCCAACTGTTCACCCGGATAGGATCACACGTAACTAGAACTCAGCTCACACCGACGAGCCTACTAACCAATATGGCGTCACATTTTTTGAAGAACAGAGCTTCATAGAATGCAAAAATGAAAAACAGTTCAACTATCTCTACCTAACAACTCTTTGGTTTCAAGGGGGATTGAAAACAATGTAAGGAAATAACTTCAATGTACCTAATTTGTGCACAATTTCAACAAAAAGATAAATTTTTTGACTACCCAAAAGATATATTTTTCAAATAAATAAAGCAATGCTCATGTTCCAAACTTTTGAGGACATACCTTTTGGATGAAGCAGCCTCACTAGGTTTGAATTAATTAGCAGGGGGGATAATAAGTTAAGAGGTTTCTTTGAAGGAGCTCAAAGCACTGATTATGGATTCATAAACCTTTATGCCCTCCAAGAAGATGGTATCTGTGAGGAACTGCAAAACAGTTGAGTTATTAAAGAGATTGTGCTACAGCTGTGAATGATTTATTGTCTTTCTAGAACCTAGTAAGAATAACACCAAATACTATAAAAACAATTGATGAAGTCCTTGACTTTATAAATATTGTTTAGAAATTTGAATATGAAAACCAATCGTTAATAATTTTAGATGATGATGAAAACATTTTATTAATATGAACTTGAAACGATGCAAATCTTCCTCCACTTGAACTTCTAAGGCAGAAAATTGTGAGTTAAATCCAAGATGAGATGAATTCTCCACAATAACGCTAAATATTACCAAAATGATCTGCAAAAATTAATCAAATAATCGTGAAACCTCGTTGTGGTCATGAAGTAAAATTGGAGTATTCTTCATTGGTGAGAAGCCGAGCGCAGGAATTCCCAACTGTCTCACATATCGAGCATCCGTAGTGGAAGCAAGGATTTCAGGCTTAGAAAGCTTCCCCCCTGCATCTTTGATCGCTTTCTCAAAAACAGGCCACCATGGATTAGACTTATTCGTAGGCGTCATCAGGGGACGCCCAATATTGTCTCTCATGGGTCCCTTTTCAATTATCTGTCAAATAAGTCGGTTATTTAGCAGCCTTGAGTTTAATCCAGCAACTAAACAACAAATAACAAAGATGATGATGTTATAATACCAAAGGATGAAGGCAATGCATTCATAAAGTACTACAAAAACACACTCCACTTCCATAATAATAGGATTAACAACGCTCAAAAGAATTCACAAATATTAACTAATATTTTCCATAATCTTTATAGAGGACTCAGGGGCATAGTTTCATGTCACGCCAATTCCAAATATATACAAAAAGACCCATGTAACAATAACGGGCAAATCCATCAATCTCATAAGAAGGAACTTCATATCTTTTTCATTAATATTTACAATAGGTTTGGGGGCCATTAGCCAGTACAATCTGGTTCCACTTCGGTTCCGAACCGCAACCGTTGGCCACAATTATAGTATTACAACTGAGAAATGACATATCAACTGTTTCATAGCATACAATTAAGCATCCAAATCCAGATAGTATATGATGTTAACTAATTGCCAGTAACATGGAAAGCCATGGTGGTTGCCTAGTATCACTGTTTAATAAACAAGATAAAGAACTCGAAAACTCACAAAGGAAACATCAGCAATGGTAATGCCTATAGGCGACAATAACACTTAATTAGTTTGTGATGATAGCTGTTCAATGGTAAAATCGAGATAAACTAGTTGAGTAGTTCAACAAACATTGCAGATTTATGAATGGGTACGAGGGAGAAACTCTAAGTTCAAATCTTTACAATGAATTACTCAGCTTCTGAGTTTTTGACCATTAAAAAGTCCCATCAATCTAGTAAATCATGTTATTCCTAACATATTTATCAATCATGGTTGAAGCCCATAATCAGCAAACCACAAATGAACTTGCAAAGCTAACTTAATTATGAAATTACACAGTTTCAGTATAAAAAAACAGAGGCTGGGTGAAAATGAAGACAATCATTCACCTGGAATGTCATGTTCCTTCGGGCTGGAGCCCATTCTTCTGCAATTCTTCTTCTAATATGATCAGGATCCGCCATGGGAGGCAACCTGAGATCAAAACCTGCTTCTGCTTCAGAAGGTTGCATATTCATCACAAATCCCTGAAACAAACCCCTGATTAGTCTTCATTTAAAGCATTGAAGCGATATCAATGGAAGCTGTAAAACTCACAGTAGGAGAGGGAATTCCGGCATTGACATAGACAGGATTGACAGAGATGACCTCCGAATTGGCAGCTTCACCCGCCTTAACAATATCAAATTGACTCTCCCTAAAGTTACTCACAACCTCAATGCTCTTCATCAAATTCTCCATTGCACTGTTGTCGTACATTCTGGAACCATGCCCTGGTGTTCCACTGGCTTTAATTTTCAGCCCCCATGGAGTTCTATCCGCATAGAAGACGCGAAACTCATCGTTGAGAGAAGCCTGACCTTCGTCCAATAAAAAACCGATATTCAATTCCTTGAAATGCTCCGAGGCGGTGAATTTCATAGCCCCGTCGAAGCCACCGATCTCCTCGTCCGGCACATATGAAACATGAATCGTCCTGAGTGGAGCGAAATTTCGTCGTTTCAGGTTTCTGATTGCCTCGAGGTACTGAATAGCAATACACTTGTCATCCTGCGAACCCCGAGCAAAAATCTTTCCGTCGGACGATAAGAACGCAGAGAAGGGAGGGTGGAGCCACTTGGACGGCTCGGCGGGGACGGAATCCATGTGAGAGTTGAGCAAAATTGAAGGTAGAGAAGGGTCGGAGCCAAACCAGGTTAAGAGAAGAAGGGGTTTCCCAGAAGCGAACTCGAGCGTCTGGATATGGAGGCCAAGAGAGAGCGCTTGGGAGTTGAGGAAGGAGACAGCGGACGAATAATCAGGAGTGGGGTGAGCAGTGTTGATTCTGAGATAGCTCTGGAAGCGAGAAATGGGGGAATCCTGGGAGTCGTCGTTCAGATCTAGGGCGTAAGAGTGAAGCAAAGAGAAGAACAGGAGAAGAGGCAGCATAAGATTAGCAGCCATGGGTGAACTGTGTCGAGGACCAAAGTCTTCGTTGTACGAGTTTCGTCGAGCGCTAGACAGTAGATATGGTGAACTTCAATCTGATTCCTTCTTCACGCTTGGCAGCCATAGCTGAAAGATAGGCCAAGGTAAATTCTTAAAGAACAGAACCCATCTTACGCGTGTCTCGACAAGAATGAAGAAAGTAAATTATCGTATATAAACTTGCTTGATTAATGCAAAAATAATACCTGCAAACAAGAAGCTTCAAAACGAGAAAAAAGACAGCAGTGGAAGAAGATGAAATGTTCATAAAAATCAAATTTTTCACAAGAAATAATCCAAAAAAGAAGAATCCCAAAATGCAGATAAGTTAACCGACTCCATTGATGAAGAAATCAGGGTGAAATGGAGAAGAAGATGAGTTTGATAAACAGATGTGAGAAGAGAAGACTACAAGAGAATCCATCAAATGGGTTCAGGCCAGAAGCTGAGGAAGGACTACCCCCTTGAGCACTGCCTGTCGGGCCGTTTGAAGGAAGGGAGCTGCTTGAAGATGGAACCGTTGGAGAACTCGGTCCCCCGCTCCCTGATTGAGGTGACGGGGACGGAGCAAAAGGCAAACTCTTAGTGAAGGACGACGGTGGAACTACAAGTGTCGGAAATTGCTGTTTTCCTGTTTTCAATCAGATAAAAAATTATATGAGCAAATTTGTACGATTTTTGACGAAAAGCAAGCAGCATAAATTGCCCAAAATCCTTAGAAAAAGTCTGGTTTTATGAATGTGATCTTCCTATAACATGTTCCAAAACAAAAAACATCTTCCAATACATGGTTTAGAAGAAAATATCAGACAACATTTACATCCAAAAGCTATGACTCAGCTATTTAATCAGCCTACGAATTGCCTAGATCACAAGACCAGTCAATATATTTCTGTTTTCCATATTGGCCAAAATATCGAACACGAAAAATATAGAAAGAACTCTCACCTGGGCATCGAGGTTGAAGAGAAGAGGACAATCTGCACAACAAGAAGGACGAAATATGAAACTTGAAGAAATCCATAATAATAGATAGAGGAAACGAAATCGAGAAAAGGATGGAGATCACACGTCGCAATTATGGTGCCATTGACGAAACCATCATAAGCACAGGAAGTAACATTGCAGCCTGCGCTGCTTGCTTGAGTCGTCACATTTCCGAGCATGAGATTGCTGTTTTTACATTGCATGCTTGAACAAGAAACTGCTAAAGATGCAGGCATGCAGTACAAGCTGCACAGAGTAGACAACTAAGACCCCTTAACACCTTCCAATTTCAGAAACACCTTGATTGAGAGAATTCAAACAAGTTTTCCAGCTAGTTCCGAAAATATTTATCCAAAAAAGGCTAGTCTTCATTCATAAAAATATCTTCAACTTGAAATGCCGAATTGGTGAAAAGAGCTAGTTTTTACTCAGGCAAAAAACAGTTTTGAAAAGCAACTTTCGATCAAGAAGTAACGAAATGAGAATTCTTGATTTACTTGAGGTTTCCAGGGCCGCAACTACATTGCACACAATGACTAGCAGTGATCGCATAGCTCCCATTGGGTACGATCAACCCGTAATCAGATGCATAGCGAGGGAAGCTCGATGCACAAGCTGTGGATAAGTTGGGAACAGAGCAAATAAACATTTTCAACTTGAAATGTATAAAGTTGTACGAATCAAATTAGAGAATGAAAAATATATGCAAACTAAAATTCAAGAAATTTCAAAACAGGACTGCCAATCAAGAATAAATACTAAAATTGTCATCTTTATACTCTAGTGCTCAAGTTGATAACTGACGGATTACCCTTATCCAGAACATCATAAAAAACAACTTCTAGAGAAAGAAAATCATGAATCACCTGGTAATGGAACAGCTAGAATGTCACCAGGCGTAATAGATGTGCTTCCCATCGCATTAACATTCATTAAATCAGTAATCGTAGTCGAATAAGTAGCAGCAATTCCAGCCAATGTATCGACAGGATTAACTACGTAGGACAAGTAAATCGCAGGCAAGGAATTATCTGTTCCGTTGAAACAAGTACAAGGTAATGGCACAACGAGGTTTTGACCCACGTCCAGAACAGAAGGATCAGAAATTGAATTAGCCTCGCGAATCTGGTCGGCGGATACCAAACCAGAGTACACCGAATCAGCTATGGAGGAAAGAGTATCGGAGGGGCGGGACTTATAGTGGGCCGAAACAGACTTTCGTATTCCATCGGTGCAGGAACAGGTGATGGGGATTTTGAGAAAGAGCTGAGAGGGGAGAATGTGATTCTCGACGTCTGGATAAGAAATGTCGATGGCATTGGCGGTGAGAATAGAAATTGGGTCGACTTGGAAGAGAGATGCGACTTCAGAGACCTTGAGGTCGGTGTAGAGAGTGTAGCCGAGTAAGGCATTGCAGGAGTCGGAGTTAGAGCAGGGCTCAATGGTTGATTTGGAGTTTACGAGAGCTATATCGCAGAAAAACAATGGCCCAACAAAAAGGAAGAAGAAGAGGAATAAGAAACTGGGTCTTTGATTCGCCATTACAAAGTTACCGTCTCCACAGAAACACAATGACCAGAGCTGAAACAGAAGCAAACAGAAACGAACAGCAAATGCTCCTTCGTTCTGCTAAAGAAAACAGCCTTCCTTACCTTGCTGCGAGGAAATTAAGAATCTGAGCTGGATTTAAAGCTTCCTTTCCAAGAAAAGCCAGGAAACGGAGAGAAAAGATGGAAGAACTAGCGCAACTTCTGACGCCAAGAAGTGGGGGAACCTCTGATTTTGACTAGAGGGAACAGAGAGAGAGCCCGAAAAAAGGTTCTAGGGTTTCAGTTTCTGCGGATTTTCTCAGCCTCGGGGAGCAGAAGGGTTAGAAAGAAGAAGCAGGGGAAGTGAGCTAGAGAAAAAGCAGACATCGTAGAGAACAGTGGCACAGGCACTGGTCATACCTCTCTTCCTTCGAGTTTCTCAAAAATATTGCTAATGACGACTTTGTCCTGTACCAAACACCGACGTAGTAGTCTTGTCCTTCAAAACGTCGTCGGAGATGGTAGTTTCGAGAGGTTGTTTTTGTAGTTTCATACAATGCTCATTTGAGCTATTATCCAGTGTTTTCAGTAACAGCGAAAACAAGTTCGGACTTTCTCGTTGGCGAGATTCGCTACGTGACTAGAGGGAGAGTGTCGATCACTTCCCCTCATATTATATCGCTTTCTAGGAAGCGTGTACTGCAGACGCTTGGTATAGAGATAGTATTTGCTTACGTGGAAGCGGGCCCAGATACCCCACAGCCAACGGTTGTTTGCTTGACGGACAGGAGAAAGTATTTGAATCACTTTTGCAATTCGAACCCTCAATTCCCACTTTATTTCAATCTACCTACAGCTTTTCGGTCTACAGTTGCTCGATCTGTCTGGTTGGAAAACAGAGTTCCAGCTTTAGAAAAAGAAACCCAGAAAAGAAGAAAGAGGATTTATTCTATGGAGGAAAGGGTAACGACACCAGCTTTCATGATTAGAAGAAGAAGCAGGAATGGTTTGTCTTCACATCTCTCATCTTTGCGGTGCAAAGCCCATGATTCCCCTGTCATTCCCGTGCCACTTTAATCTCTGCAGCAAAGAAAAGAACATTCATTTTCTCCGTTTCATCTCTATAATTACCTCGAATCCTGCAGTCTAGGTGTTTGAGAAATGCGGAGCTCAATTCCCACGATGCAGGTGAAAATGGAAGGGGAGAAGAGGTGCAGTGGAAATGGTGGAATGGTGGGGAAGAAGAGGTTAATGGTGGTCGAAGGAATAGTCGTACAGGGGCCGAAAAGGAGACTGAGCTGAGCCAAGTGAAGAAGCTGGACGTGTCTGTGCTGGCTCTTGGGCAGAAATCGTCGTCTCCGCTCTTGGGATGGTGAGTTTCTTCATCCAACCTTAGCATAATATTCATATACCAATCTGTTAATGTTATTTCTGGGCCTTTTTTCCTTTGTTTTTAGAAGCTTTTGGGGAAGCAAAAGCAGAGAGGATGAATTGGTCGAGCAATGCATCAACAGCGCAGAGTGCTGGACGATTGGAGTGAGAAAGCAGAGCAAAGCTATCGGAGGTTCTCTGATCAACACTAGATGCCAGAAGAACTTCTGGCTCTTGGCTTGACTCTGTCTCTACCCAGTAATCTTTTACATATAAATATATATAAATCTCATGGCATGCATCGATTAAGTCTCAAAATTGAACTAAAAGTAGTTTTAGAATCATATAACCGGAAAATGATATAAAAATAAAAAATAAAAACCATATATACTAATCTGATCTACTGATAGAAAATATGTGAGAAGAGTTCTACGAATTCAGGGAGTGGAGGGAAAAAACTGAGGAATTGTCTGATTTTAAGGCAGCAAGAAACTAGCTAAATTCTCTTCTCTCTATCTATATCATAGTTCATACATCCAACACTACTTTTTCATGCAACCTACTGAAGAAGCTGCATGTGAAAATTAACCAAGATCTAGACTTTATCTTCTAATTTATCTGAGACAAGAGGAAGCAGTTCGGTTCGATTTCGAGGAGTCCGAGGAGTCCGAGGTGTCCGCGGAGTTCCCGGTGATTGTTGAGAAAGCATTTGCCTGACGTATCCGTAAAATGTACACCCCAAGAGCGTTATCCCGCACCCAATAGCATTTAAGCCCGAAATTGGATTTTTGAATATCATCCACGAAACAAGAACAGCAACTGCCACCTACATAAATAAGCAAACAATTAACATGACTGAAAATCAGTTTTATTCATTGCAAACCAATACTATAAGAGTCATCAGACGAACAGCTGGCCCGCATCTTCTTTCCAAGCACGGGCCGGCCAGCTGGCAATGCCCAGTTGAGGGTGGGCCTGGGACCTTTTGGTACACCCAATGTCTGTCGGACTCGAGCCAGGCCTACATGGCCCGACCGAGCCGGCAGATGAACTTGACTTAAGACATAACAGATATTTTAAAATGAATGTGTTTTAGGCTTCATAATATAAAATTTGTTGTAGCACGGACAATATCAACACTAATATAAGAGAAAATTTCCCAAGTTCTTCGTGTTTCTTTATTGACCTTACCTTAAGATTCCCGGCAACATTAAATGTCACAGCTGTCGTCGAATGAATCACATAAAATATGGAGAAGTTAAGACAAAAGGCCATCACCCCAGAACTGAAAATGATGAAATGAGCCATGAAAGTTGACTGGTCAGAGTGAAGCCATTCCAATACTCCGTTACCTTCAAGCACCATAGCAGGGACTGCCAAGAAAAGGGTCGCAAATGGTGCCATGTAGTACACAGTATTTATGCTGCAGTAAGGAAACCACATATGTAAAATCAGTAACTTTGAAAAATTACAGATAGATGATGCACGGAATGTTCACAAAAATGGAGGTAATGAGTTCTCTATGTTAACGAAAGGATCCAATCCAGAAGATGTTGTTTCTTAGATCATGGAAAAATTATGTAGAAGATACAAGTCTTGAGTACTTAGAAGCACAAGCTCAATGCTTAATCTTAAACCTAATCTCGTCTCATTAGACCATACAATGATGGGACTTGCTCTAGCGAAAACCCTCATGAAATCCATAATTTCCATGTCTGAAAGATCTAAATTGGACAAGAAATATGACAACATAAAGACAAGGGGTATTGGATTCATGTTTACTTGATTTACCTTCACATTATAATTTCCGCACCTGCAGTGTCTAAAGACTGATCGCTAGCTAGTTGTTTATGTAACATGCCACAGTTTCCAAAATATATGCAGACACGATCAGATTTGAATATTTTAGAATTAGTATGGTTAAGAAATCTGTGTAATAGGTGTTTAAATCAGACATTGTTCGAACTATGGAAATTGTGAAGCGGTATTCAATAAGTAGCGATTCTATCAATCACAAATTCACAATGACTTACTCCAACAGCTACTAGAAGAGACTTTAAATGGTCCCAATTTTAAAATCTAATCGGCAATTTTATCTGAGATCAAAACTGAACTTAATCTCTTATTTAGATGACCAAAAAACTTATTGGAGAGAATCACAATAAGAATATGAAGTGCATAGAGAGCGGATGAAGCAAGAGGATTCATTGAAGGACAGTAAAATATATTAATAAAGGTTAAAGACACCACCTGTCAAATTTGTATCCATGCAATAGAGACTCAGCGAGAATTGTCTTTGTTGAAGTGGCCAAACACCCAAATAAGGCAGCACAAAACCCGAGCATATTGAAACTAAGCTCAGTGATGGAAGTGAGAAGAATTCCTCCAACAATTGGCACCAAAGAAGTCCAAATCCTCCAGTCAAAGTGTTTTGTCCAAACTAACCACTGTAAAATAACTGTTAAACAAATCAAAATTAGATAAAGTGTTGGAAGATTAATTGTAGAGTTCAAAATTCAATTTCCATGATATTTGAAAATCATATAGCAATCAGTGGATATTGTATTACATGCAATACAAACTCAGGATTAGAGCAAACCTGTAGTTGCAGGAGTGAACGACTTTATCGTTTGCATAAAGGACACTGGAATATAACGTAGACTCACATTCCCCAGCACTATATTGATACAAAAGACAAACGACATGGGGAATATCCTTCTCCATCGATCTTCCGGGTCAACAGATATTAGAGGTTTCAGCTTCAGCACTTTAATTACCAAGTAAGCTCCAATGGATGAACAGATGAAATGAATGCATGATACTGATAGAGGAAATTTGAAATCCAATTTCTGGATGAGAAAGAAAAGAAATGAGACTCAAGAGAAAAAAACACACCAACAAAATTTAAGTAACATAGAAAGACTAATTTTAAATCAAACAGAGGGAAATGAAGATAAAATATTGTTATGGCAGTATACAAGCCTTAAAAATTAATGATAATTCATAATCCAGACATCAAAGAAGACAACAAATTCAAGTCCACCAAGACACCTTCTATGTCAATATTGAGGTGGCTATTTGAACTTTGCCAGCTATCAAGAGCGTACATTACCTACATAGGACAATTAAGACCGACGAGAATCATATCCATTCAAATGCATATGGAATAAGATTTGATAGGATTAAGCTAGCATATAAGAACAAGATTTCCAAAGGAACCAAAAGTAACTTCATCGCAGAATCTAGCAGAGACCTTAAAAGTAATGAAATTTTCCATATAAAATGTGCAGGACCTTTGAATTGAAAAGTTTTTTTTTTGAATTTTCCTTGGGTTTCAATGCAAATAAAAACCCAAATCACGGTTATTAGCCGAATGGAGCATTAATTGAGAAAGTTTGGATCCCCAAGAAACAATAAATTATGATGTTGGAGATATAAAAAATTATTCAATTTTATCAGGAGTTTTACGTCCATATGGAAGAATTCCACTGCTAGAATAATCCAACCACAATAATCTGCAACCAATATCTCAAGTGACCTTATACAGACAAGATGAATCAATGACAAATGAATCCGAGAAATTAAGGTTTCCCAAGAAAAAAAAAACCATTACAAAGCATCTGCAATTCTATCCAAATCTATGCCAAATAAACTTTAAAAAATCCAATCAATAGGCTTAGAAGGAGACAGAAACAATTATATGGACTCGCAAGCTTGGAACTACAAAGGTAAAAATGGATCAACACTAAGCATCAAGAAGTCAACACCCTTCACTACGATTATGTAACTAAGAAGAACCTCTAACAACGCGGCTACATAATTTTCAGTGCATATCATAATTTTCACCGCTAATTTAAAATAGATTCATTCGATCATCATACGAAGAAGAAAATAGTTTTAAAATCTCAGCAAAAAGAGAAAATCAAAGAGGTTCTTGGCCAAGAAAAGTAAACGACTAAGAGAAACAATCACACCGAAATAGGAGTGCAAAACGAGAATTGGAAGAAAATGTTGGTCGAGAAAATCGCCGTACAAATGATAGTGAACAACGAAAGGGTAGAGATATAATCAAACCTGGAAAATCCATTTGTTCATGATAATCACCGTGACATTGAAAACCCACCACTGAAAAATCGCAAGAAGGGATCTAACCACGCTCCACCGGAAAATCCGACAGTCCTCCATTTCCCTTCTTCAAAAACCAGATCAGCGACCGACCCCAAACCACAAAACATTCACAAACTCACGCAAATGTTTCAGCCGCACCTCGATCGCGAAACCCAGAAGCTCAATTAATTTAAACCGAATGCAACAAGAAAAACAAGCTCAGAAGGCTAGTTCGAATGAAAGAGCATATAAATGGGAAGAAGAGATCAACAGGGGCGACACAAGCTCTTCCACTCCCATCTACGCCTCCCTCTCGCTCTGTAAGCCAAACCCAAACGTCTGGGATTTGGGTTCTTCACAAAATCGTCACAGAAGTTTGTCCGACTCTCTCTCTCCCCACGCCATCGAGCTTGGTTATATTGGTTGATGTAGGTAAAGACCCACACATCACGAACAGGCTCAATTCTGTGTGGGTTGTTGAAACGGGTCCCACCCCTGGTTTGAATCAACGAGGGAGGTTTTGCTCAGAAAATCGCAGCCATTCGATTGCATTTACACCTCCTCATTCAGCCAGGGTGGCCATTGACCGCCATTTCACACCTTCCTCGGAGCTGACTGCAACATATGAAATATTTGGGGCTGCTCCCATCATGACATCTGTCCTTACGCGTGTAATAATGCATTATCAAAGTTGTCGGCATTCATTAAAATCTTGTTTTCATTTCCAATTTCAATATTTAAAATGCTTGTATTCATTGAAAATACCCTCTTAGTTGAAAATCTAATTTTGATAATTATATTTATTTTTCATCTAATCATTAAATGGTTTACATATTATTTGGTAATTATTGACAAGATGGTCCTATTATAACATGTAGGGTTAAAACTTAATTTAAGTTTAAGTTTTGAATAAATAGTCTGATTCGGACATGAGTTTTAAAAAATCAATTTTAGACTTTTTGGACGTCTGATACGAACATAGTAACCATCATTTGAACGTTCGATATGGACTCACTGACCATCCTTCAGATGTCCTTGAAATTCCAAAATTAGTTTTTTCATATATTTTTGCTTATTTTTTACGGAGGGATCAAAGTTTTTGAATTAATGGTACTTTCATAAATTACTTAGTATTAATTGCATATCGTAGGTCAGTATGCCGAGATAGATATTATTTTGTATCGAACGTCCAATTAGCTCAAAATTAATTTTTTTAAAACTCATGACTGAATCGAGCTATTTACCCAAAACTCGAGCCTAAATTGAGTTTGTATCCTAACATGTAATGCCATTTTTAATATTCATTTTAATTTTAAGCTTTATGATTATGTAATATTCATGTAAATTAGTTTGGCATTGACTTTGATTAGGCGTAAAAGAAGGGAGCGACCATTATTACTTAGGCAATAGCAATAGATTATGACTTATTAAAGTCAATTTGGCACGTTTATGATTTGTGTAGGCATAAGAAAGCACCCAAATAAAGTTGGTCAACGATAGTTGAATTTTTAAGAGGCAATAGAAAGTGGAGGAGCTAGCCCCACGGTTTGTTTCAATCATGTGCGCGAACTTCTCATAATGTTTTCGTAAATTAATCATAGATTAACAAGAGTAACCCGTTGTACAATAAGCATGGTTCGTACGAACATAAAATTATTAATATATGATTGCTCGTCGAAGCACATGAAAGATAAAGAGAAGGTCGACTCCATAAATGGATATTTAAATCATGTAATGATATAATTTTTGTTAAATAAATAGAAAAAGTTTTATTTTTTCTTTTTATTTTGATATTTTAAAATACTTGTTCACGCATTAATTAATGATTGATATGATAAATATTAAAAATAATTATTTATAATTTAATATTCCTAAAATAAAGAACACTGCCTATCTAACTAGGCCATTAGTTAGATTAATGGCATTAAGAAATTATCTAGAGCAAAAAACCCTTATATTAATCAATTAGATTAGGAAAAAATAATATGTGGAGGACACGTGGAACCCAAGCATTGGTCCAAGCAAATAAGTGGGAACTAAAACTTGAATGGTTTGATGAAGTAAGAGTTGGTGATAATGGCCCGCACAGGCTTAGTTCAGTGGCCAAGTTGTGGTAGATTTGGTACAAAGGTCACGGTTCGAAGCCTGCGCCACCACAATGTGAGTCCAATGTTGAGATTGCTCTTTGTGGTGTCAGGTACGAGTCTCACATCTCTGGGCTACTGAGTCACCGTGATTTAACTCTCTCATAAATTGTCGGGCCGGGGTATGAGGGCTCTGGAGGCGAGGGTCTTCGCCTTTTGGTACAAGAGTTGGTGATAATGATCGAGGATAGTTCATGACCCATGGCCACACCCACCCATGTTCATCTAAGACCCCACCCACATTCATCTCCCATCCCTCTTTTCTAATTTTCTCCAATTTATCGAAACTAATTCCCATAAAATTCACAATTAAATCATTTAATGGGTGAACTTGTCAATCGACCCTGCATCGAAACTAAAATGCACGAAATATGATGACATCTTAGCGGTTAAAAATACTACTACTTTTTATCATACCGAGTTGGTCCATTAAGTTAAATTTCATACAAAGACTATCGGCTATTTTTTCGGGCCCTACACGATGCATGAAAATAAGATCATTGCCAAATATATGCAAAAACACACTAAGAAGCATCCATTTTTGCCTCTATGATTGCAATTTTGTTCTTAATTATTGAATGTTCTAACCATTTTAAGATCAAATATTGAAAATTAGTCTTAGTAATTATGCACAACCCTTTTTTCTACTCGATCTCTAAAGATCGCACTTAATAATAATTATTTAATATATATATATATTCATTTAGTATACTCCTTGTTCCTATTCTATCTATTGTCGTAGGATTATGCACGGGCCGGTTTGACTTAATTTTATCTCAAAATGGAACTAGAACTCATAGTTCTTAATTTTTGAAACTAGCACCAAAACTAACGGTTCCAGTGTGGTTCTAGTTTTAACTTAGTTTTATTTTATATTTAAAAAAATTAAAATATAATAATAAAATATATATTTTTATTATATTTATGTCAAATTTTAAGTAGTTGTGCGAGTTTATACCTAAATTTAAGATTTATATTAGATTTTATTAAGATTTGAGCAAGTTTTATTCTATTTTTAGAACTTTTTAGCACACAGTCTCAATTCCAGTTTCATGAATTTTTACTCTTAAAGACCGGAACAGACCCATAAATTATGATTTTTTAAAAACTAAAACTAAAACTACTTTAAAATCGTTTATTCTGATTTAACTAATAGTTTTGGTCTGATTTTTACTGTATTATTCAAGACGACAGTGTAAAAATATCCACTTCGTTGCCTTATTTTGAGCACAATAATTGATCCATCAATTTAATTATTGGGGGGAGCTCTGCTTTGACAGAAAGAATTTTTGAGAAATGATGTGATAATAATAACTCAAAATAAATTAATACGGAAATTAAATTAAATTAAATAAACTAACAAATAGTAAAACTGCAGAATGTTTAATAAATAACTTCAAATTACGTAAATAAATAATGAAAAATTAAAAATTTGGAGAAGAAGATATGAAGGCATTATTACTTTCTTTTTCGAGCTATAAATGAATTGCACCAAACGCAACCAGAAAAAGGCTCCATTTTCTCGCACCTTCTTCCTCGCCAGACGCCGGATAGAATGAAGGGGTGCAGATCGGAGGAAATCCCAAGCTGCTATTTTCATCCCCAGGAGAAGTTGGTCGGTGTTTGTGCTCTTTGCCTGAACGAGAAACTCGTTTTCTTGGCCTCCAAACGGGGCTACTTTTTCTCCGGCAGAACCAGGAGTCTCAGTCTCCGATCATCTCCGTCTTCCACTTCCTTCTCAAAGATCTTCGCTTTCACTAGCTTTCTTCATCGTCTTGAATTCCGTCATTCTAATCCGGAACATTCCGATCTCGACGCCTCCCCCGGCCTTCACGACGGTATCGAGTTCTCCCTCTTTTTCTCTCTCCACAATATCTTCTGTAGTTTATGGCGTAGAAAATCGAACAGAAAAAATAAAATGGAAATCATTTATGCCATGGATGTGGGTCAATCAATCACTAAGTATACGAGATGACATAAAGCAATCTACCCGAGAACTTTTTTGATAATCAACCAAAACTGTTTTTAGATTATAGATTATAATTGTATGAATAACTCATCAAGCCAACGATTTATCTAGCTCTTAAATAAACATACTGGAAGGGTTGGGGAGGGATCTTGTGAGGTAGCTAGGGCTGGGGAGAGAGCTTAATGGTACCATTTGTGAAGCTACTTTCCATTTCTTCAGAACAAAAAGCTGCTTTTAACAACATTTAACTGGTTTTTCAGCAATTGAAGTTGAAAAAGAGATCTCTAAATCAATGGAAGAAAAAAGAACTTCATTTTTTGGATTAAAGAAAACAAGCAATCTCTTGAAAAAAAATGCAGGTTCTGCAGATTCATTTATCTCCATGAAGTTCGAAGAAAATGGAGTTGCTTCGTGGGAAAAGAACAAGAACCCTAAAGTTACCCTGCAAGATTACAAAATGACGTGGAACCAAAGCTTGGGCAAAGAAGAAAATTCTTTCAGGGAGAACAACGTTAACAAGAGCGCGACAGAAGTTGTTAAATCTCGAGCGCCGTTTAGGTGGCGGAAGCGGATTGGCCACCTTTTCCAGCTCATGAGGAGTAAGAGGTCCAGCCAGGCAAACATGTGCCACGTAAGCACAAGCCTGATGGAATCAAATTAAGGAAAGGATGGTTAAGATCTCAAAGAAAGTCAAGAACAAGAAGCAATTAACAAGAGTCTGTGTCCTATTGTTTTTCACAAAGAACACTACTTCTAGCAATGTAATCTCTTTAAAGGAAAAATATCGATCTTTTTTGCTCGTTTCATCGTAATCTGCTCAAATACGCTCGATAAATTATCGTATTGAACTACTCCGATAGTTCGAGGGTTCTTCAAACAATGTGATACCTCAAACTATGTCTTATACCAAGTATATAAATAGACATTGTGATTGATTGAACTATCAAAAATCATTTGAAAAAAATCAAAATCCGGGAAATTCGAGCACGATCAAACTGTTCGGGTGTCTTTTTCCAGAATTTATAACACGAAAAGTCGCCACTTTCTATGAAATATATCACTGGAACCAAAAAAAGTAGTAACATTGTTTCGAAAAACATGTAAATAAAAATAATAACATGATGAGAAGTCATCTCCATACCAAACACTAGGAAAACCCACGTTGTCATGTTCATAGTGGGAAACATATGAAGCATGGGGGTCCCTTTGATATAATGCGTTGAACTTGTCTCATAAAATTTGCTCTATCGTCCTCTTTCTGATATTTCCTTTTCACACTTCAAAACCCTAGTTTCTAAAATATCGATTCATGCTATGTATGCACTCTTTTGGACTATCTTTTTCGGCCTATTATATTCTCTCATTTTACATTCTGAATCGTCATACATTTCCAAAGTCGCGTTATGATCGTTGTTTGAACAGTTTCACTTATGTTTTCCCGATCGAGAACCAAGAAGTGTAGTTTTTATTACATCATCCTTCTAACCGTACTTAGAGAATGCCAGATTATGGATGATTATTGCATCGGTTCGTGGTGGTGGTATGGGGCCGATAAGCTCGAGACTACAGTCCACCGCAAATCTTCTTCGTCGTTACACATTTCGGGTTTTGGAGTTGCATGATCATAACCCTAATACAACCATCTATTAGCTTCGATTTTGATGGCGGATTTTTATTTATTTTTCAAGCTTTTCACGTTAAGTGTTATTATTTATTATTTATTTTTGTGATTCTGATCTGGTTACTAGAATGCGCATGAGAGAAATGTGGGCATAGGATAGGACCATTAACAAAGGAGGGTGAGAACGAGGACAAAATATGAACCTTTCATTCAATTGACTAATCAAGAACCCTTGGCTCCATTTCTTCTTCTTGTTTTAATTCAATGACCTATCTTGCCTCGACTTTATTTTCATACACAAATTTAAATCACGTGTTACACAAAAAATCGTACGGTAATACGTGAAAGAGGGTCGTAAATTTAACATTATTATCTAACCCAACTTCCATTTCTCTATTTGTGCACAAATTGCATATTTCATTCTTTATTATAGAATGAAAACACATAAACTAGTGACCACAAACTTGTAACATTAGCAATGGTTGTCTATCTTGTGAAGAGAATGAATCAAAATTAGAATAAATTGAGAAATGGAAAGAAGGGTAGACAACTTCAAATCTTTTGATGTACGATTTGATTGAAATGTCGAGTTATAAGTAAGTTTTCTTTTGACTAATACGATGTTTTGATCTTAAATAAACAATGAATGCTCACAACTACCTATCTATGACCTTTCTCCCTCCCTCTCTAGTGGACAGGAGATGTAGAGAGAGAAAATGGTCATCTACCATTGCTTCTTAGCTTATGCCTCTAATAGGACTTGAAAGAGACTCTTGGAAGTAAGTGAGAGAAAGTTGAAACAGAGGAGAGAGAAAAACACCCCGATCATTGATGGGTAATGTAGTTTTATGTTCTATTTCACGATCCGAATGTAAATTTAACATGGTTTATTATTCTTTGGTAGTTTGAAAATTTAATGTGAATGATTTCAAATTCGAAGTCTTATTTCTTGGGTGGCTCTAAAAATTCAATTTTTTTGAGTGGTCTGACATCGACGGTTCAGAACTGAACTTCTTCGGGCGATTTTCCATGGCCCGATCCATCGTCACTGACTCACTATGTTCAAAATTGAAGCCTGAGTCCTATTTCTCGATTGCATGAACAAAAGGGACAAGTAAAAGAGACAAAGATTGTCCCTTTTCACAAATCTGAAGTGAACTCAAGTGTTGCCATCCTATTTCCTTTTTCCAAGAACCAATCATTCAAAAGAAATCAAAATATGTTTTGATTGCTAATGGCGGTAATGAAGTTTAGTGAGAGAAAGAAAGCTTTAAGAAAATCATTAATGGAGGTACCCAATTCTGCTCCATGGGCATGGGCGGGATCTCCGTTTCAAAATCTGCTTCCAGATTAGAAAACCCGAGCTAATTCTTCTTTTCGTGCAGAAAAGCTTTAAGAAAAGGTAGAATTTCTCTCTGGGGTCTACGATACGGAGTTTCGCATTCTGTATGTCCCCATTATTCACATGCTCATCTTCTTTTTATAATCAAAAGCTGCAAGGTCGAAGAAGATGCAAGAGATAGAAACCCCATTCTCTACTACTTGCTTCAGTCTTCTGCAGACCCACTCACGTTCCACCGATTTTCGCCCAATTACCCTTTCGTTTTCCTTATTTTTTTAAAATTTAAACCTGATCTGGAAACCCGTTCTTTGTTTTCTGCATATCCGCTGTTTGGTATCGTTTAGAATCTCTTCTGTTGCTTTCGTCTTCAGTCAAAGGTACCTGATCCGGGTCTTCCATCCTCGATTTTTGTTTTCAGGAGGAATAATTTGTTCTCCGATATTGACTTAATTGATGCTTAACGAAAGAGTTTAGGATGAGATTTGACGGGTCACTGTCCCCTTTGAGATCTTGTCTGATTTGCTTCATTTCTCGACATTAATCGCTGTTTCATCATTTACATTTGTTCTCTGTTCACAGAATGCAGATTTTTCATTCAATATCCTGACGAGTGAGTTTCATTTTTCAGATTACAGTCCTGGGTTTGAGTTCTAAACCTTTCATCTACTAAATGCAGATGATTTCTCGGAGCAGAAGCTCGTCATGAATCCTCCGCTATAAGGTTTTTTAAAATGGGTGAGTGGTTTCTTGGGTGAATTTGAAGCGAAGGTGAGAAAAGGATAAACTAAGGCATCTTTTCTATCAAAAGCTGTTACTGTTGAGACGTTGCCAGTTTCTTTTTCAATTGAAACATGGTTGTTTGGCCTGTAAGGTTTGGATTTATTTATCCATTCTTTTGCTTCTTTCTTGACAAATATAATGTAATTTGGAACATGTTCATCTCTAGTTACCTGCTAAGCGCATTGTTCAATTATTTTGTCTCAACACCGTTCTCGATTGCCATATTATATGTAGGTTTTGTGATTAAAACCCGTTCTTGGAGCGGAAATCATCAAGTATCTTAAGTGTGTTGGTGCAATGTCCACTAATTCTGACAGAGTTTTTGATGATCAGGTATGAAAGCTGTCTGAGTTCAGTTGATTTCATTTTTCTTTGAATTTGTATCTTTACGCATAGAAAAGCCTTGTATATTTAGCTTAATGTTGATCATCCAGTGATGAAAAATTAGAAATCAATGAAGTCCATCCTTGTTCACAACGTGTGTTGCAAAACCATTCACATTCAGAGGAACAGCTGAATTTAACATTTTATAATTAAACTACAACACTTTGAGCCTATTTTGCCAGTGGTGCATGCATTATTTGCATATATTATGCACATTTTAGCTTACACAAACAAAGTAGAGGAAGAAGAATAAGATATAGAAAAATATGGTATGGTTTACTCGTTTGGTAGAATTTCACTACGGAGATGATGAACTTTGTGGAAAAACTTCTTCCTCAAAACTCTTTTCATGTTTATAATTTTTACTTTCTTGTAAAATCATGGCTTCATTTTGATGTATGAGTCGTCGTAATTTCGAATTACAATGTTTGATCGACGTGGAGAAAATTTTTAGGAATGTATAAGAATCTATTCAATATGGGTAGATCTTTATTTTCATAAATTTAATTCTACTCGGCCATCTATTTTTCACTTTTATAAATGGAATGGTCATGGTTTTATCGTTTTTGGTGCTTATTATTCAGGAGACATTCAACGATTCTCATAGTGACAAAGCATTATCAGCTGAAGTAATGTCAAATGATTTAACCATCAAAGAAGCTATTGATGTGGATCTGGCCACGGAAGAAGATTTGAACAATAATGTACAAAGTCTCTCAGAAAAGTTATCAGCTGCTCTTATGAATGTTCGTGCGAAAGAAGATTTGGTGAAACAACACGCCAGAGTTGCCGAAGAAGCTATTGCAGGTAGCTTTTAAGTAGAACAAATTTAACTGGTTTTTCGAATATTATCAAATAGATTGATAAGATATGCAAAGGATCAGAATGGTGGTCAGATTGTCCGAGATGCGCTTTTTGAGTCCTAAATTTTCTTTTTAACTGTGAATAGGCTGGGAAAAGGCAGAAAATGAAGTGAGAGTCTTAAAACAACAACTTGGGTCTGCAATTAAGCAAAAATCAGCTTTGGAAGATCAGGTGAACCATCTTGAAGCTGCACTGAAAGAATGTGTGAGACAACTTAGACAAACTAGAGATGAACAAGAGCAAAAAATCCAAGAAGCAGTGAAAGATAAAATCAATGACTTTGAATCAGCCAAATTGGATCATGAGCAGCAAATTCTTGAGATTCAAACCAAAGCAAAAGCTGCTAATAAAAAATCTGCTCATATTAATCTTGAACTCTCCAACAAGATTGAGTCCTTGGAAAAAGAGAATTCAGCCCTCAAGCGTGAGCTTTATGAGCAGTCCGAAGAGCTTGAAATCTGCACAATTGAGAGAGATTTAAGCACACAAGCAGCTGAAACGGCTAGCAAGCAGAATCTAGAAAGCTTGAAGAAGGCTGCCAGACTTGAGGCCGAATGTAGAAGACTAAAAGCCAGAGCCACTCCACCTTCGTCCACTTACGTAGAATCTCTAACGGATAGTCAATCGGAAGGTGGAGAGCGATTGGCTGCTGTGGATATCGACACTCAGAAGATCCAATTTAAGAACGAAAAGGGTACTGCCAGTAATCTACCTTGTTCCATTGAAATATCTCTCATGGATGATTTTCTTGAGATGGAACGCCTTGCTGCCATGCCTGATTCTGAAACTGGAGATGGTTGCACGGGATCAGAAGCCATTGATGAAGCCATGGTCAGAGAAAGTTCCTTGAGAGGTGAAATCGAGACATTGATGTCGCAGACGATGGAAATGGAAGAGAAGTTAGAGAAGATGGAAGATTTGAATGTTGAACTGGAAGAGAAGTTGACCAAAATGAAAGAAGAGAAAGAAGAACTGGAACAGAAGTTGGAAAAGATGAGAGAAGCGAGAGATGAACTCGAAAACAGATTAGAAGAGATGAAAGAAGAGAACCATGAGCTTGAAGATAAGTTCGAGAAAGTAAAGCTCGAAAAGACTACTATGGAGATTTCCCTTGCCAAAAGTAAAGACAGCATTAAGAAATCAGAGCTTCAGCTGAAGGTAGCAGAGAAAAAGATGGAAGAGCTCCAAAAGGAGCTAGTTATTGCTAATGAATCTAAACAAAGTATGGAAGCTCTTCTAGAGAGCATTGAAGGCGAGTCTCAAACCCTATCCGAAAAATTTATTTCGCTTGAACATGAAGTCGAAAAGGAGAGAATATTTTCAGAGGAAATGAAAATCCAGTGCCATGAATTGGAGGAGGAACTGATAAGAATGAAAGAAGATAAAATCAGGCAAATGAAAAGTAAAGAGCCGAAGATAAAGCAGGTAAGTCTCACTCATTTGATTTTAAAGCATATTTTATCAAGTTTTCATGCACATTTAAAAGTTATTGCATAAAATAGCCTCTAAAGTTGCAATATTATAGCATCAATATTCTGTCATGAAATTGACTTGAAAGCTAACGTGACATTGCAGGAAGACTTGGCTGCTGCAGCCGGGAAACTAGCCGAGTGTCAAAAGACAATAGCATCCCTCGGTAATCAACTCAAATCTCTAGCTACAATAGACGAATTTCCAACCGACACATCATCGGTAACGGAACTTCCAAAAGCTGGTGTGCACAAGCACCAACCGTCGAATGGATCGTTTTCGCCGAAAAGAGCAGATTACTCGGAGATTGTTGATGTTTCTCCCAATAGTAAAAGTGAAGAAGACTCTCCCCCTTCATCGACGTCTTCCTCGGCTTCTTCAGTTTTAGTTTCGGCTCATGTTAATTCGGAGAAAAACCGAAACGGGTTTGCCAAGTTTTTCTCGAGGACTAAGAGTGGAATGAGACTGGAGATTTAGAATTTAGTTGGACAAAAATCTTGACTCTATAAACAGTTTTTATGTAGAGATTTCCTATGAAGATTTTTGACATTCCAAGGCATTATTTCTTCAAGTCATCAGATATCGTGCATCATTTAATAATAATGATTAAAAAATAAAAAAATAAAAAAATAAATGGGGTGAGAGAGGCTCGAACTCTCGACCTCAGGATCACTCAGAAGCTATGAGACCTACGCGCTAGCCAACTGCGCCACCACCCCTTGATGTTCCTATTATAACCACTGTGTTATAAAAACCAACAACATGATTATCCAGAGTCTTGTATCAAATATCGTTAAAATGACCCCCCTATACCACCTTAGACTAGTGAAAAATAAGAACAATCCTCGGAGTTATTTAAGTTACAAGCATTTCGTACAGAAAATTCAACTAACTAAAAAGATTATCTTTCTCCTATCCTGCTTTTGGTCTTCATTCTTCATGATCATCATTCCTTTTATGCTTGTTTCTTTCTCTTCTGTATGCCTTCAAGAGGTCAATGCCGAGAAAAACATTGAGTAGGTTCATTCCAGCCATACCGAACAGAGCAAGCGGCAGTTCCACACCGGTGCCGAACTTGGAAGCATCTTTTATGAGCTTGGTGGTGATAAGAATGTGAGGTATGAACCTCGCCAGAACAAACATGGCCCAGTTTAGACCCCATTCCACAGTTGTGATCATACTCTTGGAGCTGCGAAAACCAGCCATTCTTCGCACTTTGCGGGTGTGGAGAAAGATCGAATGCAGCTGTGACATCGAATTAAGAATGTTATAGTATAGCATATTCGATAAGAGCTGGTGTAATTGCATTTGACTTTGATGGGTGTTTCCACTACATTGATCCCATACAAATTCCTTCCAAACTAACAATTTAAAAGAAAGTGATGCAAAGAGAAACAGAAGCTGCTCCAACAATCAAATATAAGCTCCAGAAAGTAATATTTGTCCCTCAATTCTCGCTATGATTGGTGGGACCAAAGTAGAGAAAAGAAAATACTAGAATGATGAAAATGAATTCCTATGTCATAGTCTTGGTTTGATTAAGATAATTTCAAAGGGTTGATTAGCATTATCAACTCAAAATGATCAATGTTTCTAGGACGATGTGGTTGAGTTTTCTCAAAAGGGCCAATAAAAAATTCAAGTATGCTTTACCCTGAACATTAATGGCAGGAAAAAAATGGCAAAGTAGATGATAATATATACCTCGCAAATGAGAGTAAGAATAAGGTAGTTGATGGTGACGTTTCTGTACAAGGCAAGCGTAAAGCAAATGAGAAGTACGAGATGGTGAAGCAAGATGGAGGGTATCCATCCACTGTACAATCTGTATAGGAGCATATCCCATTGATCATATGCAAAGTAACCACACGAGAAGCATAAAGCTGGATAGGCCCATGGCCATGTACCCCCAAACAATTGCGAGTGCTCAAACATTTCACTGGGACCGTTTGCCCGCAATTGACAAATCAATATGAAAACCACTGGAAAAATGAGAAAATTGAGTCAAGATCTTGATTCTAATTTCATATGTACATATTAGATCAACTAGATTTCAGAATGAAAAGTCAGATATTGTCGGAAAAACACAAGAAATGTGAATAATCTCGCTGATTAATACTTCAAGTTTCCGAGTAAATTATCTTCAAATCTAGATGGGAATCAAGAAGTTCATATTAATAATCCCCATTTCAATTTTAGAAACAACTGATTCATCGAAACAACCAGAATAGATGTCGCTCAGCCAAAAACGTACAGATAAATCCATCCATCAAAGAAAGGAAAAGAATACCTGAAGCGGAAGTGATAGTGGAGTGAAGGAGAGAAACAGAGGTGTTGACGAAGAGAGGGTCCTTAGAAGCAAGAACTCGAGCGACCCAGTTAGCCGTTTGATAGAACAAAGCCCCGGCAATGACGGAGAGAAGCTCGTAGCGTTTATTGAAGAGGATTTCGAACAAAATAGAGACGACCCACAGCACCAAGGTGGCCAAAAAGAAACCTCCGGCCTTGTTATCTGCTCCGGCACTTCTTCCAGCCATTCCCTCTCCTCCCTCGATGTCCACCTCAAATTCTCGACGCTTCTATTTCAATGTAGAGAGAGAAAAAAGAACATTTCTTGCTGGTTCGGGATTGGCAAGAACTAAGCCCAACATAATACGATTGGTAGATAGTTCATTATATATATGATATTGGTACTAAAATGTAACATAAAGTCAAAGGTAGTCTTTTTCAAACACACCCTAAATTAAAAAACAACATAAATTTTGCAATTTATCTTAGATACGCAATTATAGAGGCCGATCTCGGTATGAACCCATTCTCTTTATGCCCTTTAATTCATTCACTTCGTTGATTTTTATTCTGCCCAACACTTCATAGTTTTCAATTTGTGTAATTCAATAACTCTCAATAAGTTTAATTTTCCGTTCAAATTAGAGTAAAGAGATTGTCGTCGGTGGCAAAATCAACGTATACCGCAAAGATGAACGAAGCATGAACTTCAATTTAATGAAAATATCGATCAAATTATATCAAAGTCAATGAAGAAAAAAAAGTTAGAACCATTTGCTGAAAATGATAATTAAAGAGTAAATCAACATTTATTTTAATTTGTTCCTAAAGAATAAGACAAATATAGGAGTTAGAAGGTAAGAACAAACCGAAAAATATGCAATAGCAAAATATAATTTTTATACAACAAATATGCAACCCCCTAAGAAAATGGAGTACCAAAAGAAAATCAGATGAAAGAACATATCACGATCATATTTTACAGTAGGATGCTGCTTCATGACTTTATGTTATTTATATACAGACTCTTGCAACCATAATACTAAGAGTTGATTGCTTACCACGAAAAAAGAAGCACGAGTCGCTCCGTTTTGAAGATTAACCAGGTACGAAATAATCCATCTCCTCGACGGGGAGATTAAGCTCTGATGTTTCGATCTGAACCATTGACACCAAACATAAACCATCAAACAATGGACGTGTAACAAAAATAATGAGCATTTATCCATCCATATTTCCCGGAAAGATTTTAAGTTCAGAAGATATAGTTAGAATTCAAATCCGTAGCAAGTGAATTTGAAGAAAACTAACAATGATTTTGTTTATCTGGAGAGAGAATTCACCAACCAGACGCTGAGCAACACACAAATCAAGTTATATGTAAGGTTAAACAAACGAGAAAGGAGAAGTAAAAATCAAAGTTCATCAAGCAAAAAAATTACATAATAACAAAGATTTGAAAAATGGTTCAAACCAATTTCATAGGAAACTGATAAAGGAAATTGGAGCAGTAAAACAAATTTCATCTCCAAATGGTATCCCAACAAACAATATCAGTAAGAACTTCCAAATAATAAAGTCATAAATAAATTAGTTTAACAAGTTTTAATTTAAAGAGATAATTTCGTATATATATATATATATATGCGAAATTATATATATATATATATATATAATTTATCATTTGAAAAGAAAAAAAGGAGCCATGGCTTCTATGAGTAGAGAGAGTGATGAACGAGAAATAAACGGGTAGATTACATACCTCTTCAAAGGGAACAAAGATAAAAGGCGTGAGACCTTTCTTGTGTGAAATTGCAGGCACATCTGGATTATGAGTTTCCTCGTCATCCCATCCTTCAACTATTCCAAGGATGTCTTCATCAGGCCCCATGATTTCCGAATCGTTCACCCCACTTGTGACAAGAGAAAGAAGATCCATCCTATTGTTGGCACCTGTACTAGTTCCTCTTACCCTATTACAAAGACGATAAGGATATGAAACTTCAAGTCACTCACTGCAAAAACAAAACAAATAAACAACCGCTAATCCAAAAAACTGACATTTGTTAAATAAATAATGTGTAGGCCACATTTTGGTTTTACACGTCCATATATCAATTATCAACTGAACAATAAGAAAATAATGAGTCATGAATTTAAATTATTTTAACCCATTTCTTAACCTAAACCCTGTGTAGTATTTTGCTACCAAACTAAATTATCACTAATTTTCAAACATTTAATGCAAGGTGTCATCTAAAAGTATTTGTATTTGATAATCAACTGATAACTACAACAATTGTCCTTGTTTCCAACACACAAAAAAACTTCTTATATACCATGAAATAACTCATAAGCAAATCAGCTATCCTATGGGTGCTAATTGCTGGCAAGATAAACCAAATTTTAGCACAAAGTTAGATTTAGAATTATCATTATCTTATTCTAAATTCAACAGAGCAAAATTGCTAAATTAACTTCCGTAAAATACCTTAATCGGATTCTTAAGACAGTTGGACGCAAGCCTGGGTATAAAATAGCAGCTTCAATCTGCCATAAAATAGTTAATTTGTCATTCATAATCTGAATAAACAAAATTCCAAGCATCTATTATAGACATGACAAATGAAAATAAAAGCAGAATCTATCAAATAAACTACACCCAGAAAACCAGAAGAATTAGATATGCAATAGCAGCCTTGTCTGTTTGACATCTCTATCTGGAGGTAAGAGAAATTTAAGTGATGGGTAAGATATGAACTGACCATGCCCTCAGACAATTTGTAATGGCCGCGATAGATACAATTTACTTTTGAACCCCGGAAGTTCATGTATTTTGCCACATCCTTGAGCTTTTGAGAAGAAATCTAGCATTTAGAATATAAATAAAATAATATCAATCAAAGCGTGTAATATAAACATCTAATAAGAGTCCTAGAATTTGTAAATTAGTACCTTGTATAGAAATCGACCAGAGTGAGAAAATCTCATATAACGATAGTAGCAGATCTACAAAAAAAAAGGACAGAAAACAAAAGTTGAACTTTCTGCAATCTGATCATACATCAAGCTCACTATGAACTTGAAAATACACCAATTTTGCATTCTAATAAATGACATGTCATAATAAGAATAAGGTATTAATTGCTGTTAAGGAGAGTAGTTGCACATGACATAATGAAGCAGAAGAGTACCAGGTGAACAGGATTTGAATCCTTCCACTGTGAAACTCCAGCACGAAAATAAGTATTCCTACTGACATAAATTCCTGAAGCGTAGACATATTTTGCCTCAGCCTTTGAAAATTAGTAAGAGAAAATACAATTTGCAAAGATTATCTGAATTTTGTTAACACATTCCTATATGCAAATGAAATTCTTGCACATATGTTGTATTTGTAGGTGTAAGCATTTTAAGTTCGAATAAAGAATTTAACATCACATAATGCGTCTAATAATTGTAGATAGGTTATATTAATTTGATTACATCTTAATCAATTGTGACCTTATGAATCTCGAACAAAAACACCACCCAATAGATTAACAATGATCAAGATTAAATATATTAACTACCAAAGAAAAAATAAATAAAATGGGTATCACGTTTTCAATTGTGGAAAATACCATGTATGAGAGGTTAAAACAATCTCTACAAGTAAAGGTGACTATTCTGATTTAATTATTGACGAAAATTTTTTTGTATTGCTAGACATAAATCTCACCATCAGAGCGAATCCTCGGTCTCAAAAGCCACATCTTTTTCCACGATCCACCATACTTTGATTGTAAAATTTTGTAGTTTTCAACTACTCCAGATATCTGAGCAAAGAGAATTTGATTTAAAGGACCAATGCCACCAAAAAATGACCAAACATTCATTATTCAACCTCAATTCTGCATTTACCTGCCAAGCCTTCAAACAAGCCCTACGCCAAAACTCAGGATTTCGGATGATGTATTTCCATTTTCGACAAACACAGGATGCCCTTGCCAAGTCGTATGGAGTCAGTTGAGCAAATACCTGTGGATCAAGTATGACAAGGCCTTGACATATTTAATGTGGAAAAGTACACAATTCTATGTGAAGGATTTTCAAGTTGCATGAAGAGGAAAAAAAATACATAATAACATAAAAAATAGCTAATTCAGGTGATGCCAAAAATGGTTCAATGTGATTTAAAAATGGAAAACAGTATCACAATTTAACAATTAAATTATAAATTAGAATAATTTAAACTGCATCCACCATGGCACGATCTTTAAGCATGGAGAAAGTAATCAAAATGGCACAAGAAGCAACATGATTATAGTTTAACAAATTTTTTTTTGTAATTAGAAGGTATCTGTAAACCGGGAATATGAATGATAAGAAGAAACTTAAAAATCTCAAGTGTAAAAAAAATCTAATTCTATTTGCCCATAGCATAATAGAGTGAACTATAATCCGAATTCAACAAAACTAATGCACGATCCCACCACCACTAACACTTGAAAAAACAGAAAATGTTCTAAAGAGTACCAACTTTGCAAAAGTATGAGTGTTTATAGCCATTTTCTGTAAAATAATACCTCAATTAGCATCTCCTCAGGCAAAGTGCGATGTATTAGTGCAGGATCAACACATGGCTTCCGACTAGCACTTCCAATTGGTGCAATAGGCCTTACATTAATCCCATAAAGATCT
The DNA here is from genome assembly GCA_003255005.1 of Begonia fuchsioides. NCBI lineage: Eukaryota > Viridiplantae > Streptophyta > Magnoliopsida > Cucurbitales > Begoniaceae > Begonia > Begonia fuchsioides. The sequence continues at coordinate 210,951 of QAOC01049717.1, read as the reverse complement.
GAAACACAATAACTGAAAACGCTAAAATCGTAGCAAAGATTTGCAATAATTTAAGAACTATATCTCAATTTTCATTAAAAAGAGTAAAATGCAAAACAAAGGAGAATTAGCATTCTTGCAGGAACAAAGAATAAAATCACAAGAAGAACCAAAAGAGTACATGCCTCGGGGGAGAAAGATTAATAATAGTTTAATGAAATTTTGAAACAATAACTGGAAGAAAAATAACCATTTTAAATAAAAAAACCTCTTAAACATATTATAAAACAAAAGTAGAAATTGTTATAGAAAATAAAAAAGTCTCCAACACAAGCTAAGAAGGAAAAAGGATTACCAAGCCATGGTCTTTTGATAATAAAGTTTTGAACGGTCTTCAACTGCAATTCAGATTCAAGCTGAGCAACAACTGTTGACCCAAGGTCTGCAAGAACAACGACCATAAACCTGAAATTAGATGACAGAAAATAGCAATTACAGATAAAAGCATCCAAATGGCTCCTTCAGGCGGACATATAGAATATTCTACAACCATGATGCAAAGGAAAAATGATCCAAGTTTTCAACATTTAAAAAAGTACACCTAACGTAGTCCCTCTAATCCTAGCACAATTGAACTCTCAACAAATACAAATGTTTGAAAATTCAGACGTCCATCAATTCAAGCATGAATAAAAATGACACCTAAATGATAAATCCGCATGATTACCTCATTACAACAAACCGAAATCCGAATAATCATACCGAAAAACACACAAGAATCAAGAAGAAACGAGGAATAGTGAGCAAGACATCATTTGCAATATGAAATCGGGTAAGAGCGTCTCCAATTCCTCCAAGGAAACGAGCCAATCAAATATTAAAGAAGTTCATCGCTTCGACGACGCACCTGAGGCCATGAAGTGCAAGAATCAGAGGTTGCCCTCTCGGTTTCAATGAAAGGAAATCAAGCTCTGATTGCGCTGCGCAGAAGAATTTACGGAGGATAATCAAGTGAAAAGACATTTATACCCTTTTCTTACCAAGAACAAGATTTCATTTTTTTTTTGTGTTTCCATATATATGTAATATTTATTTTATTATTAAATTCATTGTACTTTTATCTTGGAAAATAATAGTAATAATAAATTTGTAAACACGTTAATTATGGAGTATTTATTAAACGACACAGTATTATCGTATCTATGATGAAGATCGTGTCGCTTTATTTTTTGGTCGATTCCGATAAACATTATATTATTTGAAAAGGTCTTATACATATCTCTCTGATTTCATACCGAAGCATCTCTCGCGACAAATTACCGATCAAGATGTTCTTTATCTTCGGCTGGCTGAAACTCATGCCACTATTTGCTCGAATAAGCACCGACATTTGGGATGATTATATAAGCAAAAGACATTAATTAAACCGATCGCTCTCATCCCGTGTAAATTAAAAAGTAAACAAACATATCGATGAGTTTCTAGATCCTGCACTAATGCAAACCTTAAATTTAAACCTACAAACTTATTGAATGGAGATCAAAATTTGAAATAGAGAACATAAGATCATCGATTTCACGATACAACCTGCCGAAACGAAGTTGCGAGGCAGAGAAGAATCATCATTCCTGCATCAATACAAAGAGAAATTAAGAAAACCAACATAGTGAGATACAAGAATTCAATTTGATAATACGAAGATGTGATTGTTTAGTTATAGAATATGAAGATTGAATAGTAGAAATGAATTACCAAATTTTAGAGCTCGCCCTTGACATCTGATTCGATCTGTTCGTCTTCCTCGGAAACTATATCTCGATTCTTCTCAATGATATCGATGATAGCCTTCTTGGCTCTCGCCCCATCATAGCCAGGCAGTTTTCCAGTTGCTGATACGAAGTACCTAGACGGGAAGCCCTTCACGTCGAAAGTCACCATCGGAAAGTCATTGGCATTTGCATCCTAATAGCGCCGGATATATTATTACCCCAAAAATAAATTTCCAGTTCCTCAAAAACAAGGATCCTTTAGAAATTCTTAAAATGTGAGATAAATCTTACAAGCTTGGCTATGATGACATTGGGATCTGTTTCATATGATAAAGCAACTTCCTCCAAAATGGGAGCTAAATTTTTGCAGTGTTGACACCAATGTGCGTAGAAATCAAGAAACAAGGAATTAATGCTATGCCCGAATACTGAATCATGCATAGAAAACAGAAGGTTCAATTTGAACAAACCATTCTTTCCAGAGTTGAGAACCAAGTCCTGGATGCTGTCATGAACATGACTTTCACAGGCTCATCGTTTTTCTCAGGGATAGGTTCTGATTTCTTATATGGCGACACATTTCCAGCCTGCATTGATCATATTCAATCAAACTGTTCTTTCTAAGAAGATGATGAAAGTAAGAGAGACATGACCTTGTATTCTTTAAGCCAAGCAGTAATCTGTGTAGGATCTACATTTGGTTTTGTTTGGTGATGCTCTCGACGGGAATTGCAGGCACTGGATCATCTTTAATTCCAAAATATTGAAAATTTATGAGTTTGTTGCGTGAGAAGGACAATTTCTTGAAGCATCGAAGATAGATTCATGCAATTATCAAAAGGGACAACCTTTAATGCTTCTTCACTCGAGTTGAGATCTCCAGCCAGAAAGCCTATGTCTTTTCCTCTGAATTGTTCAGCAATTTGGCGATAAATGGATTCAAATGACTGAGCATCCTCGCTGCTGAAGTTATAAAACAGCATCACCTATCACTCGAAAAGAAAACTTTTAATCCAAAGATGTACTAATGAAGTCAATCTATGATTAATTCGATGCAAAAGTAATCCATAAATGTCCTACTCTTTCGATTGACTATCAAAGAAATTTGCGACAAAATCTTCATTGCATGATTCAGTGTCAAAAATGGTTATGAGTGGAATACTAGACTCTTCAACGAACTTCATCAAGGCATCAGCGTCGAAATCCTGAAAATTCATAAAGTAACCAAGATGAAGTTAAATGTAATTAAACTAGGAACATTTAAAAACATATTATAGAAAAATCGCATGTAGATTATAGAAAAAAAGGCAGTACCTCAAAATCAACAAAGAGTTCATCAAATGAATTCAACAGCCTAACTAAGGGACCTGTAACAGATGTTTCCCCACTTGGAAGCAGTTTGGCATCCAAAGTATGTCCAAAATCATAGTCAGATCGCAGCTTTTAGGCCAGAACCGTATAATTCACAAACTCTTCGCCAGAAAATTGAGGGAAAATGGCAACCTGAAGCAAACAGAGAATGGTTAAGAAGCTAATTACAAGAAGATTATTAGTCAAAATAAGCGGATTGTACGTACAATCACAGTCTTCTTGTCACCAATAAGATTAATAGCATCTTCTGTAGATTTGAGTTCATACGAAGCAGGTCCAATTTGTCTCTTCAAATATTGAACAATTAGATGAGAGTCAAGAGGGCCATTATAGTCTTGTATGCTCTTGCCCTTATTTCTCGGAACTTTAATGGCGGGGTAGCCCTGGATTTGAAACTCCTTAGCTATCTCTTTGTTTACTTCATCATTGGCATCGACTTTTGCTAAAACTACTGGAGGGTCGTGACTGCTCAAGACAGATGCTAAGCTACGATGGTCGGGCAGAGTTAAATAAATTAAAGTGGAGAAATAAGAAATTATTTATACCTCTGGTTCGAGGGTCTTGCAGTGTCCACACCTACATAAAGGAAGAAAGTCTTATGTAAAATCGAACAATATCATTAGCATTCTACACAGAAGAAGTGTCACAAAGCGAAAAGCTTGTGAATGAATATCATCTCCTTCTCGAAGATTTCCCATCTTTTCTGTAATACTTTTTATCAAACATCTGAAAAAAAAACGCATGAATAGATTCAAAATCAACAGTTCACCTTCAAGGCTAGAACAGATTAGGGCATCCGGAGTCAAATTGTGAAAACTTACTAAAATGCGGAGAGCCGAGAAGATCGATGATACATATTTACAAAAAAAAAGTCAGAAAGAAAAAAGCTCATACCACGGGGCGTAGAACTCAAAGACGATATAATCGTGCTTGCTGGAGTGGTCCAAAGTGAGCACAAACTTCTGAGACGCAGGCTCTTTTGGGCGACAATGGCGGTCAATGACGAAGGGGCGAGAGAAGAAATAACCAGAGTGCAGTAACGTCAGAGCTTGTGTTAGTGGGGTTTTAAGGCGCAGTAGCGTCAGAGCTCAGTACGGTAGAAAGTCCTAATAAACATTTATGTCTTTATTTTAACAATTTTAATGTTATTTCATCAATTTATTTTTAATAGTGTCAGTAAAATTAAATTAAAATAATTTGTTATATCTATTTTAAATTTTTAAAAATTCATAATTTATAACTGATTTAAAAAAATCATAATTTACTTTTAGCTCTGATTAATTAATAAATAACATGTAAACAATGTATAAAATGCTTTAAATTAATATCAGAACTGGAAAATATATATACTTGGTAGAAAAGAAATTAATTACCAACAATTTCGTTTTTTAAGGCACATTTCCAAATTCAGCTAACATAATTAAATAAAGTTTTAAAATTAAAAGTATTTATTTTGGAACGTAAAATATGATTCATTTTTATTTTATTTTGTTGGTTTAATAGGTAAAAGCACGAAATCAAATTTATAATATATGATTATTGACAATTATTGATTTAACCTTACGGCTAAAATATAATCTTAAACCTGTGACAATATCAATTCTATTTATTCCCTCAATAATTAAAATTTAAGCAACTATCAATACCAAGATTACTGCAGTAGTATAAATTAGAACGTAATCCTACCATTAATCTAGAGTAAATTATAATAAACTTTTCAATAGTTATACTAATATGGGGACGGATAATCATATTAAATCAGATAAAAGATGATTGTTCAATACGTCAAAAGCGCCTAAGTAGCGAATTTCAATAAAAATCGTTCAATTGGAGAGACTTATCTGGAGATCAGCAAAATGGCATCGTATTCGAATCGAATCTTCTGTTTCCTCATTGCGAGAGCTCTCTTAGCAATTCAAGTAGATAACTACTTTTTTAATTTCTTCTTCTTTTATTTAAACAACAGAAACACCATACTTAGACTCTCAAACCTGCAGAAAATAAAACAGTTGGTAAGTATATGCTCTCTTTTGTTTTTTGAGCAACAACCTCAATGCATACGAACACTACAAGTGTATAAAATTTTGACCTTTCTCGACTAGTAGATTGCTCCATCATACTTCTCTGGGATGGACTTCGAAGGCCCATCATTGAATAACGATACCCTGAACGGAAGATCAAATAAGAAATAGTCAAGAGCGCCAACAGTTATGTCCATTAAATTGTTTGAAGACATTTAAATTAGAACGAAACCATGGATACAACATGCTTTGCAAAGCTCGACAGCTGATATGATCATTATATCCATATGAACTGATCGAGAATTCAGAAAGGAAGGGGGGTATTGTATAGTTCCCCTGATACTTTAGAACTAATTAGCGTTATTGGGGCATGTCTTTGTTTGGTTCATAAATAATAGAAAGAAGTTTACTTGCGTCTCAAACAACGGTACTTGAAAATATTGAATTAGTTTATATCCAATTGAAAAGCTGGACATAAATGCGACAAACCTCTGGAGGATCGAATTTGGCTCCAAGGTTGCTGAGTTTGGCATGGGCTTCCGCATAATCCTCGAAAAACGCTTCTTGATCTTCAGCGTACTTCTCAGCAAAAATCTTTCAATAATATGGCGCAAGTACATAAATAAGAGGCAAAGTTTTTATCCTATTTTTCATATCAAAACTTAATTTGTTTTACCTTGAACGACGGATCTTCAAAAAGAGCAGCATCAGTAGGCAGAACGAGCAAATTTTCATCCTTTCTTTCTTTGATATCCTACATTCGAAAAATCATATTCAGTAAAAAATACTTCCACCTCGAGTACATAAATAAGCAGAGAGTTACTTGTTGTCTTTTCTAATAATATAAAATTATCAAATTGTAGAAAAACATAGCAGGATAAATCCTCCATGAACAAAGTTACAAAGCATATTTCTCATATGCTAAAAGATGCAGCATTATTGTGGTTCTTTTCTAACTTGAAAAAAAAGAAACAACAGTCTTAATCCATAGGTTTAGAACAAAGCAGAATATTTACTCTATTCAACATAGAGTTGGTTAAATAAGAAACCTTAAAATAGAAATTATCAAACTTCAACCACCGCACTGTCCAGGACTGTCCTCCTGGTGCTCCTGGTCCATCTTTCTGTCATGTATGAAGCGTAGAGCTTAAAGTAATCCCCTTTTAAAAAGATAATTTAAATGTAATTTATCAGAATCATACTAGTTACAAGAACACACTGGCTTTTTCATGCAAGCTGGGAAAATAATAAGCTTGCTCAGACCCAAAGAAGAAGCATGGGTTCCATTTCAGTAATCATCAATATTGTGTAACTGAGCCTTGTTAACAAACGGATTTGAAGTTATCATCAATCTCATTATAGAAACTTTGAAGGGTTTTGAATTTTGCCCTCAGAGTGGTTTATAAAAAGTAAAACTTAGCAGACAGCAGTCACTTCATGATTGTTTTAATAATTGATGGACATAAACAGATGATACCGTGTATGGGGTTTCAGGTTTTCCCCAACCACTACGCTCTGGCCTTGATCTTCCTAATGTGTGCGCACCAGACAATGCAACAATTTCCTGAATATGAAACTCTCTTTATATTAAATTTAAAACCAAGATAGCATGCAAATTGATCCTAATGATTGATTTAAATTTACTCACCTTATCATCAAGGCCCATCCTGTAGAAAACTTCACGTAGATGACTTGCTGGTGATGGAGGGCCAGCATCTATTGAAGAGATTGGTCGATCAGATATTCATGAAAGTACACAAAGAGCAGCTACCCCCAAAATTGGCAAATAAAGGGGAAAATAAAATTAAAAATAACATGTGTAAAACTAGTGAAAGCAGTTTCAAGAGTTCCCCAAAGCCAAAAAATACAAATTGATGAGGAGCAGTTACTGGAAGGTTACAAAGAAGAGGAGTTTGAGAGTTTTGAATGCTCACATTATTTGTTACTTTTTAATTAAGGATCATTCACAGTTGTAGATCTAGATTTAAATGATAACAAGTCAAAAAATCCTCCACAGTTCCGAAAAAGATATAAACAGATAAACATATGTTTTTCAAGTTCAAGCAAGCTAGCAAACTCTGATGTTTTCCTACAACTGCATCGACATGACCACAAAACTGCCAGTTACTATGAAATTTCTAAGGCAGTCAGTAATGCAAACATCATTCGTTGATCTACATCAATATGAGTCATCAAAGAACCAACTCATTTACACTGTCGACTAACCAGGAAGCCTTCCTTCTTCTGGTGATTGCTCTGGTCCAGAGGTATCCACTCGACCATATTTCATTGGAATTTTGGGTCCTCCAGCATCCTAAATTTTTAATAGAAATAATAATGAAATAGGACGTTCAGTGAATGTAGAGTTCTCTTCAATTGAATTCCATTTAATGAAAAAGGTGTAACCTCGATCGCCATAGCACTGGCCAACTGGAACAAATCTGCATATGTCACGGAAGGATACTTTTCTTTGATTGGTTCAATAAGCTTCACTGCATTCACAAGACCTGAAACATGATTCATCAGAAACTGCATGACTGAACATGGTATACCCAACCATTTTTAAAAACTTACCAGCATTGGCAGCATGTTTAAGTTCAGCATCAAATCTCAGACTTCCATTTGCTCCACCCCTCTGTGGCCACTCCTTTATTTCCTTGTTATAGGTACCAGCATCATGCCAGGCAAGGCGAACCTAAAATATATTTATTAATAAATATCTGGGTTCTCTTTCCGAATTCGTGTCAGTAAAAGCCAAATACAAACATATAAAGACAACTTTTAACAATAAGAGACTCTCTCTAAAGAAGTTAGAGGTAGCCTTTGAATAATGAAGAAACTTAGAGTCTATTTGATAAACTAACATAGCATATATTTTAAATAAATATTGCTAATAACAGTTTTTATTCATAAGAATCAAATTCTAATGCAAAAAAATTACGAAAGAAGGAGAGAGCCTCGATTGCTCATACAACTAAATGGTTGAGATTCTTCAATCTTAACCGTTCCCATAGAAATTACAAAGAAAACTTCTGCACATCTTTCGGATTAATTAAGAGCAACTAAATTTGCGAGGGATTCAAAAGCGTCTCTAGTGTTGTTATTCACAAAGAATAACTTAACTGCACCAGCAGAATCATCCCCAAAATCAATAAACTAAATTTACGGCCAGTAATTATACGAATAAGGGAATTTTCAGAAAAATATATCAACAGCTTAACTACAAAAAAAAAAAAAAACAAGTACCATAATAGGATGACAGTACCATAATAGGATGACAAAACTTCGTTTTGAGGAGGTCTTTGATATCTTCACGGGCACTCTTCAACTGGTCAGGATCCGAAGCAAAGCATTTCGGAGATGAAACCGAGCCGAATTCTCTATTTGAAACAAAAATACTTTGCCGTCTCTGAAATCCCTCCAGAGGGAAAAACAAACAAACACGACTATCAGAAAGCTACAAGAGATCGGAATCACAAAGCTGACACAAACAATAGCGAACCTGACTAAGAAATATGCGAGAAATGGGAGATGATGATCTAAGCAGTCTAAAAGCAGCCACCGGTGAGGATGAATACTCATGCAAACAGGAACGCGAAAATGAGGAGATCGAGACCGTTGTTTTAGAGGATGAGGAAACAGCCGCTCTGCCAAAAGCGAGAGCGGAAACCATTGATTTTGCAGAATGTGAAGATTGCGACGGCGGCAACGGAAGAGTTGGTGTGAGAGAGAAGCACTCCGCCATTTGAGCTTGAACTTGCGGTCTGTTTGGGAAGCGGGTTAGCTATGTTCTCCGCCTGGTTAGTTTATGTCCTCTTTTTATCTCGAAAGCCATTGTGGCCAATTAGAGTTAGTGGAAAAATAACACACTAGTTGTCATTGTTTGTAAAAGTAGACCATGACTAATGTTTCAAATAAGAGGCGGTGACGCGTGGCGAATGTTTATTTGTGTATTTGAGAAAGAGTGAACGGTCAGGTGAAGACAAAGTGTTGCCAACGATTGCTGAAATCAACGGTCTCGATCTTCAGCGATTCAAACAGAGCGATTCCCGCCCTAACTGCGCGATTACTGGAATCGTTAAAGATCCACCTCTCTCTCTGATTTCTCGGTCTCGAACAAGAATATACGATTAGCGAGAGTTTCTTGGAACGAACTTTCGACTGGGTTGGTCGGAAATGTCGACCCAGAATCGCCGTTCGTCGTTTTCTTCCTCTACGTCGTCTTCATTGGCGAAGAGGGAGGCGTCGTCGGAGAATATGGGGAAGGCGCCTCTTGGAAACATCACCAATTTGAAGGGCTCTCCTCAAAATGCGTCGAGAATCTCTGTCGCTTGTTCTACTATGGTACTTCTCCATTCGAGGTGCATCTTCTTTTTTACTTCTTTTTCAAAAGTAGGGGCTGGTTTCACTCACATTGCCCACGAAATGTAGCGAAAAGAAGAAAGATTGTTCTCTGAGATGATCTGGGAATTTTTGGGAAGAACAAGGAAAGATGCCAAGAAATATGAATTTTTATTACTATAAGATTCTAGGACTTCTAACGGTCCCTTTTCACCTAATTGATCAAACACAACAATTATTCAATCATAATTGATATTTTTCTTGTAAGCAGAACGTCGGGTACTGTGTTTTATCGGATGGTGCAATGCTCATATATAAGAAAAAACATATTTTTTCTAATCTGAGTCGAAATCAATCGACGCCTTTTCCCCCAAAGTTGTTGGAATTGTCGATCGTATGCAATAGAATTGTAAGCATAAAGCAATATGATTACAGTTTACTTTTTGATGATCGATAGCATAAAACATATATTTTATTCGAGCTTCTTATTTGTAGGCACAACACCCAACAAAAAATTCCATGGGTAAAAAATATTCCCCTGCAAGAAATGGCAAAGAAACATTACAATGAAGTCAGCTGCCTGCGATAGTTAATGTGAAATTTACTTCAACATCTCCTTTCAAATCTTCAACTTTACCGCAATGTGAAATGATCATCCCTTCTTTAGCATTGATCCGACCTCCAAACATCATTGATGTTTCTCCAAGTAAATCAGATGGAGGTTCAATTTCTTTGAATGAGACAATGTCTACTTCTGATTCCTTTAAGAGTCCCTAAGTTGAATACTTCGACAACAATAATGTACCCACTTTTGATACGATTGATAGGAAAACATTAAGCAGCCTTTACATTTCAGAACATCATGCAGACACAACAGGTCTGTTCTTTTGGTAAAAACAAGTTTCCTTATTGCTCATTTTTTACCATTGATTTTAGTTGTTTGTGGATTTCTTTTCGTGCAGATGAGAATCCATGCAATACAGATGTGCTATTTCACCTTCATAGAGACGATAAATTTGTGGATATTGATATTAACTACGAACATCCACAGATGTGTGCTACCATTGCCTGTGATATTTGCAAGCATTTGCGCGAAGCAGAGGTCTGGATTCATTTCTGTAATACAACCTTATTCTTACCATTAAAAGGTCAATTGAGTGCGCAGAATTTGTCAATCATAGTCACTTAGAATTTCCACTTGATTGATTAGCAAATACATGTAAGATAAAAACTTTACAGACAGAAACAGTAATCAACTAAGAAACACTTGTAGGATATGTTACTTTCAACTAATTGAAGATGTTTACTAAATATTTGCAATTATACTTTCTTTTTGTATGCTGATTTCATGTGTTATGTTTTTTAGATCCAAGTTCTGTATATTTTGTTCTTTCCAGGCCAAGAAAAGGCCTTCCCCTGATGTCATGGAGAGGATTCAGAAGGACATAAGTGCTAACATGCGTGCCATTTTAATCGATTGGCTTGTGGAGGTAGCAGAAGAAAACAAAATAATCCCAGATAGAGAGAAACACAGCCAAAACAAGGTAACTTCAGCCTGAAGTTAATGAAGTGGAATTGAACTTTTTTTTTCAAAGTTTTCGTTTTTCTGTGTTTGCAAATATAACCTTATAAAGGGTTTATGATGATTTGTGGTGCAGTACAAACAGGTGGCTAGAAAACACTGTCCTCACTCTTACCTTCTGAGTTTTCCTGCAATGAAATCCAATAGGTTAACTGCGGCATGACCCTTTTATTTTACATTGTCTTTCTTAGTTTTGTGCATACAGTTGAGAACTTGAGATCTTAGGATGCAAAATTTACAGTCACGCACCGCAGTTGATCTTTCTTGAGACCGAAGCTTTGAGTTTGAGCCAGTGACAGTCGTCGAATTGGCAATGGGGCCCATCATTCAATCTATCCACGTCTTCATCCTTTAGGTGACGTGGCCCCCAGGTTGGAGTTCCATCCTCGTAGGAATTGTGGGTCAATCTCGTGAGACCAGAGCCGTCCAGTCTTACTGTGAAGATCTCACCGTAAGGCTGGTAATGGTGTGGATTTGAGATTGGCTCCCCCGATATGCCTGCGTAGTCCGACGTGAAGACTATCGTTTTTGAGTCCGGGCTGAACCATGGGTGGTTCGTCCTGCCATTCGACCCGCTTTGAATTAGCTTTCTTAACCCGGTTTTATTGGGGTGGATTAAGTATATTTCGAAGCTCCCACTTCCCGGGTTGCCCCGGTCCGATGCGAATGCGATGAAGTCACCGTCGGGTGACCAATTGCACATTGTGTCCGTCCATGGACCCTCCGTCAGCCGGCGGAGGTGGCTGCTTTCTCCCTCCACTGCGTCCATTATGTAAAGATTCTTGTGGCCCGTCCTGCCCGAGCGAAACACGACCCATTTCCCGTCAGGTGAGGGAGAAGGAAAAGCGTTGTTTTTGCCGCCGGTGGTCAACTTCTTGAAACTCAGTTTGTCATCGTCGTCAATGTTGATGGATATGACATCGACGTCGGTGCTCTCCGAAGCAAAGGTTGGCCCAGTGCTAGTGTACACAACTCCTTTGCGCACTGGATCCCAAGCGGTCGAGAAGGCGGTTTGAGATAAAATCTGGCGCCGGTTCGAGCCGTCGGAATTAACGACGTAAGCGCCGGGGAAGTTGACGTAGGCGATGCGATCGCCTGTTGGGGAGAAAGACGGGAAGGAACCGTCGATTCTGAATAGAGAAACGCCGGGGACTGGGGTTTGAATATTCTCCAGCAATAGCTTGGAGCTTTTTCTTCCAATTCCTTCACCTCTGCACTTGTGGTAACCGATAAGAGTTGAATCTGGGGAGATGAACGGGTTGTAGTGATGAGAATGGGGCGAAACGAGCCTGGTCAGCTCTCTAAACTCACCGCCGATGATATCGAACAGCTCGATATGGCGGTAATCGGAAGTGGATCGTCTCGTAGCTACGGCTATTAAGTTCTTGTTCTGCGGAGAAGTGGCTGGAGTGAAAGCGTGCAAGCCCGGTGGGGTGACTCGCTCGACCACCACTGACTCGGTAGAAAGTAGACCTTGTTTTGGAAGACTCGCTCGGTATATACTCCACCACTGATCAGATCCTCGCCGGTGAAAATATAGGGTCGATTCATCAGCCCAGCAAGGCCAGCCACCGTGCTCAACGACCTTAACTCGCTGAGCCCCATCCCGAGTCAGGAAAACGTATATATCTGTGCTAAGATCCTCGACCTCACCGTTCCAACCACTGTGTCCGTAAGAAGCCACCGCCGTCCACATCCCGGACGGTGAGACGGAGGGACTGAAATCGGCGACGCCATAGGGGGTCAATCTTCGAGTCACTCGTGATTTCAAATTGGTTGAGTAAATTGCCGCCCAACTCTTCCTCGGCTCGGTCGTGTTTTCATGAGTCGAAACATAAACCAAACAATCACCAGTAACAGTCGGCCTGTCTTTCAAACCTCCATTTTCGTTCAGCATAGAAACCTGAAATCGAGCTGGAAGCTCGAAATCAGACCGTTTTCTGGCGCTTCTCGGAGTTCCCAAGGAAACAGCATCAAGGAAAATGTTAAAAGATCCATATCTCTCCGTTACATAGACGAGTGGCAACGATGTCGGGTCGGGTGAAAATCGGGTCTCGTTATCGAAAAACGATATCATCGCAGAGATCGACGAAGAAGAAGGGAAGTGACCATTGAAATTGACAGACTCTCCGTCGGTGATCTGAAATTCTTGGGATGTTGAAGGGTTTGCCAGAGCAGGGATGGCGAAGATGTCAAAGGCGTAGTTTGATCGACCGAGCGTTGCGAAGACGATGGAGGAAGAGGGTAAATCGGCGCCATGGTCAGCAGCTGCGCCGGAGAGTGTTATTGAAGCAAAGAAGAGATAGGAAAAGAGAAGGAAGATAGAATCCATGGCGTCCAAAGGGCAGCTTTCAGGCGGCGGAACGAAGCAGGGTCATTGGTCACTTTGTATTGCCACGGGGATTACGAGATAATGGAGGGCTTCACTTGTAATTGGGGTACGTGTCGACGTGTCGTTTTAGTGCTAATAAAGTCAAACATACTTATCGTTTTGTTTTGTACTTTTCTCCATAAATGTTTGGTTTTTTGTTTGCCTATTTTCTCTCTGTCCACGTTGTACTTATTATTTTGAAGAATATATTATAGTAGTTATATCAGGAATATTTTAATAATTATAAATATTTTAATAATTATGAATATTTTCCCTCACCATCTTAAAATCTTAATATCATTGGCTCTCATAGAATTATCAATTTTTTGACCGACCGATTATTGAACTTTTAAAATTATCAAAAGAGCCACTTGAAAACATTGTGATCGTCTTCTTGTCAGTGGCACTGTCTTGGAGTTGTTACCATTTACCAAAAGGCAGAATTTCTCTTCTCGAGGCCCCCACACCCCGGCCCGATAGGCTGTGAAGGAGTAAGTTACGATGACTCAGCAGCCCAGGGATGAAAGACCTTTTTCCTGATGTCTCAAGGAGCTACCCAACATTTGGGGTAACAACTCTCACACTAGGGCAACGCATGATTCGAACCCAGACACTTGTTAATAGATCTGTCATCCCTCGACCACTGAGGTGAACTCGCACGAGCCAGTGGCACTGTCTTCTNCACGTGTTAAACATTTTCTTATGTTTTAGACCAAAGTACAAGTGATTGTCTTTGTATAACTAGTTATGTGGAATGTTCGATTTTAATTTTAATCTCAAGATTATGAAATATATAAATTGAAGCTTATAATATGTTTGATTAAAATAAAAATCCTAAAAAAATAAACTTTATTATTACCCACTTGTCAAAAATACATTTATAATTGACCATAAATTAATGCAAATGATTACAAATCGGTTAAATTTTGTAGCTAAATGTATGATGTTTAAGTGCAGATGATCGAGGGTTCGACCGTATTGAGATAAAACTATGAAGTACTAAAAAAATTATAATGAATAAATTATATTTATTCAATAATATAATTATATTATTTATCCCAAATCGGTTATATTATTTTTAATTATATTTATTTTCAATAATGATGATGAACCCTAATTTTTTTAACTCATTTAATATTAAGTAACGATACATATGACATGATTATTTGAATTCCTATAACATAATGATTAAAATTTTATAATTTTTGTAGTTTAGAATAAGGACACATGGTATATAATACGCAATTGCGTGACACGTGTCTCCACTAATTTTATGAAAAATAACAAAAATGTGAAAATTCTCAAACTTTAGACTAATTATGGCGTAACAATACATAATTGGAGGATTCCATAGTTTAGCACATGGACACTACTGAAACCATCTCACTGTGCTTAGATCTTGTTCAACTTAATCAAAGCATTTAGTGTTTACATATATGCATCTAAACCCACTATCGTTTTCTCCAATCTTAGCCGGCTTCCGATCGCAATGTGTGTCGTGTATTTGTACAACTTCTATCGCGTAAAAGCCGAAACGAATTGGCGAGGGCCGTTCGCTAGCTGCAAACGGCTTCCACGGAGAGTTTCTTCATGACCTCAGGACACGGATCTCCTCCAAAAACCTCTGGTGCCACGGTCACAGTGCAGAAGTTCTTCCCCACACAATTCTGCAGTAAAACCAGACCAAATAGAAGGCTACAAGGAGTGAAGATAAGCTTGGATATCTACATGAATATGGGGAAGTTTTTACCTTTTGGATCATATCGTACGAGTGGTGAGCATGGCAACTACCCTCGCTGTAGCTTCCGCAGCCTCCTAGTGGTGTTCCGAAGCTAGCGAACTTAATGGATGACATTTTCTGCCCCGGCTCGCACGACAAGTGAACTTTAGGCCTCAGGGGCTTATTCATTTCCTCAGAGGCTTGCATTTTCCAGTTCATCAAAGTTGGCTGCCACTCGTGCATATCAGCACATACACTGCCTAGTTCTCTTCTAACCAGAGATATGCCATTTGGGTTCCCTCCCCATTCCTCGAAAACCACTAGCAAATTCTGCGTCGGGTTGAGCCAAGATCGAGGAACATGGTACCTGATTTCAATACCACATTATAGGCTTTCTGACATGTTTGGGATCCATGAGATATAAAAGGATTTTCACCCTTCTTTTCTTACCATCTTTGGGAGGCCTCTCCGCAGTTACTCGAGCATTTAGTCTCGTGATATGTTCCTGCATAATTGCATCCACCGCAAGAGCCGGATGCCTTATAAGCAGGCCAGTAACGGCCGAGACTCTTTCCGTTTAACCATATTTGCCCTTTTCCCATGCTTCCCATGTCCAAAGCCAGTGGTGAGCTTCCGGCTGGAGCATTGAATGTCGTCTAAATCAACAAAAAGTTTCGGGATTTTACTTTCAGCTACAAATACGGTGACTCCTCGTAAAGATACAAGTAAAAATCTGATTGATATTCACCTTATACCATGTCAGAGGCTGCTTGTAAGTGACGACCGCCCCTTGGAGCCACTCAACGGAGGAGCTGCCACTAAGAGAGTGAAGACTCAATGCCTCTCCATGCAAACCAATCTGCTTTCGAATAAGAACACATGTAAATCAATGGTGTGAGCTAAAAACACGAAAAGCTAGTAAACATTTGAGACAAACCTTGTAAGTCCATTTCTGCCATGACAAATCTCTCTTCCCCTCATTAAGACCTTTGAGCGTAACTGGACCGAGAATTCCAGCGTTCCACGTCTCGAAATGTCCACCAACATTCTGAAAATATAAATGAAAACATTAGCAGTGAGCACAGTGTGACAAGCCATAAAAAAAATTGTTTGTGCGAGAGAGAGAAAGAGGATGCCCACCGGAAGACCAACGGCAATGCTTAAAAGAGATATTTTGTTAACTCCGGCACGTAATTTCACGCCTTGACTAAAAGTTAGCTTGGGAAATTCCAAACTTCCATAAGCAGTTCCTACGGAAAGAGAGGAGATCATGTCATTTCCAATTGGTAACCGATTGAAACATCTAATAAGCAATTGTTACACTAGATCTTGAAGCTAAATACAGCTACTCACCAGCTAAAAGACCATTCACAAAAACATGTAAAGCATGACCAGCTGATAAGACTGTAAGAAGGGGATCTTTTTTGTTCTTCAAAAATCCTTCATTGGAGCCGATGTGAACGCTGCAAAATATAGAACAACTTTTAACCAAATGAATACATAAATCATAACAGAGCACAACGTTTCACAACAAAATGTGCATAGCATTGAGAGGATGTCCGAGAACTGCCTTGACCAAAAAGAAAAGAAAAGTGAAATTAGCCGTCACTCACTCGGTTGTGTACCACAAGTAATCAGAAACGTCTCTTGTTGTATTTATCTGCTCCAACAATCCTACCATTGTAAATGATTTTTCATCATATGATGAAGGATCTTCATTATATGCCTGCCAGGAGAAACCACCATGGTAGGGAACAGGAGTCATCTTCGCTGTTGCACTTTGGGCACCAACCTGTCAAAAATTTAGGATCTTTATTCAAAATAGTAAACTTTCCGATAAATTGCGTAAGATGATAATTTTTCATCATTATTTCTTTGTCAAACTCATTGATTGGTGCATATATTTCACAAGAACATCCATACGTTCATGACCATCTAACACTCATCAATGAAAACAATATACTTGAATGTTTCTTTTCTTTTTGGCAGAAAACCAGATAAAATATTTCAAGACACACATTGCCTATGCAAGTTTGAAATTATAAAGAGCAAGAGAATTTTATTGAAGATCAAGAGCTCTGATGGTAGCTTCGACTTACCCTCGCAGTATTAAAAACTGTGTTCTTGCAGTCAGGAAGAATACTAATGGACCAAGGAGGTAAGTTATAATGCATACTTCCAAAAGAAACAGTTGCAAAGGATCTTGAATCATAATTTGCAAGAAATGCAGCACATGCACCAGACTTTGATTTGAATACATGAGCCTGTATAATATACACACATTAAAATAAGTTAAGACTTTACTCTGGTCAAAATCATGTAATTCAGTCTCTTATACCTCTTGGTAGCGACCGAGTGGTGTGACAGTCGGATCTGTCGATATCAAAGCTGGTTCACAAAGTTTTATTGCTCTATGTAGATCTTTCAAATGCCCCCATTTGGGTTGCCTCAGAAGCCCTGCATTACAAAAGGTTACAAATTTTTAGTCAAAATAAAAGTTACTGAACTTAAATGACTTATGGGCGTGGATTTTGAATTGAGGATAAGCTTTGAACAGTACCGTATTCATCAATGGGAGCATCATAATCGTAACTAGTAGCAATAAAAGGACCACCGGCAGTTCGTCCAAAATTAGTTCCACCATGGTACTGGAATCACATAATGAAAAAAGGAACTTAAGCTCATATGACTAGCTAACAAATTTTTGAGTTAAAGATTGAAAGGACCATAAACATACCATGTAATAGTTGATGAATGAACCTCCTTTCTGAATAAATTTAGCAACTGAAAAGGCCAAGTCTTCAGCTGGCCTGTGTGGAACTGGTCCTCCAAACTTTGTGAACCTGCACTCCATCAAAGAAAGAGAAACCGGAAATCAGCCTTAACTTAAGTCCACAACTCTTCTCTCAGCTGGATCTTGACGAGATTCAGAACACGGTAACATACCAGCCTGTCCAGGCCTCTGTCCACATCTTTGGTTTGTAAGCTTTGTTTGGGGAGAAGTAATCACAGTAAAATCCATTGCAAGAGTTAATCTGTTCATAATGGTAATATAAAAAAATTTAGAATGAATAGCAAATGGGTAAAGAGCATAATTACTCATGAATTGATGGGTTTCATTCTATAATTGAGTTTGAAGTCATGAACAGGATGACCATGAAAACTGAGAAAACCACTTTAGAAAATATAATCATATTGATGGAGAAACTTACAACGGGATCAGGGGCATCATCTTGCTTGCACATTACCCATGGGACGCCAGTTCCAAGTCCCACGGCCATTTTGGCTGCCCAGTTTGCATAGGCTTTCCCTGCTGCGCCAATTTCATACTCCAGGGGTCCGTATTCATTCTCAATCTATCACAAACAGGATTAGACAAACAACATTTAGTCACTACACAAGTTCAGCAGAGCAAAAACACATGTTTTTTTAAAAAGAAAGCAGAAACATTTAACAAAAAAATCATCATAATCAGACGACAGACTGAAATTGCAAAGATTTTCAGACCTGGGATAGAATGATAGGACCACCTTGAGACTCAAACAACCTTTCTGCTTTCATCATACTCACAATCTTTTCCGTAAACTTGCGCATTTGGAACTACATCACAGTCAGTGAATGCAGAAATGTT
This sequence comes from Begonia fuchsioides, assembly GCA_003255005.1. Classification (NCBI taxonomy): domain Eukaryota; kingdom Viridiplantae; phylum Streptophyta; class Magnoliopsida; order Cucurbitales; family Begoniaceae; genus Begonia; species Begonia fuchsioides. The sequence goes on along the minus strand of QAOC01049717.1, from coordinate 192,166 downwards.
AGAAAACATGACATTGCCGTTGATATTTAAGAATCGAGAAATATAAACGTGACTCACCTTAAAAGGCTCATTATCAGTTCTGAAATTGATTCCAGGTATGTACTTCAGCCAAACAGGGAAACCACTGACGGAAGAAAGACCAAATTTAGCCAAATTTTCCAAAGTTTTAGAGCGAGTTGAGATTTCTTTTCCCAACTTCTACAGTACATTTAATGTTAATATTACCCAAAGTTCCATTCAGCACAGACATAAGGGCCAATCCTAAGATGAACGTAAAGGCCAGCTTGCTTCGCCAACTTGATGAATTTGACCAGGTCATAATTGCCCTCAAAATAATACTACAAAAAAGAAAAAAAGCAATGATATCAACTTCAATACTTCAAATTTCTTGAGGAAACTAATACAGCAGAAGCTGTTTCTCGGTATTACTTTGCCTGGCGAAGGCTCGTGCCCGTTCCAAAATACGTAAGTTTGAATCACATCCAAACCTCCTTCTTTTGCTTTCTGGATAAGATCTGGCCACATCTGCCATATTCAGAAAAAAAAAGTGTAGTAAGATCCGATCCACTGACCAGCGCTTAAATCAAAAGATTTAAAAATGTCATTTGATAATGGAAGGTAAGAAGAAATGGAAGATTAGAGAGAAGCAAGAAGCACATTTAGAATTTCACCTCAGGAGTACTTCTTGGGTAGTGAATAGAACCAGAAATGAGAATTCTTCTTTGCCCATTAATGGTGATAGCCTTGGAGTCGTAAGATACAGAGGCTTCAACAGAATAAGCGAAGGAAAAACACAGAAGGACGACTATTAAGTTCCACATTTCAACCTGGTTCATAATGAGAACGAGGAATTCTCCCTTTTGCGCTTCACAAAGCAATCACCTTTTCGTGGATATCCTTTCTTCCAGCCTCTCCCGCGTTGTTCTTTACTTCCAGGAAACCCGAATGGAGTTCTCTCTTCCCCTGAGGCCTATTCTTTTCTTTGCCTTCTATGACGAGAAGACGAGGAGAAAATGCAGTGTGGTTGTGCACTGACAACAGATAGGGAGTTACCCTTTTGCAGGATCGAGGAGGTTTGCAGCTGGTTTTAAAATGACAAAGAAGGGACCCCACATTCATGGAAGAGCACCAAATGAATCTGATTAAAGTGAAAAGATGATGAAATAAAAATGCGTGGCGTGAATTTATTCAAATAAAAGCATCCAACTTTGATTCCTCCATGTAAAGAAAGGAATGCTTTTGAAAAAATGAACTCGTCCAACGAAACTGGGGTTCCATTAAAGCTTGTAATTTTCTCCTCACTAATACAGGAAAACGAAGCAGCGTGGCCTTCTATTGGCTCCATGTTTTGGGTATCACGCTACCCAATACAGCGCGTGAGTGAGTGTAAAGACAAGCGTAGTTCATGGAGCCAGCAGGGGTTTAAGATAATGTCATGCGTCTTGTACACGCGTTGGATAGCGTGATTATCCTCGTACTTTACTTTTGATCTTTTTGTTCTTCATGTTTTTTCTTTACCGAAGGGTGCAGTTATCTTGTCTTAATCAGCATTAGAGATCTTTCATGGTTGTTATAGTTTTAAACATTGATCGATAATGAAATTGCGAACAAAGTTCCCTATTCTTGAGCATCGTCTCAGTTATTTTACGGTCCAATGGGCAACGAAAAAGCCAATCGAAGAGTTTGTTAGCAGAAGATAAAACACGAATGGTTGCTTGGATCTTACTTCACTTAAACATCATAGGCAAATGATTACTCACAGGGCTGCTTGCGCTGTGGTTTATGGAATGTGCTTGGTTGGTTAATTAGGAACCCTTTTTTTCAAATCTAGAGACTGGCAGTAGCAGCTGATCTAACAAGAACTCATTGATTTTGACGAAAACAGATCGCGGTTAGTTGTTTCCAACAATCTTAGACTAATATAACATGAAAATGATGTCTTCCAACTGGTGGTTGGCTGGTTGGACTTTTTGACATTGGATTTGAAATGAATCCACGAATAATTGGTAAAAAAAAACAGACTTTGGCCGGTGATTCAATCAATCTGTTTTATAAAGCAAGAAACTCTCTTTTATTATTTTCCAAATTACTCATCCAGAATTGAAGCGCATTGATAGCCAACTCAAGTTGCCGTCTTACCTCTCTCTGCTGTATACATGTTTCGTGGGGCCGAGGGGCCGGATTGGATGACAGCAGACACGTTAGCAAGAGGATTGAGTTGGTTGAGGATGAGGGTTGGAGGTTATCTAAGTATGGATAAGGATTACTCGGTTTGATTAGGGTCGGGATCGTCTTCGACCCAGTCGAGGTAGTTGAGACTTGAGAGTGCACGTGAATTTCATGTAATAATCTTCATAGATGTCGTCGAAACGAATGCGCCTGGGCTCGAAAAAGTTAACACATAGCACCTAAAACTAACAATTTTGTATAATTTGAAGGCAATGGAGATCAATTAACTTGGTAGTATTACTATAGTAACACCATTTTGGTCCCCTCCCCAAAACAGAGATGGGACCGATCCCATGTGTCGTGAAGAAGAGGATCACTCGACGACACTGGGCTCATTTCTATCTTCCACCACAAAAAGGGCTCAAAGATCTTGACATATGAAAGATTTAGAGCCTAAGATTAAGGCCATCTAATCTGAGAAGCTCAGAAAGTAGCAGCAGGCTGACTCAGAATGCTTATCGAAACCCTCTTGCTTACTCCTATCTCCATTTCTGGCCTGTGCTTTCGAGTTGCTTCTGGCTTCATTATCTTCCACAATTGAAACAGCCAAGATTGAAGCCGCGTGGGATTTGAAATGGCCCTGGAGATGGGATTGCCACATATTGAATGAGAATTGAGATCTATCTGTTACTCTTTTGGGGTCGTTTTCCTCGGTTGGCCATTCCGGATGGCATGCGTAAAGCTCTAGCCTTTTTCTCTGCACTTTTTGTATTTTATAATAATCTGCTAGACATCATAAATTGAATAACATGGTACATGTCCATTTTTGTTGGATAGGGTGTGTGGTCTTTCTAAATGCTTGATATCTGTCGTGCGTGTCATTGGAGCCATCCGTTGCTCTAAGTTAAAGCTTATCTTCTTATCCTCTCTTTTGTGAGGGGGGAAACGTGCTAATATAATAGCTAAAATATTGTCTGTTTTGGGCGAAAAACGGACAAACCCAGAAGAGGTAGGAAGAACTCGAGATGAAATGCAACATATTTAGTGTACCCAAAACGATAAATTAAGCAGCGACCGAGGCAAACGTTGAGTGTTCCAAGTTCCCAAAGTGCAGAATCAGCTGGGTGTCTATTTCCTCGAAGCTGGCCGCCGGAAGCCTTGACTGTGTTTGGGGCCGGGGTGTAACTCCGGCGACGGGCCTTGAGAAGACAGTCATGGGTCGATTGGATTAGTCCGTCCCATTGATGGACGTGATAAAAGGCCATTTAGAATTACTACCAAACAAGCCCACAAAACAAAAAAGTAAACCCTCTAAACAAAGGAATCTCATTTAGAATATCGTTCAAATTTGATCGCGGAACTATTGATGGCTCTGTTGATCGGCGCGGCGGTGCACGCGGCAGTGAGGAAGATTGGCGACTTGGTTGCCGACGAAGAAGCTATTAGACTGATTCCTCCCGAAATCTTCATCTTTTGAAATGGAATATGGTGCAATTTCATCCGATTTCAATTCGTTAGAAAAACACATCTATGACAAAATATAAAAGAAATAATAATTTATGGACTTTTATTATTTTTTTATTTCGTTCTGTCATTATATATAATAAAAAAATTGAGATAAATAACATTAAAAATAAAATTAAATAAAATAGTATTATTACACTCTTTATGTTTAAAACTTCCGATAATTTTTTTACCTTTTATCATTAAAATGACAACAATTTCCACAGTACTCGAAATAATATAAAATTTTAATCATTGAAAACTAGACATCTGGTCAGAAAAATTCATGGGTCACACGTTAAATTTGATGATGATTTATCATTCCAAAAGTTAATCAAATTTGTCATTAAAAAATTAATGAATTTTCCATTTATTTTATTAAATTTAAATTTATTTATTTATTAAATTTGATAAATTAATGAATTTTATCTTTGATTTCACGTTTTACTAATAAAATATTATTGGAATACTTTAAAGTTTTATCACATATTCACAACACTATAAGCACATTTTTTAAAAAAAATTCAACATTTATACGATTTATTAAATTTGTTATTACGAATAATAAAATAATTTATTAAAAATATGTGCATCACTAAAAAAATTTAAAATTTTCAAGATGAACTCGTATGATATTTCACTTTAAAGTTGCAAAATAATTTAGAAAAAATATTAAAATCAGAAGCGATTATGATAATTTTCGCATGAGGTACGTTTTTAATTGTTTAAACTAACAACTAACTTGTAACTGCTTTTAATTTGAACGTTTCCTCTGAAATTATTTGACAACTTCATAAGACAATAATATACGAATTCATCTTGCAAGTTTTAAAAATTTCGATGATGATCGTATTTTTAATTAATTATTTTGTTATTTGTAATAAAAAAATTAAGTAAATAAATAGTTAGGACAACTTAGCCACCCTCCCTCATATATATATATATATATATGTAATTAAATAAAAAAGTATCACTTTTTAATTTTATCATCTAGCTAAGTAAATATTTTTAGATTAATTTGAAATTTTACCATAAATCCACAACATTACGAGACAACATTTTGAAACATTTCAAAAAAAAATTAATATTGGTATGATTATTATATTTTTTATTAGAAATAATGAAATATCTTATTTTAATATATTTTTAATTTGAATCTTTTTTATCTTTATTTGCAATTATTCTTTTTTTTTTATCATTTCAAAATAAAAAAAAAATTGAAAAAATAGTTAGTTTTTAATTTAATTTTATTTCCATAGTTTTTAGTTTTAGTAAGGTGTAAAATTTAGAGTCCACACGAGAGATAAGATTGCGTCATAATTCAGTTGGCTCAGAGATAGTAGATTAGGTACAAGAGCCTAGGTTCGACGTCTGCGCTATCCTAGTATGAGAGTTGTTACCCCCAATGTTGGAGTATCTCATTGGAATATCAGGTAAAGACTTCATATTTCGGAGCCGATGAGTCACCGTGATTTAATTCTCTCACAAACTATCGGGTCAGGGTGAGAGGGCCCTAAGGGCGAGGAATTTTGACTTTTGAGTACAAGAGATAAGATTACGTCAAACAAGTGGGTAGGACCCATAAAATTAATATTATACATATTTTATATACTTTACTTATTTTTATAGCATTTATAATATTAAAATAAATATATTTTTTTATAAGCTATTGCAATGACATTTTTAAATGCATATATTTAAAATAGTTACAACGATTCGATAATTTTTAAATCATTTAATTTGATAGTAGTATTTTAATTTAAACATGAAATTTTGATGAGAGACTAAATAATAAATAAATTATTAATATTAAACTTAAATATGAGTATAAATATTAATATTTTACTATTATATATTGTTTTTATTTCTTACAGAGAAAAGAAGTCGTTGGCGGCCGAGTGAGCATCGTTTTCCTCCCGCGTGGAAACTTCTTGAGCAAGAATCCAATCCACCAAGACTTTCTCTCTCGACCTCACCATTACAGGCTCGTAACTCTGCTACTTTTCTTCCTGCTCTTCCAATTTCTCAATTCTTTTTTATCTTGCTGAAATTTTTGATCCGATCCAGAACTCCTCGTGTTTAATCTGCTTCTGAAATGAGCTTCCTGAAGCCTTATGTATTTTACGAGTTCCTCCCCTCGCAAAGGAGGATGCCATGCCAAAATTGGGGGTTCCTCAGATGGCCGGGTTTCGACGGGTTCCTTAGGCTTTTGGTGGTTTTTCTATTGTGGTCTACGTTCTCTGAGATTAAGTTCATACCTTCTTCTTCTATGTACCCCACTCTTCACGTTGGAGATCGTATCATTGTAGAAAAGGTTAAACTCTTCCTTTTCTCTAGATCTTTTTTAGCATCTTGGATCTACTTGTTTCCTCAAAGTGTTTAGTTGTGAGTGCATAGCTTAACTCACTTACAAGAATTCGATATTGTTTTCTGCATTTTTTTTTGGGTAGACTATAAAATGTGAATTCCGATGCATATTATTTAGGATTATAAAGCTTTCCTAGTAGGTCGTCTGCTGTATTCTGCGATTTCACCATTATGATAGTGACCATTGTTTTGCCATTAAAATGCAAAGGATTGTGAGTTTGAATAGGTTTCGAGTATATGTTTATATGGTCTAACGCTGTATTCATTTGATAAATTTTTCTTTTATGTGAACTCTTTATATTTTGGGTTTGAAGTGAATGCTCTAAACTTGTGACAGTGCTGTTATATCTCAATAATTCTTAGTGTTTCGGGGATGTACTTTATCTGCTTTTGTTTGCTTGATTTTATGTCGAATGCATCACTCGTATGTTTACTTGCTGCTATTTTTTATTGCCGTCATTTATCGAGATGAAATGAAATCCCTATGAAAAAGCTCCATAGTCTCACTCGTCTTGCCGTGCTACTGAAAATCCACCATTTTAAGCTCAAATTTCCTTTTTCGTTTTACTAAATGCTCATCTTCAGCAATTCTATTATATGCCAATAATTTATTTATGGTGGTAGGTGCTTCTTTATTATTTCTGCCTTTCAAACTTTGTTTATTTATCTATGTTGCAAAGTTGCTAAAAGGTGTTATTTTACAAGCATTTCTCAAGATGAAATAAATTTTAATAAACTGAATGATTAGGAAATCTTGGAGGTATTTAGGTGACAGTTGTAGTTGGACGGACAACGTACATCATCCATATTTCTAGTGATGAAAAGTACTATCAAAATTTCTTCCACGTGCTATTGTCGCCAATCTTCGATGCATTTCTTGATTGCCATGGGAAATATCAGTTTCTAGTTTATTAGAATTCTTTCGAATGAAATTTATTTATTTTATCTCTATAGGCATCATATTTCTTCAGAAGTCCAGCTGTGCGTGATATTGTGACATTCAGAGATCCAACATGGGTAAGTCGTAATGGATGACTTGCTTCATATTTTGCCTTAGTCGGTTCAGTACTGAGCTTCCATTCAAATCCTGATTTTTCTTAGCAACAAGGAGATGGCGAAAGAAGTGTTTTCATAAAGCGAATTGTTGCAAAATCAGGAGACTTCGTACAGGTATAAATAAATAATTTGTTTTGTTTTTCTTCATATTTCATATCTATTATGGGCTGATTGAAATTTAAATGAGAAGCTTCTCCGTAATGTCCTCTCCAGCAACTGGTTTGAGATTTAATTTGTGCATAGATTTATCATCACCAGCTACTGGAAGAATATATCATGAGCTCCTCATTTATACGATTTTCTTCAACAATATAGATTCAATATGGAAAGCTTTTTGTGAATGGAATTGCGCAGAAGGAGGATTTTATTGCAGGGAGGCCATCATATATAACCTCTTCAACTGTGAGTTATTCTAACAGTATTCTTTTGCGTTTATAAACTGCTCAAGAAAATATTATTGCAATATTAACTGCTCAAGAAAATATAAATTGTTAGTGAAAGTATCAAACAACTAAATGCTTAACTTCTCCTAGTCATTTACAACTTTTTCGATCACAAAAGACTATTAACTCGATAACGTTGCAGTTTTTATCCGTAGTATGGTGAATTTCATGCTAAGAATTCATTTCTGAGTTTGTGTGTAAGTGACCTGGCTAGAAAAACAATGCCTAAGCATGGGGAGAGGATAGTGAGACCTCGAACATTGACAGAATATTGTCTCATCCAATCTTAATCATGTATTATAAAGTTACATTTTTAGGAAGAAATCTATTTCAACATCCATGAATTTGTTACTTCCATGAATTTTTGTATTTATATGTTTATCTTGTCTTAACTGGCAGCTGGTGCCTAAAGGTCATGTTTACGTGTTGGGCGACAACCGAAATAACAGCTATGATTCCCATATTTGGTCCGCATTCTAAAATCATTGTCATCTGTACTAAATATATTATGTCTCGTTGGTTGTTCCGGCTAAACTTGGAGGTTTATTTGCTTGCTTTAAATCAGGAAAATCAATTGAGGGAAAGAAATCAGAATCTACAAATATGATAATTAGAAGAATAAATAAATCGATACCCTGAATTATTCACTTTTGAGCTACTTGTGAATTCTGATTTCTGATACATGACATTCATTTCTGTAAGGCTCAATGCATATCCTTAAAACTCTTATATTTTCCTGGTATTTGATACACAGGGGACCGCTTCCAGTAAAAAACATCATCGGCCGATATGTGACACGTTTTTACAGACCGTCGAACCACTAACGGGACGCAGACCGAACCTTGATTGATTATTGGATTGCTCGGAGTGCCTGGGAATAGGCAGATTTGTATGGCAATGGTCTGTAAATTGAACTTAGAACAAGTAATTATCAGTTAAGGTGTGTTGAAGTTGATTTTGGATCTTGATTTGATTAAAAATATCAAAGCATTTTGTAGTCTGATCTTGAGTCGATGAAAGAATGAAGACAGCTGGTGTGGGAAGAATTTTGTGCTTTTGTCTGCAGCAAAATCATAGATAATGGACGGTGGATACGACGTCAACTGGACAAGTGGTGGGTCCTCAATGAAGACCTTTTCTATTGAAAATGGAGAACCATCAGATTAGGTCAAAGTCAACTTCTTTCAAATCGGTGTTGATTTTCTTTACGTCTCAATTCTCAAATAATGAATCTTCTGAGAAACATGAAGTGCATGCGACCACACCGGATCATGCATGCGCCTCTCAAAACGTGTTATTTCAATAATATTAATAATTAATTATTTTCTAAGCCATAGAATTCAAATAATTAAAACGTGTTATTTTATTAATTAAATCATCATAAGAAACAAGGAGAAGGTTAAATGATGGTAACTGCTCAAAAAATCGTGTAGTTTCTCAATTTATGTGACAATTTTACGTATTGATGATGTCACGTACGTGTTACCAACGTTAACATAGTTCACTAAGAATAACTTTTGTAGTCGAGGGTCGAACATCCCAATTTTCCTCCAATCTCGACTAAAGAGTATAGTCAGATTTTTAAATACGAGAAACATAAGCCTCAAACAACTAAAGACAATGAAAAAGACCCGACATATCTGCCTACAAAATTGCATTCATCCGAGTAACCTCGAGCAACGAGACGTTTGTTCGTTCTTTCATGAATTATTAGTGACGGTAATGAAATATATCAATAGATGATCGAAACCTAAATAATGTATTGTAATAATTGGAAAACTCGCGGTACGGTTGTGTAGTTATGGAAATAGATAGAGAGAGAGAGGAAGAAAGAAGGAGAGAGAGAAGTCTGCATGAGCATAGCTCAGTCGGTTCAGAAATGGTAGAGTTAGTAACAAGTGCCAATGTTCAAATCCTGACCGTCGCAGTGTGAGAGTTGTTACCTCTACTGTGAGGTAGCTCTTTGTGAACGGAGGTAAATGCTTTACATCTCTAGCCTATTGAGTCACCGTGACTTATCTCTCCACAAACTGTCAAACCGAGGTATGATGACCCTGAAAACGAGAGATTTTGACTTTTGATAACAAGAAATAGAGATGAGAGAATTAAATTGAGTGGGAGAGAACAAAATAATAATAATTAAAGGGAAGAAGAAAAAGGAGGGGGATTGACTCTTCAAAGATACTAAGACTGAGCAAGTGTCTTTCTCTAATAGCCCTCCATTTCTCTACTTCTTATCAAATATTCGNCCGCCCCCCTTCTCTCTACACTTGTCCGTTTCTGTTTTTCTTGTAGACTGAGCTTTGACTTCTTAAATTTCATCTGTAATTACTGCTCTCTTTTTCTGCGGGTACTTCATCTTCTTCACCTTTCAAAGATTTTTTTCCTGTTTTTGAGTATTCTGATTCTCTGCTTGTTTTCTCATGCAAAAGATGGCTGAAAATGGCGCTGCAAGGACCCACCTCCCCCACAACCAAGTTTTCAATGTTTCTTCTGAAATGATGCCTCAAGGTGCCTCCAAATGTTTCGATGACGACGGCCGGCTGAAGCGAACCGGTGAGAATTTCTCCGATTTGAGCTTGGAATGGTTTATTTATTGTCAAATTTTTGAGAATTTTTTCTGGTTTTTTTTTTAATCAGGGACTGTTTGGACGGCTAGTGCTCATATAATTACGGCGGTGATCGGGTCCGGAGTTCTCTCTCTAGCTTGGGCCACCGCTCAGCTGGGATGGATCGTCGGCCCCACCGTAATGTTCTTGTTCTCCTTTGTTACTTACTACACTTCCGTCCTTCTCTCCGCTTGTTACCGGTCAGGCGATCCTATCGCCGGAAAAAGGAACTATACTTACATGGACGCCGTCAGAGCCAACCTCGGTATATTTCAAAACTTGTCTTCCCCAAATTATTTTCCTCAGATCTCTTCGTCTTCTCCGCATTTATTCTTTTGGATTTCAACGTTTTTCAGGTAAGCGAATGGTTAACATTTGTGGGTTCGTCCAATATCTGAATCTCTTCGGAGTGGCCGTTGGCTACACTATAGCTTCATCGATCAGTATGATGTGAGTAATCATATAAACAAAGCCCGGAATTTTATCGGTCTTTTTTTTAATCTTGTTTTTGAATGATTTCAACAGGGCAATCAAAAGATCAAACTGTTTCCATGAAAGCGGAGGGAAGAATCCTTGCCAGATAAACAGTAATCCTTACATGATAGCATTCGGAGTTGTCGAGATTATCTTCTCTCAAATCCCAGATTTCGATCAGCTTTGGTGGCTCTCCATCGTCGCTGCTGTCATGTCCTTTACTTACTCCTCCATTGGGCTCGCTCTCGGTATCGCCAAAGTTGCAGGTTGAAAAATGTACTTTAATGAATCATTTCAAGTGCAGGGAGAGGAGGAAGAAGACGAGATTAATTTTAGTGGTTTTTTTTCAGAAACTGGAAAAATTAGAGGGACTCTGACCGGAATAAGCATCGGAACCGTCACTGAAACTCAGAAAGTATGGAGAAGCTTTCAAGCACTTGGGGACATAGCCTTTGCCTATTCTTACTCGTTGATCCTCATAGAAATTCAAGTAAAACCCAGAATTTATTATGAAACAACCTTAATTATCTTCGTTTTTATATGCCTTTTAATGTTTTGTTTTTTCACGATCAGGATACGGTAAAATCTCCACCATCCGAATCGAAAACAATGAAAAAAGCAACTCTGGTTAGTGTTTCTGTAACAACCCTCTTCTACATGCTCTGCGGTTGTATGGGCTACGCCGCATTCGGCGACTCATCGCCGGGAAATCTCCTCACCGGATTCGGCTTTTACAACCCGTTTTGGCTTCTCGACATAGCCAACGCCGCCATTGTCATCCATCTCGTCGGCGCCTATCAGGTCTATTGCCAACCCCTCTTCGCATTCATCGAAAAATACGCCGTCGAAACATTCCCAAACTCCAAATTCATCACCGGAGAGCTAGAAATCCCCCTCCCCGGCTTCAACCCGTATAAACTCAGCCTCTTCAGACTGGTTTGGAGGAGTATTTTTGTGGTCATCACCACCTTGATCGCCATGCTTCTCCCGTTCTTCAACGACGTCGTCGGCCTGCTCGGAGCGCTCGGATTCTGGCCTCTGACCGTTTATTTTCCGGTGGAGATGTACATAGCCCAGAAGAAGATCGAAAAATGGAGCCCGAAATGGGTGTGTTTACAGATTTTAAGCGCGGCTTGTTTGATGATTTCAATTTCAGCAGCTGTTGGGTCAATCGCTGGAGTCGTACTCGATCTCAAGACCTACAAACCCTTCAGCACAAGCTTCTAAAATTTCAAGAATTTTACTCCCAAAATCACCAAGTGATGGATATAATCTTAGCCTTGTTGTAATTCTCTCTAGTTTTTTGTATGTTACATTGCAACCCAAATGGACAAGAAAATATCAATCCAATTTTAGGTCAACACATTTCATTTCGGCTCAAGAACAGAACTGCTTTACTCTCTGGTTTCTCTCCTCCCCTTCCGGAGAACCCCTTTTCTCCGATCGGCCGTCGGACTCTGTCTCGGGCTTTTGCTTCTTCAGCCTTGTCCTCAAGGTTGTAATCTGGAAATTGCTCTGCGATGGCCCTCGCTTCTTCCCTGGTAGCTTCTTCTTCTGGCCCATCACTCCACTTGATCAGCACTTCTCGTCCAGCCGGAGTAACTCTCTCCCGAAGCACCTTTTACAAAACAAGGTTAATAACATTTTATTTATTAAATTATAGTATTAGGATGTACCTTGAAATTTAAAAGTATTTAATGAATATTTTAAAATTTATTATAATTTTAATGTATAACAAATTATCACACTCAATTTTGTTCGGGAGAGCAAACCGAGCCAGAATCGCAAAACTGGATTGGAACTGCCAGTTTTAATTCGGTCTTAGTTCTAATTTTTAAAAAATCGTAATGTATGAGGCGACTTCGATGTTAAGAAGTAAAAAATCGTGAAATCGGAATCAAGACCATGAGTCAAAAAAATTCTAAATTGAGTAAAAATCGACCTAAACCCTAATAAATTCCAATATAAATCCTAAAATTGAGTATGAAATCACCAATTACTTAAATTCGATCTAAATATAATAAAAAATAAATTTTATTGTTATATTGTATTCATTTTTAAATCTAAATAAAAAGAGTTAAAACTTGAATGAAACTAGAATAGTTAATTTTGATGTCAGTTCTAAAAATCCAGAACCGTGAATTTCGATTCAGTTATATTTTGAGTAAAACCGAGTCAGACCGACATGTGCTCACCCTTAATTTTGTTAGTAATTTTAGTCAATTTATTAATTTTAAAGAATTTTATTTTTATTTAATTATAAAAACACTAATAATATATTTGTATTTTTATTTAACTTAGCTAATTTTACAAAAAATAAGATTGTCATTAAATTAATATTTATTATGAAAAATAAATATAGAAATTGTAAATTTATTTTGCAAGTCGTATTATTGGCGACGCTACCGGAAACCCTAGGCTTTCCCCTTCTAATATTATCCCTAACTTCCTTTGGCGGCAGTTTCCTCTGTGATTGCAGCTCCCTCTGGAAATCGACGCCGCCTGAAGGATTTTCATTTTTCGTAAGTCCCTCCTATCTTCTTGACTTCTGTTTCTGGGCTCTGTCTCTCACAATCTCGATCGTTTTATCAATCTCCGAAGCTCTTCATTATTATATGCATCCACCGCTCTGATTTCTCACCGCGTGTATAAAGATCTGACTATGTTGAAAAATAATTTGAATTTTCGGAGTTAATTTGTGTTTATCCTGATGCTGTCAATTTTCCACATTCTACTTGCTTGTATTTGACTGCTCTGATTTGTATTTTTTTTTTTATTGTGATTCTTCAGGAAATAAAAGGAAACTAGACTGCGAAAACAATATGTCGGGGTAAGTTAAATACTTACTTTTTATTTGATATTAGAGATGCCATGTTTCCCGTTCGATTTGCGTTTTTTGATGGATGCATTTGATTACTGCATTTGATGTTCAGTTACTCAAATATGCTGAATGATTTCCTTAATGCTTTCTTTCATTCTGTGTCGTGTTATTTGCTCTTCCCAGTTTTTGAGAGAGCGTTAAAGTACTTCAAATTGGTTTCGTTCCTTTTTTATTGTTAATAAGCTGTACAGGAAACCTGTATATTCTACGTGAAGATGGCGGATGAAGACAATGTGTTGCGAAATTTAATAATATGTTGTAATTTTGATTAATTAGATAGTTTGACATCCATGCGAGTTTTCTCATTGACATATAATCCTATTGTCTTCTAAGAACAGTTCTCTGCATAAAATTATATTTTTTTTCTTTGGAAAGAGTTTATAAAGATAGTTTCATATGGTTGATGAGTTTGGTTCATTGATTGGGCTTGATTCCAGCTGAGTAATTTATCCTAGTAGCTCAGTTTTGAAATAAAGCTTTTTAAATGTGTTTCTCATTCAGTCAATTTCTTTCTTGCAGTGAAGAGGGTGTTGTCTCAGCCGAGGTTCCTGCACCGGCTCTAGGTGAGGCCATGGACATCATGACAGCATTGCAGCTTGTCTTGAGGAAATCATTGGCACATGGAGGTCTTTCCAGGGGCCTTCATGAGGGCGCAAAAGTCATTGAAAAGCATGCAGCTCAGCTATGTGTTTTGGCAGAGGACTGTGATCAGCCCGACTATGTCAAATTGGTTAAAGCCCTTTGTGCCGAGCACAATGTAAACCTCATGACTGTTGCCAATGCTAAAACCCTCGGCGAGTGGGTTGGAGTAAGTACTTAATTTCGTTTAAATATTTCTCTTTCTGGTAAGCAATCAACTTACCGTTCGTCATCGACACAAGTTCAAATCCATTATCTTATAGCAAAATTCATTGAAGTTTACTCTCTTATATGCAGTTGTGCAAGATTGATTCAGAAGGAAAAGCAAGGAAAGTTGTCGGTTGCTCATGTGTTGTAGTGAAGGTTTGTAATTCATGAGTAAATTGCCTTGCCTTGCTATCATGGTGTGTTTACTGAGAGCGGTCTATGTTTCTTCTGTTCTTAATTCAGGACTTTGGGGAAGACCACGAAGCTCTTCACATTGTTCAGCAGCACGTGAAGGCAAACTGAAGCTTTAATTCTGGATTGATCTTTCGTTTTTGTCGGTTATGATGTTCATCGGATGTGAACTTTGTCGTTCATACCCACAATTTAGAATACTAATTAGTATTAAGGAGTTGATAAATGGAAGACAATGATCCCATGATCGACAAACTTGTTGCTTTAAAATTGATAATTTTAATCTGTATGTTGATTTTTGGAATATGAGGTTTGCTTTCCATGGAAAACTCTAATTTCGTTTCAATTTTAATTTAATTTAATTTAATTTTATATTTAAAATAAATTAAAATATAATAATAAAATAATTTTTTTATTATATTTAAATTATGTTTTAAGTAATTAAATTGATTTATAATTAATTTTAAAATTTTACTAAAATTTGAGTTAGATTGTCATTCGATTTTGATTCGCCATCTCAATTTCATATTTGCCGTGACCGATTTAGCTCAGCCATCGTGTCGCATTCTCCGACCTGACAGACCCGGTTTTGGTTGCAGAGCGTCGCCATATTCTTCGAATCTGGAGAACAAACTCCGGAGAGCGATTCAATTCTCTTCATCTCCGAAATCAGGGGGACCTTAAAATGGCTTCCGTTCTTAGCTTCTCTTTGATTCCACAATCTTACACCAAGCCTTCCTCTCCGTCCCGCAATTCTGTCTCTCTTTGCTCTTTCGCTCCCTGTCCTTCCACTTTCTCTCTCCCTCTCTCTCCACTTAAAGCTACTCATCCCGTTACGTCCGCGGTATGTTTTGTTTTCATTTTTTTCTGTCTAGTTGTATCAAATGCACGCGATTCCGGGGTTTCTTTTTCTTTGTACGATTGGAATTTGGCTTGCGTTTCTCTGCGTTTTTGCGGAATCTGAAGCAACAGCTTCTTGGAATCTGAAATTCAAAATCAGTTGTCCCGAGGAAGTTATCGTTTTTAATTTCTTTCCTGTTTTATGAAATTGAACGCTCATTGATTTGCATTGGAGAATGATCTATAATCTGTATTTCTTTTTACCAGCTTATGGTTTCTGCAAAACATGAACCTCTTCGGATTATGATATCTGGCGCTCCTGCTTCGGGCAAAGGCACACAATGTGAGCTCATCACCCAGAAAGTAAGCCATTTTCTTAACTTGCTTATTTTCCCTCTTAGTTTTGATATCTCGTACTGGCAAGAAGATTTGGGCTGTTTACGTGTGGGGATCAAAAAATTAGAGCTAAAATTCAACTCTTATTTTGTAATTGACTGAGTCATGCATGGGCTACTTTAATTTATACCAATTGCTTGCCATGAGCAAGTGATTGTATGGACACGCAGTTTGGTAGCTGTTCTAAGCATTAACGTTGATTTCATGATGGAATTTCGATGAATTCCAACTACTTCTACAGAGAATGCATTTTCTGTAGTTAATACCATGCATTTCTCATTTTGGACTGCCAATGGAGACAAGCAGATTGAATCAAGTCAAACTCCTGTATGCAGTATGGTTTGGTGCACATTGCTGCCGGAGATTTACTGAGAGCAGAGATCGCTGTTGGTAGTGAAAATGGAAAAGAAGCCAAGAAATTCATGGAGAAAGGGGAATTAGTCCCTGATGAAATAGTTGTGATGGTAAGAAAATCTTTTTCATCCTTTGACATGTTGGAGTTTCCTTGCTAACTACAATTTTTTGCATTTTAGATGGTGAAAGATCGTCTGTCACAACCGGATTCTCTAGAAAATGGATGGCTTTTGGATGGATATCCTAGGAGCGCTTCCCAAGCAGTTGCTTTGAAAAATTTTGGCTTTGAACCAGATCTGTTCATTCTTTTAGAAGTAAGTGTCAGGATAGACCCATCTTTTACTCTAACCTGAATTCGTTGTGTTGACTTACTAGATTTTCTTCATCTTATCAAATAAGCATCTGATCAATGCCTCTTCAATGTGTCATATCCATTTTGTTTTTCGGTAGGTCCCTGAAGAGATTCTTGTCGAGAGGGTAGTTGGCAGAAGGTTAGATCCCGTAACTGGGCGTATATATCACCTAAAGTATGCCCCTCCAGAGACCGAAGAGATCGCTGCCAGAGTTACACAACGATTTGATGATACAGAAGAAAGAGTATGTTCTTGAATGTTTCAAACTATTTTCTGAAGACCTAGAATAATGGAAGGGTAGTATAGAAGGTGGAAAATCAGCCATTAAACTGAGTTCATGATTGGTCGAATAAGCACACGAGTTTTATTTTTCTTTATGTCGAGATTTTAGGCATGAAAAACTTAACTCTAGCTTATACAAAGTCTATATAATGACGATCAGTAAACAAAATAAAAAGTCCTACATTTGAACAAGGGGAGTAGTGCAAATACAAATCTTATCTTATCCTTGTCAGATTAGAAAAAGAAAACACTTGGAAGATAAATTCCTTATATTCCTTCTATATTTGGCTTTGAGCAGGTGAAATTACGATTAAACACACATCGTCAAAATGTGGAAGCCGTGTTATCAATGTTTGAAAACATAACTGTTAAGGTATCTCCCTTGCTTTTACATCTATTTGTATCTGTGTATATACATCTGTGCTTGTGTGTATACTGGGTGGTATGGTAGAACATTAGATAACATATCAAGAGTGGGCAAATTAGAGATTTATTAGTTGAAGTCTAATGGATTTAGGGTAAAGTGATTAAGTGATCAAGAGCCATTAAACTTAAGGGTAAAGTGATTAAGTGAACAAGAGCAATAATGTCTTGAACTTAAGGGGCATAAGCAGTTAAGTCCTCATCTTTAGGAACACCATCAAGGACTTAATATTTGTATCAGGTTGGGCAAATATTTTACAGAAATAATTGCTGATTTTCAAAGATAACTGTAGAAGCTGATTTTCTAAACAAATTCTTTCTTTTTTGGAAATCGCTCAAAAGAGAAGGTCAAGTGAGAAACGTAATTTCTTTAACAACGACCACAAGGACTTGATGTTTAAAATTCCTTAGTTCAGGAAGTTATTTTCTTAAAAACAAGTATAAGGATCAACTTGCTCTTCGCTCCTAAATTTAAGGACAAATATGTGCTTTATTTATACCAAGGTTAGCACGGTTAATAATATTAGCTCAAGTATTAATTACACGACCTTGACTATCAACTACAAATTAGTTGAAATTGAAATCATTTAAGTTGAAAGTCAATAGTGTTAATACCTAAATTGGAGAATCATATACCTACTACAGTCCAAGCGGTTAGGAAGAATAATAAAGAACAAGAATTGTTGAAACTAGCATATTAGAGGATCAATCAGGCAAAATAACTATGAGCATCTACGATATTATAAGTTTCTTCTTCTTGACCGCATCTGTAACATTCATTAGCATATTCATTTTTTGTGGTTTCCCTAATCAAACTAGAAGTTACCAAGGTTAATGTACACTTTACCCTGGTTGAATTCTTTTCGAGATTGAAACATTACTCTTTCATAAAGAATTCAATCATCATGCTGTTATGAAAACCACAAAATTGCTGATTATATCTTAGACCATGTGTTGTCAGTGGGGAATAGATTTGCTACTTGGACGGAATTTACTGTCCAACAGACATATCATGGAAAAGAAGGTATATTCACTATTGCAATTTGGTTTATGTTGTTGCAGATCGATGGAAGCGTCGCCAAGGACGGTGTCTTTGCTCAAATCGACGATGTCTTGTCCAAGATTCACGAACAACGAACAGAGACATCGATTGTCGGCTAGCAATTTTTTAATCGCAGCCGCCTCAGAATAGGCATCAATGCTTTGCTATTCTTACTTGGCTTAGTATTCTCAAGATGAAGTAGTGAGTTTGATAATTTCAGCCATCAACTTCCAAATTAGATTCCAAAAATGGCTTTCTGCTCCATCTTTAACATATATTACAGTTAAAAGATGAATGCAAATCTACCCAAAATCGGCAATCTTTGGCTCGTAATCTTGTTGGATGATTTTATGTCTCGATAAACTATGGGTGGAGTACAATCATGGTGCAAATAAGCAATACCTTTTGCAGCTCCTAGAGCAATTTAATACCTCTTGTACCATTCATTCTTCTTCCAAGAGCTTCAGAAAGATTTCCATTCAACCTGTACTCAAGAACTAGATAATTCGATCCTCCTTTCGTCAAGCAAGCGTTAAGCTTCAATACGTTTCTATGTCGGATCGTGCCTAAAGTTCTCGTCTCAGCTTCTAGAACCTTCATCGGATCTCCTCTGAGTTTCTATGTGGCTAGCCTTTCCCCGTCCCTCCGTTTTCAATCAGATTGTCTTATTCCAAATTGCATAGCTCATCACAATCAAATTCAAAGAGGTGGAAAGAGGAAAGCTTCCATTTTGGATGGACAAGAATCAAATTAGTCTGTTTTTGAAAAAGATTAGTCCAATTTCCGAGCCTAAAAAACCACTTATAAAAATCTAAATAATTATGCTTCTTCGATCCATGATTTTTTTTTTGTATCGTACCGTTGAATTTTCTCGTGAGTCACATTGATATCATCGTGTACATCTACAAATTTTGTGGCTTAGTAAACTCTTTTATGTTTACTAGTTTCAAATTGTTGGTCGCCAATATTTTTATATTTACTAGTTTTAATTTTTGGTCGTCATTTGAGTTGTAAAATCCAAGCAAATTAAGAAAATGTGTTTTTTTCATCCACTCGTATTTGATTCAAATTTGATTTTTTTTTTCAAATCATTTTAAGTCTAATAGGGGTACATCATAAGAGTTTATACTTTAAATTATACATTTTTTTATTGACATATAATTTTTAATAAATTTTTTTATTTTTTTTATTTGAAAAATTATAATAAACTGTATTATTATAAAAATTTCACGAAATTTATAAATTATTGTCTTATAATATTTGAAGTGCGTAATTAAAATTGAAAGTCAATATCATAATATTTAATAATTTATATAGGTAAATTAAAAAAATTAATTAAGAAATTGAATGTTCTCACTAACCTATCATGCTAGCTGAGGCATGACCGGTACCACAGTTACGTGAATGTCCGTGTGTCGATGGATTTTAGGTGATGTGGTTAGAGGTGGGTAATGGGCGAGCTGGCCAAGTCGAGCCAGAGCTCGGGTGGTGTGTATTTCACGAGGAAAATCTAATGGGCCTGAGCCGAGCCCGAGGTTTTAATAGTTGGCCCGCTCACTAACCCGCGAGCCTAAATCATTTCGGTTTTCATGATTTGTCTTCTCCCAATATCACGACTGAACAATAAACTGCGGGTTTTGGGCGAAGCTGAAGCAGAACCGGTTAAAGGCTGGATTTGAATTGGTTTTTACATATTAAGCGCAATTTTATTGAATTCTCGGTGAGAAAATTGATTTGAAAAATATAAATTTCCATACTTTCCATGGAATTCAGAATTTGAGATCTCCTCTCGTTTGTAGCTTCCTAGAAATTAAGCCGCGAGGCAGAGATGCAGAGGGTTGAGGTGGTTGTCGTAGTAGTGGTCTTGTCAGTCTTAGGATTGGCATCACCGTCTTCCTCCTTAGATGGTGACCGGAGTTTAAAGGCGGACGGAACGGTCTTGGAGCTTGACGATTCCAATTTCGATTCCGCTATTTCATCTTTTGATTTCATCTTGGTTGACTTCTATGCTCCCTGGTGTGGCCACTGCAAGCATCTTTCTCCTCAGGTCTCTTTCTACTCATCTTGTGTTTTTTTTTTTGCGCATACTCGCAGTGTATCATCTTCTAATTTCATTTATTTAACCTGTCGCATTGGATTTTTAATGTTTGAGCGCTAGTATATTTAATATGTGAGAACTANAAATCATTGTTATGGTGCAGTGCATACCCTACGTTAAAAATGTTTATGCATGGAGTCCCCAGCGACTATCGTGGACCAAGGAAAGCAGATTTACTAGTAAGTTACCTGAAGAAATTTGTTGCTCCTGATGTCCTCAATCTTGATTCGGACACTGCTATCAAGGACTTTGTTGAAGCATCTGGCACATTTTTCCCTATCTATATTGGCTTTGGCTTGAGTGAATCAGTTATCTCAAAATTAGCTGCAAAGTACAAGAAGAAGGCATGGTTTTCTGTGGCTAAGGATTTCTCAGAGAATGTAATGGTGTCCTATGATTTTGACAAAGTTCCGGCTTTAGTATCTATTAATCCTGCCTATGATAATGAGAAGAACAATTTTTATGGCCCTTTTGAAGGTTAGTGCATACCAACATATATTGTCTGATTTTCCATCTCCATAAAAGATATTACAATCAGGATACTTTTTAGCTTCTTGTTATTGAATCTACTTTCACACCCTTATTATGATGGTGTTGAATTTTTTTTTGCTTTCAAGTCCGGTCTTTGTGATCCAATTTGAGCTTATAAAAATTTATAGATCTTCTAGGAAGAATTCAATTCCATCTTCTAGGAAACATACTGCTTTAGCTGATTGTTTATTAGAGCTTTAATATCTGTCTATACCCATAACTGATCCTTTGGCAGATTTCGTCATCACATTTCCAAGAAGATTTGCAATAATATGGAAATTTTATCATCTTTTTTATGCTTATCTCCATGCCCATGATTCATATCTTCTTAATTTTTTGCATGGAGTAGTATTATAATCTATTAGAATTGAAAAAGGAAATCTAGGGAACAAAAGATCATTTGAGAAGAGGTATACGAATTTAAATCATAAGTGCATTGATTAATAGGGTTGCCATTTTTTGGAATGTAATTCTAGGCACTGATCTGATACGTTAATGATCTTGGTAGTCAAGTCTCCTTGAATAGACGTATGGGGGGGCTCATAAATAACAAGCGGTGTTTACCCGAACTATTATTTGAACTCGAAAATGATACATTTGTGGTTATATTGTTTTCTCTGTTTTATCTGGTCAATCACGTACTAAAATTCTTACTTATTATGCATCTTTGAGTTCAGACCCTATGGCATTTACTTTCACTTATTCATTTTTTTCAGTTCATTATCTCACTAGATATTCTATGTTTCTTTTCCACATTTGCAGATCACTTCTTGGAAGAGTTTATTCAACAAAGTCTTCTCCCTCTTGTCATACCAATAAATTATGACACACTAAAGCTATTGAAAGAAGAAGAGAGGAAAATCGTGCTTGCTCTCGTGGAAGACGAGGCTGAAGATAAGACCAAAACTTTGATTAAGTTACTGAAGGCGGGTGCAGCTGCAAATCGTGACTTGATATTTGCTTATGTTGGGGTTAAGCAGTGGGAAGAGTTTGCTGAAACATTCGGGGCTAAAAAGAAGACAGCACTACCAAAGCTGATTGTTTGGGATGGAAATGAAGATTACTTATCAGTAAGTCACTAGAACCTAAAGGATGATACCCATTGGTACGATGTCAAGAGTTTAACCATAGATATTCTTTTAATTATCTCAATAAATAAGAGAAAGATTCATTGATGTGTTAAAGTTATCCTGCCAAACTGTAATATGAAAAGAAGTAACCCATTCATGGTAGTTAAAATCCAGAAAATACAATGCGTCCCTCGATGGAATCAATGTCGAAGAAATATTTACTCAATTACGATGTTAATTTGCAGGTTATTGGTTCAGAAAACATTTCGGAAGACAACCAGGCGACCCAAGTTTCGAAGTTCCTTGAAGGATACAGAGAAGGAAGAACTATAGAACATAGAGTTCCTGGTCCGTCATTTTTGGGTTACATCAACTCCCTCATTGGCATCAGGACTGTGTATATTATCGTCTTTCTGGTTGGAATTTTGATGGTCATCAGGACCATCAACGGTGACGGAGATGACGAGTCGCCGGCAGAGGCTGTTGGTCGAGCCAGTGGTTCTTCTTCCGAGGTTAGAGATGATGAATTTAGAAGGGGAGAGAAGGAAGATTAGATTTAGAATTTTATGTTGCTGTTTATTTCTGATTTACACTGAAATTATTGAGTTGCTTGTGGATGAGAGATGTATCTGCATATTTGATGACCATTTTCTATCAAAATAACGTTATATTTATCTTTTAATTTTATCTTTAAGCAGTGCAATTAACGAAACAAACTTGCAATTACGCCAATTAACGAACGTTGTGACAGAAATTCATGTGATATGTTTACTTTCATACTTCATTCTCTAAGCATATTAACCGATATATCAATAAGTCATTAGTGAAATTATCGAAATAAATAAAAACGATGATCATTTGTCGTGTTTGCGAGTATAATTAGAAAATATAACAAAATAATAATAGATCAGCAGAAGATTCGGGTTAGCCGATAAAACTACATTAACTGACATGTACCCTCTTATTACACTCATCAGAACAGTTGCACAACCAATAATTCCAGCTTAAAAAGCAATCATCAACTTCTAATTTTACATAATTTACATTTTTACTGTGCGTTTAGACTTGAAACTCGAGTGAACACAACAAATCTGGTAACCAAATCAAGAAGTTGGAAAGACCGTAGGTCTCCCATTGATTTTCAGCCCCCTTGTTACATACAGTTCCTTTCATCATGTGTATCAGCATTCTGGAAGAGAGTGAGCTGAAGCAAAAGGAGAAAAACTTGCGGCCGATTCACTTAATCGCAAAGGGTTGTGTTGGTGGCTAGAAGAACCTATGAAGCTTGATGAACCATTGCTCGGGCTTCGAATATTCGAAGACAGGTATCTTGAATGAAGAGGAGATAAAGATGGGTAGCCAGAAGAGTACGGTGAAACCAAATGGGAAGGATAAGCTCTATGAGAAGATGCATTTCTCAAGTCTACAGAGCTTCTGCTCATACTCAAAGATGGTGAGATCCGGTAGGATCTAACGGAGTTTAGAATGTAAGGACTATTCGAGAGAGATTGGTTCTGGGAAATCGCAAGGGAGTGTTGTGAAGCTGGGATTATATGTATGGCAGAGGATATGGAAGATCTAACAGAAGACAAAAAAGAAGAAGAACCCAACGAGCCTGAGCTGGATAATAGCAGTGGTGTGGACTCTGAAGCTGGAGGATCGCCTGTCCTAGTTCTTGCATCGCGTTTGCATACAGGACAAAATGTTCTCCAAGAGGTAAGCCAAGAGTCTACACAAGAAGCATGAAATTCTGCAAAAAATGAACAAAGGTGCTTCAGTCTAAGACTAAGTGCCGTGCATTATTTATGTAAAGCATTGATCGCCATGTCTTCATAAGAAGCTAGCTACCCTTTTGTATCTTGCCTATAAACAGATTAGCAATTTTCATTCATAGTTTGTTTTGCGAAAGAATGAATATTGATCTCAAATCCATGTGTCTGCCTATGAAATCCAATCTCAAATTTCTCAGTCCTACATTCTTCCTCTCCCAGCAGAAGCCAGCCTCACGAAGTCTTTTCTAGTGACAGGTGCTCAACCTTATATTCTCACACGTACTATCTCATTACTAAGGTTTGTTTGTGATTTGAAATTGGCATTTATACATTTGTAGAGAAAAAGTGTCCTAAAACAACAAACATATATTATCTTTTCTTTTATAGCACTCTATTTAATTTTTAAATAGAGTAATTGACATGGCGTTGAGGTCTTGTCTTCTAGAGTCAAATAAATTACACCTGAACTGAAGTCCTTTATTAGTCAATAATAATTGTGTTCAGAGTAAATGTTGTCCGTAATCATTAATAGATAAAGTTGTTGATGTGAATATGCAAATGATAAATTTTTATGGTCAGATAAACTTACTGTGACCACATGGCAAAATTCTGAGCTTCTCACCAACAGTATAGTCTTCAAGGCATATGGCACAAGTAGTTGAAGTACAACTATCGTCTAAAACAGATGTAAAAATCAAACTTGGCATTGCTTTCACTAATCGACTGCTCATACCATGAAACTCACGAACACGTGGAGCTTGAGGTTGTTCTCGTCTAATACGATGCCTACGAATGAAGAAACAAGTAGCCAATACTGCAGACATAGCAAGTAGAGAAATAAAAGCAATTGCCATAATCGACCATGCTGAGTTTTCAAAGCTTGGGGTTATCCACACTTCCACGGTGTTTGCTAAAATGGCATACTTTTTCAATATCTCCCCAGATTCTTTTGCCACAAAAACAGCATGTATCTTAATGCCAGCAGAATTCCCAGCCACTGCAATTTCAAGATGATTAGAATACAGAATTAGTTTTATCTATGCAGATAAAGAAAACAAGATCAGCCATGAAGAAACTTCACTGGGACATTTTTCTTACTCTGTGCAGTTAATGCAAAAGAGTCCTTTATTTTTTGAACAAATATAGTGAGTCCAAAATATGCTATCGTCATTGAAATAAAACAATTATACACTAGAGATTTGAAAAACTTCAACTTGAAGAGATCCAAATTTGAGTCTGATTTCTCGGTAATGTGGTTTTTAAAATATTTTCAAGATGACATGCTTTAATTAGGAAAAAGGTGATTACTTGCAACTAAAGTGCTGCCTTCAACATTATCATAAATAATTGCAGCTTTAAACCCCGCCTTCTGTGCTCTTCTAACTTTATCTTCAAAGCTACATCCTCCTCTAATAGCAAGAACAAAAGGTGGACTAGTATTTGAAGCTCGATTCAGTTCATTAGTCAACGAAGAGCATCCATCAAGAGGTTCAGCCAAATACAACCTACCAGATTCCCCAGTTCCTTTCACTGCCGGAGCTGGATTAAAATTAGAATCAGTGTGAGGAAGAATCCAATATCAGAAGAAACACAAAAATATATATTATATATTCACCATTGCCCAAACACAACACCAAATCACAAGCTGCAGCATTTAAATGACTATCCAATCTTCAAAAAAAGTAAAAAAAAAAAAAAACTCCATCCCATTGAGGCGGCTATCTTAACCTAAACATATTGAACAGAAGACCTGTACAATTGCATTAACCTTATACAACGCAGTTCAGAATTGTGATTGTAATTCCATCCATTTCAAAACAGAAGATCGATTATAAAAACCAGTTCGATGCAAACAAAATTCGTCCGAAAAAAACACCCACATCTGAAATCCGATTAGATTAAATCTTGAGGAGAACAAACCGAAATTAGCTTCCACGTCGTCAAAAGAGAGAGTGACATTGTTCCCAATAAGCACAACATGAGCAGCAGTTCTGCAGAATGCAGACAAAATAGAGAGCAGAAGAAAGCCAAGAAAGCGACTCATATTTCGAATTGAGATCCTCGATCACTGAGCGAAGAGGAAGAAAAAGATTCAAAAGAAGCGAATAACTAGGGTTCCTCAATTACTGCAGATGGAAACATCAGCTTCCATCTCAGAGAGGAAAATCTCAAATCACCAAACAGCTGTAGCGACTGAGTTTTATCCGAGAGCTCGGATTTGGATTCCGGGAAATTTCGAGCGCATAATCCCCAGAGGCCAGAACCCTCTCCAAAATAAAATCTTCAATATTTTATTTAAAATTAATAATATTTACTAATTATAAAACTTATTGCGTTGTCCACAGCAAATACTTCCATGTATTTAAATTTATTAAATAAAAAAATGGTTTTGGGCTTTCATTATGGGCCCAGTTCATTTTGAGAGCATTACCCCCCTATCTGCTGCTCAACCTATCCATCTAATGTTTTGGGCTTTCATTATGGGCCCAGTTCATTTTGAGAGCATTACCCTGGCCCTATCTGCTGCTCAACCTATCCATCTTTGTAATTATTTGATATATTACCTTAATTAATTATTGATCACGACATTACAAGACCTTGGGCAATCGGTCATGTAACATTATGCATGTGTTGACCTATAATTCATAAATTAATATGGTTTACATTGTTTACATCCTAAGAGGACACTAGTCCATCGTGTGATGTGATGTCTCATCGCAACATGCTAGAAAGCGTGACTCATGCCTAGAACATCATGATCGTGACTAGGGGTGGGCATCGGATCGGATCGGGTCAATCCGATCCGATTGCTGTAAATCCGATATATTATCGGATTATCGGATCTGATCCGATAAGCGTTTTAAATGCAAAACACCCGAATCCGAATCCGATCCGAATTCGACAGATCCGATCGGATCGGATCGGATCAGATCCGATAAAATTGACCAAAAAACTTTCCTTAATCGCATCAGTGTAATAAAATCCAACAACCGTAATTCTTTCCTTAAATCGAAGGAAAATCATTCAGAATCGTGCTGCAAAAGGAAAGAAAGCAAAATCTACTCTAAAGATTTCTCAATCTCATTCAANCGGTGGGCTCGGCCGGCGCCTTGTTTGTTGATAAGATCGTAGCCATGGATGCTTGGTCTCGAAGATCTCCGAATGCAAGACGTTGACTCATAAACTGCACAAGTTCTTTTGCATGAACCGCAAAGATTGGTCAACCCTATTCTGTCGCGGATGCTCCGGGAGGCTGTTGGGCCGTCGGGAAATTTTACGTCTGGTTGACGATCTTCGTCCTTCGAGCATTCAACTAAAGCGGTGAAGAACGGGTCCATTTGGGCCATCTTCTTCGTCAGTCCAAAGTGGAATATTTTCGCGGTGGGTGGAGTTAAAGTCGGAGGAGGCAGGGGGAGATTCTCGAGGGAAGATTTCTCCTTCTCGAGGGCAGTTTGGCTCTTGGGGATTCCCGGAAAATTTTCCCAGGAAAATGGGACGCCGGAGGAGCGGCGGAACGAGACGGCTCGGCTGATCGGAGAGTCGTAGGGAAAGTAAGGCGATTCGAGAGAAGAGGAGGAGGATGAGAGGGAAGAGGTGGAGGAAAATGAAGAAGTCCGGCGAGCGTGGAGGTGTTTCTTCGCCGGAAGTAGGGTTCGAACAGGAGAGGCTGAAGAATCCATGGAAGTGGCCGGGGAGAAGACGATGGGTTGAAAATGGCGTCTCTGTTAAGCTCCACCAACTATCCTCACTGACTAGTGCCTATGGTGATATATATAATATAACATATATAATTAATATCTAATTTTAAACAAAGACGCGACACATTAAAAATGTACAATAAAATTTACAATTAATTCTATACCGATGAGTTAACACGAATCTGTTCAAATAGACAAAAACAATATGCACTACAAGATCCTTGAGGTGAAGTTGTATAATTTTTTAGGTGCTATGCTACAACATACCTATTCTATTGCTCGGCCGAAAAATTTGATGCGGCTATATATGTCTATCCTCGCCTTTCCGAGCCTTCATTAGACGGCATAGGATGGTTTTTAATGAATCTAAAGACAGAAGCATCCTTCAGCATCATTCATAGGTCCGCTTTCGCTTTAGGATAGTTGGCAGAATGGACATGAAACCAATAAGGAAAAGCACAGATAAAGTTTGAAAATCCTAAAGATCTTTGATGGTTTTCCGATCTCCGAGTGCAAGTCCAGCCTGATTATAGAGGTAAGAAAAGCAGGAGTAATCAGTGAAATGAGGAATATGCAGAAAGAAAATGCATAATCTACACTCGTAAGATACAAAATTTGAGTTCTATCAAGCAAAATAAGAGGCAATTTAGAGGAAAAAATGATAAATAAAGTTAAAATACGCATAAATCTCATGATGGGTACCCAAAGAGGCAGTATTCATAGTGAAGTTTCAATAGGGGAGAGCCCTACTGGCCAAGAAGCTTGTGCTTATTTAGATAAGAGAATGTCATGAAATGTGAAAACAAACAGATTGATTAGAAAACAATTCCAAAGGATTCAATGCGAATTCACGAAAGATAAGGTACCTAGGAGTCGACCTCTGTTCTTATGATTTAAGATTCATAAACTATTCTGATCAATGAGGATAATAAGTTGTTTCCGAACCAAGGAGAATTCATGCACATCTTGCTCCAATTTATCTTACTCCAATATCAATATTCAAACTCCAACCAGCAGAGACAGATAACCCTGAGTCCCAGTTCTACTCTTTTAAATTCTATAAAGCAGTGAGAGTCACAAACAAAAATGCATTTAACAACTACTACAGCAAGATCAAATGTATGTCCCTGACTAAGATAAGATAGTTCATAGAGAAATCAAATCTCCAATGAGATGATTAGGAAACTTACCTTCACTGTGATGTAAGATCCTGGGATGAGGCCAATTAAAGTCGCCAAAAAGAATATAGGAAATGGAATGTCAACGAAAGGTGATGCTAAATTGATGAAAAGGTTGGGCAGTGTTGGCGTTATCCTAAAAAAAAAGCATGTAATTGAGTAGCTTGTCTCTTCGCTTTGCTATCTGAGCAAGGATGATATATATAAGAATTGAGACCTTTATAAGCACATAAGACATAAATGATCGATTAATCTAGGATATATTATCATCTCTTGTTGGCGCCATGCGCACGAATTTGAAGCAAAGTCACTGTTTCTAGAGCGCGAGCGAGCGAGAGAGAGAGAAGCGGCAACTTCGACGGAGCGACCACGTCGCAAGACAATCAACGCAGATGTCCGCACCTTTAAAATATTAATTAAATATTTTAACTAAATTACGCTATAATTATGCTATTAATTTTTATATTACAACAAATTACTTACTGTGCTCTCCAAAGAGCAGTCCGAGGGATGGTGAATGCTTTAGGAAAGAACATTAGGCCTGGAAGTAACTTCCACACCTTGTCAGCGTCTGAGTCCCACACGAAAATACTGGTCATTGGAGGAGAACGACCATGATGGCCCCATTGAGATTCTGGAACATCGTAGCCGCCAATGAAGGAGAAGCTCTCTCCAATGAGAAGAAGATTCCTTTGGAAGGGAACGAAAGGTGAATCTGGAAACTGCAGGGGTCTGATTCTTATCTTCTACTTGTTTCAGTTTGCTCTTCTTGAGAGGCGACTCTTCCTCGGAATCGGATCCAACGTCAAGTAACCGATGTCAATAACAGACGAACCTGAGGAAGAATGTACGAGTTTCAAAGAGCAGATCGAAGCGGAAAAGATGCTCCCATGTAACTTCTTCTTGGTTTTCGCGACGAAGTGCAAGCAGCTCCGGCGTTTGGCTTTCGGGATGAGAGTCTGTTCATCCCTCAACTTTGCCAGATTATTAGGTTGAAATTAGAGAAGACAATGGCCAAGGCTATTGGGTTGGGTGTAGTATGGGTTATTATGTATTATTGGGTTCGGTTTAAGCTTGGGCTGGTTGTTTTCATGATTTGCTGCAACGAGACTTGACTCGTATTCACGATGCAAAACTCAGGTCGTCAGGACCGAACTGATGTTTTCGATTTCAAAACGTTAAAGAACGTTTTTTTCCGTTAAAGATGAAAACTTTATTTGGAGGAGTTATGTTATGAGTGGGAAATCAGCTCACTCACTATAGAAACTTTACTTTTTATTCCAAACTAGAATTTTGTTCCCTCTCATTAGTGTAAATTTCTGAGTAATTGGTATTTGGTGCTGTCGCGGCGAGATTGGAGGTGAGTTTCATCCCCCCCAAAGCTCCCATTTTTCGTCGCGATTGGGGGAGAAAAATTCCCATCACGCCCATTTTATCTTTTGGAGTTCTCCGTCTCTCAGATCTGATCTGGGCATCTCCAATTCCTGGCTCTCCCGCTCACTCTCTTATTCGACTGAGCCCCAATTTGTTTTTCCAGGGAGAGCAGGCAAGAGAGGCGTACCAAAATGGAAAGCGAGAAAAAATCGTCTTCCGTCTCCGACGTCGGAGCATGGGCCATGAATGTCATTAGCTCCGTTGGAATTATTATGGCCAATAAGCAGCTCATGTCCGCCACCGGCTACGCTTTCAGTTTCGGTCAGTTTTGGCTTTCTTTTTGTAATTCTATATTTATATTCTGTAAATTTCTCTTGTACGTCTCCTTCGATTTCTTTTCGCGTTCTTGTTCTTGTCTTGCAAAAAGGTTCACGTATTCTATGAACCTCGTTTGTTTTCAAATGTTTTCTCAGATCTAAAACCAAACCAAGTTTTATATTTGGAAGCGCCAACTACGATTACTTGTTTTGATTTGCTTAGATGGATCTCCATACTATTATTGGTGGTACATTATTCTTTCCTTATCTTGATATTCAAACCTCCATTAGAAGATGCTGGAAATTCTATCTAAGCTTCTCCAATCGGTCACCATTTTCTTCTCCTTTAGTGATATATTACTCTTAATACCTCTTGGGCCATTGGGTACTCGACCCGTTTTGTAAAAGTTTCTGTTGCGGCCATTGTTTTTTGAGGAGGCGGTATTTCTGTTTTCAGCCACAACTCTAACCGGGTTCCACTTTGCTGTCACTGCATTGGTTGGCCTGGTGTCTAATGCCACTGGTTTTTCTGCATCAAAGCATGTTCCTTTTTGGGAGCTTTTCTGGTTCTCAATTGTTGCCAATATTTCCATCACCGGCATGAACTTTAGCCTCATGTTGAACTCAGTTGGATTTTATCAGGTATCATTTACTGGTACCAATATGTACTCTCTTTGAACATTGATAATCCTCTCTGGTCTTGCTTCAATCCTCCTTTTTTTCACCCACCTTTTTCATTGCTCTGCAGATTTCAAAACTAAGTATGATTCCTGTGGTTTGTGTCATGGAGTGGATTCTTCACAACAAGCACTATTCAAGAGAAGTTAAAACAGCAGTAGTGGTCGTGGTTATAGGCGTCGGTGTTTGCACCGTTACAGATGTTAAAGTCAACCTCAAAGGCTTCCTATGTGCTTCTGTAGCAGTCATTTCTACGTCTTTGCAGCAAATTGTGAGTTATTGTACTTTCTATGACCTCATTCTAGTTCATCCATGGAAAATCACATGATCTTTCCGAGTTTAAAACTTCACGAAAGAGATAGAACACTTCTTTAATGTCTGGTATCTTGTAACTTCATTTTCTGTCGTAAACAATGATCGTTATTTGTTATTTCGACAGACAATAGGTTCACTGCAGAAGAAATACTCAATTGGATCTTTCGAATTACTGAGCAAGACAGCTCCTATTCAAGCTGTTTCCCTTCTGGTTTTCGGGCCACTCGTTGATTACTTCCTTAGTGGCAACTCGATAACAAATTATAAGTTATCTTCTGGCGCCATTGTAAGTAGTCACTTCATCATTTTCGCCGGTAATAGGCACTTGATAAATGGTATTCTTGTTCTGTGCAGTTGTTCATTCTTCTGTCTTGCTCTCTAGCGGTTTTTTGCAACGTGAGCCAATACCTCTGCATTGGACGATTCTCAGCCGTTTCCTTCCAGGTTTTAGGACACATGAAAACTGTTTGTGTTCTAACGTTGGGGTGGCTTCTCTTCGACTCCGAGCTGACTCTGAAGAACATAATGGGGATGACAATAGCAGTGGTCGGCATGGTCGTTTACAGTTGGGCCGTTGAAGTAGGAAAGCTGTCGAATTCTAAGACAGCGACTCATATGAGAAACAGTCTGACTGAAGATGAAATTAAGCTTTTGAAAGATGATGTGAAGAACGTGGAGCTTGGTGAATCAAGGGGGTGAGTCTAATTGTTATTTAACATCATATTAGTTCTGATTTGTTGTTAGTACGAATGAAGAATACCTGGTCGGCCTGCTGGGAGTCACCTTAATTTTGTCAAATTTAGAAATTTCTGTATATTTAGTCTGAAGCCATTGTTTCAAGATCTGAATTATTGCATTCGCATGTTTAAATCTAAGCTTTTGTAAGAAGGTAGGTTTTAAAGTATTTCTGGCAATCACAGCTCAATCAAGAAGACAGCTTGGTCATAATCAAGGGATAATAATCAGCTATTACAAGGAAAAAGACTTTGATGCATAGCTCAGAATTTTAATTTATTTCGATAAAATTTATTTAATCAAAATAATTAAAAATAAAAATTTCAAAAGATAAAATCAAATTAACCGGATGCAATGATCTTCCTTTAGACGTATCGGCCATAGTGATTTTTCTTCGACCTATGGATTTGAATTTTGATGAAAAATGAATATGACTCGATGAGTCAGATTTTATGAAATTATCAACTAAAGTTGGATAATCGATTCAATCCAGGGTTTTGAGATGAATTCGGTTCAAATTAACATTTGATTTGTAAATTTTAATATGCAAGTTATCGACTCAAACAAGTTAAAATTTAATTATTTATTTACAAATATTGGATTGATTGGTTAGTCACTCCAATTATATCGAGTTAATTTCTGTAAAATTAGATATGAATTTAGTCTAACCTTATATTAAATCCAAACCAAATGTGATTCAAAATTTTGAGTTAATTTTGATTTGAGTTCATGTCTATTTTTTAAAATAAACAATCGATCTGATCTAAATAGTAAATTTAGCTGGTGGAACTGATCTATTCAACTTAGCTGGCACCATAGTTCATAAAATTTTTTGAAAATTAATTCTATTGTAAACCCAATCAAAATCAAAATAAAACTTGACATAAAATTGAATAAATCAAGAATCAAAGACGGCTAAATTTCACAAAATGCAAATCGAAATTCTAGAAATTGTGATCATATTTCATGTTCATTGGATCAATACAAGTAGAATTAAGGTTACACGATATAAGCATCGCTCTTGAAATTCTAATTAAATAAATAGTTGTTCGCAAAAAATACTAATCAGATAAAATGTTGAGACATTTGTCGTAACATTAT
This sequence comes from Begonia fuchsioides, assembly GCA_003255005.1. Lineage (NCBI taxonomy): Eukaryota > Viridiplantae > Streptophyta > Magnoliopsida > Cucurbitales > Begoniaceae > Begonia > Begonia fuchsioides. The sequence continues at coordinate 159,069 of QAOC01049717.1, read as the reverse complement.
GAGAACAGCTATTAAAAGTATATAATTCATACACTAAACTATACTATAAGGTATTTTCAATGTAACATTGAATGTTCATATCCCCTCCTTGGCTACTCTACGCTTGTACTACTACGTTTAAACGTGACATCCATAGAAACTTAGTGCTCAACTTACTTGCTTTTGCTCTAGCTCGAGTTTTGCTTAAAGGGGGATTATTGATCGTTTAATTTCACACGTTTTCTAAATATTATTAAATATCGTGCGGCTGAATTACCAACTAGATCTTGTCCGAAATCTAATTTCCTCGAGCTTTGACCAAGTTGTCCTATCGACGTGTCTTATTTTCTTTGATGGCCAAAAACAAACACCTTAAAAGTTTCCGAATGTCTGAAAACAAGGCATTACAAAAGAAGAGCTCCAATTTCGCAGCAGAAGCGTCGATAATGGACGACGTTCAAGCAGCAGGAAAGGAGTTCTGAGACTGAGACAACGACTCTTCGTGCTTGTTGGTTCGGACCGCCATTGATGTTTGAAGAGAAGTTGCAGACAAACTGTCGTTGACTCTGGCGGGAGAAGAGGCGACTCGTCCGTCGATACAGGAAGAACAGTTTCTCTCCGCCCAGCTGTTCATATCAAGCTGGCCGTGCCCCATTATTCTCTTCCCGGAGCAGCATCTTCCGATCATCACCGCCAGAACGCCAAAAACGAAAACCACGACGATAATGGCAATGACGGGCCCCAATGAGCCGTGGCTCAAGGGGCGGCCGTACGAGGGCTGTTCACTTGGCATCGACATATCGGGAAGATCCAGGAGGAGGAGAGAGTTTGAGTTCGAGGAACTTAAAAGGAGAATACATATGGAAAACCTAGACAAAAGACTTTTGTTTTGCAAGAAAACCTCAGAATAAGATTCTCGTGCTTCTGCACAAAATCTGAAACACTGTATCTCAGAATCCGATGGTTAATGGTTGGGGGTAGAGAGAGAAACCGATGGAAACCAGGGCGAACTGGACTCTAAAAACCCAAAAAAGAAGTGATGTCAGTCGATGAAAGAAGAGAATCTCGAAAACGACAGGAAGGAATCTTTGAACAGTATTGGGGTCAAAGCACTTTCTGGAGCAGTACACAAGACGCAAAAGTCAAACAATCTGATTATAAGCTCGTTGGGTGTGTCAGAAGACATGTTCTTGACACAAGATATATAAAACCAGCAATACCTAAAGTTGACATTTTAATTGTTTGTTGTTAATTTTAGTAATTTACAAATAAATGTAAGAACTCTAATCATAAATTTATTTAGTAATAAATTTTGGATGGAAACGATTATTTTAAATAATAATATCATTAATTTGGATGGAAACGAGAGGGTGTACGGATTCGGAATCTGATGCGTTAGGGTTCATAGGAAAGATGTCT